>JBAMNC010001087.1:1472500-1677678 GCA_037902135.1 Cetoscarus ocellatus
CCAGTACCTGCTGCAGAACAGGCAAGGGCTGCTCTCATTCTTTTCAGTGAGGGAAGATCTCTGCCAAAAACGAAACTCCTCCTCCTCTGTGTGTGCTCTCCACTGAGAGCCTCTGTGACCATGCACAGCTCAAAGGAAGTTCAGAAATGTCATGTTTACCATAAGTAATCTGCTATTTTTCAATCCTAGGGGTTGAATTTGTTTTTCAGAAAAATAAATCAAACACAGACTTGATTACCATATTACAAAATACAGAGAGCATACAGTCACTGCTGTTTGTTGCTCTGCATCACTCAAAACTCTTTTTTAGTTCAAAGTTAAATTTTGAAACTGTTTCACATTAGCTAAGTGATTATCATGAAATCGACTGGAAAACACAAATGTTGTCAATCATGAAAATTGCTTTATCAGTCGATTTTGGCTTGTTTTAATCGCCTTCTTTGCAAACTTAATAACTGGTGATATTATTATTCAGTGCTATTTCTGACTTATACTCCAAGCCACAGAGATTCTCTGTAATACTGCATATTAAACATCAACACTTTCCAGTCCAGTTCACTCAAAGACATGTATTTTTCATGGGATAGGCTCCAGCCCCCGTGACCCTGAAAGGGATGAGTGGTATAGATACATGGAGGGATAGCTACTTGTGTCACCCTTAGAAGCAGCTTCTTTCTTAAATAAGACTAAAGGCTTTTCACTCTCACACTTTATTTTCTTTTGGAAGCTGGCAGATTACTGTTTTTCTCTGCTCTGAACGGGCTGCTTCCATCAACAAAACTTGGCCACATCCCTTAAAGGAAGTAGATTGAATTAATCTATTTAATCAAGAGACTGACTTGAAGTTATCCCTTCCTTTAAGGGTCAGAGGTCTGATGACAACACTGCTACAATTTTAAACATAAAAGTGTGATAAATAACCAATTAATCATGGATCTTTCACTGTAGAATCACATATACAAGTTTTCTTGAAAGTCTACATGAGATGACATGCACGCCATGAGTGTTTTAAAACTTTCTTTAAGGAATATTCCTGATCTGAATTCATCCTTTAGGCCTTTGCACATTTAGGATGATGGGAATAAACAGCAAGAAACTGTGAATATTTGATAAGCAATTCTATTCACATACATATATATGTTGTGTATGTTTAAAAAATCCTGCTGTGGCAACAAAAACAGAATAAATGTGTCAGTTACCGGTGGCTGATTTTCACGAAACAGAAACTTACATGGGCACATTTGATTCTGTTAAGGAGAGAACTTGGTGCATTTCACCTTTTAAGTCAGGAGCTTAGGCCTTACCACAGCTTCTTCAGGACTAACTGTTGCACTCACCATCGTCATGCTGCAGCTGCAATACCACCCCCCTCCATCTATTGACTTGAATTCATTATTCTTGTCATTTTAAAGACTTTGGTTGGATAAAACATGTCATGTAGCCGTCATGTCAAATTTTTAATTTTTTTAATTTGATTTTTTTTCAACAGTTACATGATAAGGATGCAAAGAATGAGATCTAATTAATAGAAGCATCATTAAGTACATAAAACTATGATGAACATTCCAGAAGTGAAATTAGAGAGAAAAGGGAAAATAAAACCAAGAAGGTTGCTATACATAAATTCATTATTTGCGAATATGCTCACATATACTCACACCCACCTGTACAGAAATGCATACCTGTATCTATAACCGAGTATCTACATAAGTATTATACATATCCAACAAAGTGCATATTTTCTCAGAAACTCCAATCACTGTGCCCCTGTATAAATCTATTTTCTGTATGTAAACCTTTATGTGTATGATGAGCACAGGAAGAAAGAAGGCTCGGCTGACTCAAAGCACTATTAAATACATAGACAGGAGGGACATATCCAACAATAAACCTACATAGAGAGCAGGCTGTGTCCTAAGTTTCCTACTGACTGTCAATAAAAAGAATAAATCTTTCCCACTTTAGATTGCAATGTTCTCTCTTGCCCAGAAGTAAAAGAGGTACACGTTTATAAGCAGTGATGCTGGTAACGCGCCTCTTAGTAACGCGCTACGTAGTAACCCGTTACTCTAATGTGACCACTTTTTTCAGTCACTAGTATTTCCAAACTGTTACTATTTCCAAACCAGTAATCAGATTAAAGTTACTTATCCAAATCATTGGGTGTTACTAGTTTTGTCATTTTCCTTAGTAAAAAGATATATTTGCTTTCTTCTTGCACTCAGGGAGTGACGTCACGTATGCATCAAGTCACGTTTTCTGCATGAGGACGACTCATGTGTACTACATAACAAGCAGCCAGCGACACAAACGTAACCAACAGTGGAGGGAGGAGAGAGATGCGTGTTTTCTAGCTGGAAATAGAGTCACTATTTTGAGTTTGTGTCAGCTAAAGATGACAGTATTAAGGTTCATTGTACACTCTGAGCTGGTGACAAAGTGTTATCCAGCTTCAAAAACTCTACGTCAAATTTGAAGAAACATTTGAAGTCACAGCACGGCGCAGTCAAACTTACAGAGAAAGTCCCACCAGGTGGTGCGAAGCAGAGAGCTGCGACTAATGCAGGAGGTCCCCCACCCAAACAACAAAAACTGGACTTCAGTGCAAAACCAGTAAGTGGGGAAGAGTTGAAGAAGTTGGTCAGGCAGAAACGAATTTACTGTTTGGTACTAATAAAGAAACTTTGTAACTTGAACCTTGCTGCTGAGGAAATGCTGCCCTTAAACACGGTTAACTCACAATATGTATAATATATATTAATATATTATATATTAAATGTAACTAATAAAGTAACTTGTAATCCAACTTAGTTACTTTTAAAATTAAGTAATCAGTAAAGTAACTAAGTTACTTTTTAAAGGAGCAATCAGATTACTTTTTCAAGGTAACTGTGGCCACACTGTTCATAAGCTGCCACTTTAGTAAGTAGGTTATACCACTTGGTAACCGATGGTGTGTGAGCTGACTATCATTTCATGTCCTGTAAGCCCACATCTGACCAATAAGAGCACTCACTGGCACATGCAGCACAGTCATTTAAAAAAATATTTTTTTTAAATGACAGTGCTGATTTTATTCTCTTTATAACCCTTGAAAACTGAAAACTGTAAAGATGTGGAAAAAAAATAAAAATTTGATTAATTCTCTCAGCTGTCTTGCTTTACTCAGGTGTCATTTTGCATCATAAGACATCTTAACTTTTGCACATGCTTTAAGTCATTTTTGTGTTTTTTATAGCTTATAGCCAAAACAGGCAGTAGTGTTCTTGACCATAAAATAATTAAGAGTTGCTGCCTGAATACTATGAAATTTATCGTCCAACACTTCACCGGTGCAGTTTTATCAGTGTAATTTAATGTCCAGCCTTTGCACGTTTTGTCAGTATAAGTTTTTTATTCTCGCAGTATTTCATCTTTAAAAGCTTTTCAGTTCACACACACACACATTTCATCGCTCTGTAACTAAGTGGCTAAGCTGCTCTCTGCAGTCATATTCCTTCTCGCAGACAAAAATTTATCCTCAGCCATGACCTTGGCATTCTTTTTATAACTCTCACTTGTGCTTCACATGAAAAATGCCTCTCGGTCTGCAGCTCAGAGCTTTAGTAGCGTGTGACCTGTGTCATGGTTCTGTAGAAATGAATGTACTTCATGTTTTGAAACATCCTTACCCTTTATCTGTCTCTTACTTCAGCGTGAGGCAGTACTCTGGTCGGTTCTTCTAAAGAGGAGGAACGAAGTAAAGGAGAAGATTGAAGCCATGCTGCCAAACTGTTCGCTCCTTCAATTCAGAGCCAACATTCCTCTCCCCTCCTCCTTTACATATTAAACATCTATATATTTTTATTTTGAGGAGTTTCTAGAAGAAATGAAAGCTGCCAAACATCAAACAAAGGTTTAACATCATGTTTTGGTGCCTGTGTTTTTATTTTTTAGAACATTCTTGTGCCCAGTAAACGCATCAGTGTGATTACTTTTGGTGTCCACCGGTTCTTATCTCCTGTATTTCAGTACAGCATGCTGAATGTATTTGTTTTGTAAGGAACTCTGTGATTATTCTTTTTTAATTCTCAAATGTTTAAGCACACTCTTTGGTATAAGATGCATGAGTTCTGAATGGGAAAAGAGTGGAAAGTTGCAAAAGCCATTCTTTTTGTTGTTTTCTTTCCTCCCATGGTTTAAAGTTGAATTTTTATAACAAGGTAATAAAGTTCCTCTTTATTATTTGAAGTTGCTGCAACAGATTGGAAACTGAGTTCATGGTTTTAAGATATTTCTTACTACATCGTTTCGGAGGCCACGAAAGAAAGAGAGGCTAAGATTAGCATAAATACCTTTGAGGCTCATGGTGAGCTCCTGAAGATTTTAAGATTTCAAAATAAGCTGCAGTGCACTTTATGCTTTGGGAAGGCCGGAAACTTTATCTCCAATAGTGTTTGGACATTCTTCTTGCAAATTTACATCTTCAAACTCCTAAAAAATGAGACAAAATTTCAGCCAATTATTTTAAGAAACCATTTATCCTGTTAACTGCATTTCTGTACTTGTTTTGAATAATTCAGGATTAAATGGATTGATACTGAGTATCATCCAAAGATTTAGTCTCTTAAAACAGCTGGTTGATTGTTTTAATGTACTGCATTAAAAAATCTTTAATAACAGGTTTATTACAATAAAAAAGCTGCAATTTTCACATAAATGGTTCATGTGATATCCTAAAAACAGGTGTAAGCATACTGTTCTTCTTGTGTTTATTTCCTCTTTATGTGTGGGTAACAAGAACTGTTTTAGTGTGATTAATGTAACTGACCACATAATGAAGAGAACACCAAAGGGTTGTTACCACAACTTAAACTTTTATTATTAAGTGTTTTCACAAGAAAAAAAAAACATCATAGGAGGGCCTTATTTCTTCAAAATGTTTGAAGATTGTATGTTTTTTTATCTATTTATTTTAAGATGACATTTATTTTGCTTCTGAGGGCAAAAGGGAAGAAAAAATTTAACCTTCCAACCTTTACGCAACAAAATGGCTACATGTAAAAGAAAACTAAAAAACAAATATTGAGTAATGCTATTTGGAGATCGAGAGGAGGCAGATTATTCATCCCACCAAAACTGAAGCAGTTTTTTCTTTTGAGTCATTAATCTTTTTCACGTACATTGTTCAGTAAACCATCATCTGGATGACAGCATAACAAGTCACTGTTGTTATCAAGAATGCTTTTGCTGTAACGCCAGTGAACAAATTCAAGAAATGTTCAATTTTACATGTACGTGACACCCAGTACCCTTTTTTATTGAAATGAAGTGCTTTTGTGTACAGTTGGCTTTAATGAAGAGGTTTGACATTTTGGGGAGTACAAAATACTCAGTTGAAGGTCACTATTGCTGTCAAAAATAACATTTCTAATTTCCAATTTGAGTTGACGGAACAGAAACTGAGAAACACACTTCCCAAAATATCACTCTCCTGCTCTAAGTTTGAGTAAATGTGCCAGTGTGATGATGCCAAAAGACAATTTAAAGATTTTTTGGTGTGTTTTTATTGAAATACAAAGAATTGTATAAAGTGTGCTTGTGTATATTTACATAGTAGTTACAGAAGTGATTTGATCGGATACAGAAAACTTTCTTTGGAGGAGATGTGGCGAGTGAAACGCTTGTGTAGAAGCCCTGATAGGACAGTTATCCACACATAAAATTTGACTCTGTTTTCCTATGACTACTGTTTTTTAAACTTTGATTTGTGTTCTCTGGATAATGCTGGTCTTCCTGCAGTATTTGATCAGTCGCTAGTGAATGGTTAAGATAAATGTTGCTGTCTGAGATGTTGAGTCAAATATGTTAAGATCATGAGGAAACTGATAAGATATATTTATCACCAGAAAACAGGTCAACCCCACCACCTCATTTAGCCAAAAGTTTATTTACTCGGTCAGAGTTGCAAGTTAAACTGAGAACTGATTCAGCTATGAGCCAGACGACAGCAAGACTTGACTTCTCTCTGGGGTTGCTGGTTTGGTGGAGTGAAGCAACCATCCACAACCCATATGCATGCTTCTGCCGGTCTGGGTTCGAGTCTGGCCTATGGCCTGTTTGCGGAGTGTCTGCCCCTGCTCTCTCTCACCCCCTTTCACAAGCCTATCCACTGTCTCTCTCCTGTCAAAGGCCTAAAAATGCCCAAACAATAATCTGAAAAAAAAAAAAAAAAAAAAGAAGTGACTTCTCGTACAGAGATCAGCACAGGTTCTAAGCTTCAGGAGCAGTTTTATCAGATCTGGACTGCATTTCTTTATTAAACAAAAAACAAACAACAACACTGAAAGCACTTCTTTATGCCCCAGTCACACATTCCCATTTCTCATGGTGGTTGTGCACGACTGTATACAATTGGCAAGGCTGTTTTCATCGGCATGATACGGGAAGAAATGACTGTCTTCCCAAAGACACACCGCGTACATACACCGTCAGTAACGCTTCTACAGCACTTCAGGGGTGTTCATCCCGCTTCAATTAGGTCAATACAACGATACGACGAGGATTCCATGAATTTCCATCCCGCTGACACGATGTCAGCCCCATTCGAGCCCAGTTTGCGTCACGTAAGCCCTGGTTGAGCCCCATCGCTTGCGTTTTTGTTGCGTTCACTTCCCGAACGAGATACGTAAGAACAACGCTGTGAAATCCCCTTGAACGGGACATAGTCGGGGCACAATCAGATACGTCCTTGGCAGTCGTCCTGAGAAAGCTTCCTGGATTGAGCCACGATTAGCCCGATTGAGCCCTGCTGATACCGTTCTCCTTAGGACTGCATTAGGCTTCCACCCCGCTATTCAGAGAGCAGCGATTCTCCACGACAGTTTTGAACAGTTCAAAACAATCATACCCTTCCCCATTCCCTGGCATTCGTCCACAACTATACAACGCTGATTCAGATAAAGTAGCGCATGCACAACGACCAAAGCGCTTTTCATCAGGATTATGACAATCGTGCACAATCACCATGAGAAACGGGAATGTGTGACTGGAGCATTAGGGATGTTCGGCGAGAGTTTGTACGAAGTGGCTCACGTTTGGTGTTTTACACTGCAGCAGTAGCACTTACCTACGACATTATCTGATTTACCCCTAATGAATGTGATTGACTAAACTATCAGTTTGCTTTTGAAAGGCTCTGCACATTCCCAAACACTCCATGGGCTGTTGCCAGATGGACGAGTGAAATATATTGAACGGTCTATCTGGTGTGTCAGGTTACATGGCTGGACTGTTTGTGAATGTGGGTCCTGGTTTACTCTTAAAAACAGATTGTTTCATTTCTCAAGTGAATGCAATACATTTGTTATCTGTGGGCTTCCATAGAATTGTTAATCCAGTGGTTCCCAACTGGTTGGTCCAGACCCTAAAGCAAGTTGCGGGGGTGTTTTCTTTAGTTTATTTGGTCGGGAAATGTCAAGAATGTTTGGTACCCCTAAGCAGACTTGCATGCATATGTTTTATTTTAATTTGTTGTGGTTGTGAGTTCATGCAGTACCGGTTATTTTATAAAGATTTTGACTTATTTATCTGAACAGAAATTATCTTGATGTTCTAATTTCTGGCTTTCTTGGATAAACTAAATGTACATTGTAATTTGAGATTGAATAAAATAAAATTATGCGCATATATGAATGTCCCACAGGCTTCTGTATCTTATTAGACATGTTAGCTTCATCCTCTCTTTGAATCATTTTGTTCCGTCAAAGGTCTAATCTACAACATCGAAAACAAATATTCATAATAGTCAAGAATTTGTGTCACGACTCCTCATGCAGATGTTGGTGGGTCCTGAAGTTTGACCAGTTGAGAACCACTGCATCCAATATTTTGTTTGATCCATTTTCTTTTCAGTATTCTGATGGACTTAATTTTCAAACTTGCTGATTTGACTAAAGCAGTTTTGGATTTTTCCTTTCTAAAGGGCTGATATCTGAAGATGCAGTTTGATGTGAGCAGTGTTCAGCTTTGTGAGTCCATGAGTGAATATTTTGTCTGTTCATATCTGTGTCTGATATCTGTACATGTAGTAAACGCAGGTGTTGAGTAAATAAAGTTCTTGTTCTGAGTTTCTGTGCCTGTTTTATTTCTCTTAGAAATATGGTAGCTATATAAGTGGGACAGTTCTGCCCAATGATTTATCTTAACCTTTATTTTGGTACAATGCCATCATAAATCAGCACTGAGCTAATCTTTAAACAGTATGAGTGAAGAAAGTGAGTTGTGTGGGTTTGACATCACTTCCAAGAGCATAGGCAGTGCTTGACAAGTTGCGCAGAAATCAGCCAGTTCTTACTCATTACTCCCTCAAAGCTATACAATTACTCATCAATAAGTATCAGAATTAACACTGTTTTTAAGTAACACGACCTCCCCCTGCAGTGCTTCAGTAAATGATATGCTCTATTTTGAGCTAATAAAAGCATTTTGTTACTCTCACAAAATCTACTCCAGGCAACGGTGGTCTTTGCAGCTTTATAGACAGAAACTTTAAATAGAATCAGAGCACACTGCAAACTTCCGCCAAGGTAGCTCACATATTGCTGCTCCATGCTAAAGTTACTGATATGATTCCTTGACCCTGAAAACACACACCTAGCGCTCAGAATCATGTTGATATAATTTTTAGTTAGACAGTTACTGAGAGTTATTGACAGTTATTATCTGGATCACCACCAAAATCTAACCATTTGTGAGTTGGGCGGTTACCAACAGCTCCTGAAAATTTCAGCAAAATTCGTCCAATAGTTTTTGTGCAATCCTGTTAACAAACAGACATGTCGGGAAAAACATGACCTCCTTGGCGGAGGTAATTAAAACTGGAAACACCTCTGCTGTTTTTTGTACATTTTGTCATTTTTCTTTTTTAATTTGGTTGTCATTTTGGTTTTTACAGCTTATGGCATGAATTTCTGCACATATAAAACATTTTTTAATCTAATATCAGTTACTCTTACAGGTCCGTTACACACAACTGATACTTTTTGAGATTCTTTTGCCAAAAATGTACACGCAAAAAAAAAATACTGCTATAAATCATCATACATGAGATTGGAATTCTGCTGAAATCTGATATACCTTGGTAAAGAAAGCTGCATCTGATCCTCTAGAGAGGAAAATTGTCATTTCTTTTTTTCGACTCTAATAAAATTCTTGCTTTAAATTCACCCAAGACATGGTGTAAACAGTCAAACACACGGGCATGGCATGGGACCTTTAGAAGAATCAGTACAAGCTGCAGAGCATTTGTATGAAGAAGGACTACTCCAAAGTGTTGAAGTCAGAAATTTGAGGTCGTGTGAAGATGAAGATGCCACATTGTGCCTTATCCCAAAGCAGCTCTGCACCATTTTGCCAACCAATCAGCCCATAACTATGACAGCCATGTTGTTCTGTTTAGAGACACAAATAAGCTTCAGACAGTGAAGAAAACACTTAGACTGAAAATTAAGAAATAAATTGTAAATTAAAGTATGTACTATAAGAAAGCTTCTGGCAGGTGGACTTTTTAAAGCAGTCAGTAGTTTTTATTTATCACGTTTTCAGGATGTGATAAGCTCTCATGATTGTCAAATCTTTTAATCCAGTCAGAAAAGTAAAACTTGTAGATTATATCTCATTCACTAATGTCTTATTTTAACATAACATTCAGACAAAAGCTTCCATGCAAAGTGAGCAGACTAATCTCAAATCGTCTATTACTTGTTCTAAGGGGCCTTTTTTTTTATGTAAATGTCACTTTATTGGAATTCAGCAGTACAAAAGATGTCTGCAGTTTAGTTTTTGCATTGGAAAACAAGATTTTTTTATGTGAAGAAAAGGAAACCTTTATTTCCAGGTACAGGCACCTTTGGTTTCCACCAGATGTTAGGGACAATAACAAAATCCTGATCAGAAGACCTGAGGGGTCTGCCTGTGACATAAAGACAGAGAGGGTCAGAGATGTAAACATCCGCCAAGGCTTTATAAACAAAAACAAGGATCTGAATTTGAATAATGGATTTCATTGGAAGCCTGAACGGAGTAAATAAAAACTGACCAGTATCATTGCAACCACTTGACCTCGTAAACAATCTCTCAGCAGCGTTCGGGCCACTTTGGCAGATGTTGCGCAGCTCTTTCTGGGAAAATCTCTGTTTCAGGGTTTGAGATCTTTGTAGCAGGGTGTGTCCTATGATTATTAAAAGATGTGGGTTTTTCATCAAAATTTTTAAATATATGGTCAAAAAGTCAATAATCTGATTAAGAGTAATTTCAAAACACTGTAAATTAAAATTTTGAGAAAAAAAATCAAAATCAAAATTGTAAACTGGAAAATCATTGGATAATGTGTCAAAACTCTGAGATTTGAAGACACTAGTTAACCTAATGAGCAAGATTTTGGTCAGTGGGAGGAAGCCAGCATGCCCACTGAGAATCCAAACACGCACGGGGGGAGAGCATGCAAACTCCACACAGAGAGGCTACGACCAACACGGGGATCGAACCTGCAACTTTCTTGCTGTGAGGCACATGCAGTACTTGCTGCACTACCGTGCCACTTTTCAAGATAAATGTTCAAATAAATAAAAATTCAAGAATTATTTTGAGATAAGTTAAATCAAGAAAAAAAAACCAAATAATAAGAAACTAAGGAAAAGTTATGGGATTTTTAATCAAGTACGAGATGGAAACATGAATTAAGGAGAAATTAGAAGATTACAAGTCAGTTATTAGATTTTAAGTCATAATTTTGGGAGACAAAAGTTAAAAATAATTTATTAAAAAGTCATAATAATGAGTTAGAAAGTCACAATATTAAGATTTTAGGTCTTAATTTTGAGATGAAAGATCCAAATGAAGAGATGAAGACTGGTAACTATATGGACTGATAACTTGAACTGTGAGATTAAGTCACAATTATAAAATAAAAATACAAGAGCATTAAGATCCATGTGGAAAATATCAAGGATTTAACCTCACAATTGAGACATAACTATTCATGAAATTGGGATTAAAGTCAACAACATGAAATGCCAGTCAAAATTATGAGATACAGGTCATATTATTGAGACTAAAAGACATTCAAAAACATTAAAGGAATTAAAAAACAAAACAGGGTAGGTCAAAATTGGGCAAGTTACCAATATTTAGTGGTGACTCAAACCTGGATGTGGATCAAAAAGTTTTATGAAGCATTCATTAACATTGAGAAATAGAGCATTTTTCCCCACGCTTTTGCTTTTATCGTATTAAGTTCTCAATGGATTTGGATGACATATTTAGGGAATGTTGGCCATGGCAAATGGAATAAATGATTAGATTTTGGTTTACTATGTTAAATGGGACAGTTTTTCACATTTTCACTAATAAGTCAAGAAATTCTTTTAAATACATTTTCACATTTACACATTCTCTAAGTATTGCACATTCTCTTCAGTATATTGAGATACACATTCAAAGTGCCACTCTGATTATGCATAATGAAACAGATATGTAAGGACAGATACATTTCATAAGTTATTGTGCTGACTAGTGGACCTCATTGATGGATTTGGAGGGCCGTGTGTGGCCCCTTGGCCGCCGGTTGCCAACCCCTGCTCTATGGCATATGGGTCATGATTAAAACTAAGGCAGAGCTTTAATGATCAAACACTGTCCCATGTTATAACTTGTGTGTCATGCTCTGGTTGTGATTAGTTACGTAGGAAGCTGAAGTGTGTCAAGCTGTCGCTCCTAATGTCACATGCATCCGTAGTTTACGAGCCAACACCGGAAATTTGTTCCCATAATGTAATAGTAAAAGCCCACACGGTTTCCCATCAGAGCACAGCCCTCTGTCACATGGTCTTGTGCTGCTTTCATCCAGGATACATTAGAGAGGGAGCAGTGGAGCGGCGCAGCAGGACGCAGAGCAACAAAACACCAGATTTAACCAAACAAGACGGAAAACTGCGCGTGGGGATTGTTAACGTGCGCGCGTGAGAGACCGTGTTGCACTTCTTAATTTTTAGCGCTATGAAGTGAAACTCCGCCATATTCAGCCCACCACGCCCGGGGATTAAACTCGCTTCTTCAGCCCTCCAAAGTTGTTGCACAAAGTTAATTTCCTCTTCAGAGGAGAGGAACAAGGTAAAACAAACAGCCGAGAGCTTTTACTTCCTTAAATTTACATGAGAGTGCCTTGTTGGCGCACGCAGAGGGGGTTCTGGAGGGGTTAATCCAAATATATTGACTTTAGGACACTCTGAGCTCCTTTCCTTCCTGTATAACCAACATTATGAGTCTGTGTTTGCCTCTGAAGGGGAAGTGTTATCCCGGAGGAATGACGCTGAGCTCGGTGGGGGCTTGCTGCCTCAGCCCGGAGGCCAAAGAGGCTCGACGGATCAACGATGAGATTGAGAGGCAGCTCCGCCGGGACAAGAGGGAGTCCCGCCGGGAGTACAAGCTGCTGCTGCTCGGTAAGGGCCCATTACTATACTGAAATTACTCCCTAGTTTCTTTTGTGCCGTCATATCTTTTTAAAGTGTGTAAAACTAGGGTTGCAAATGTTATCTTATTCATATCTGCAGGTAAGTGCTTCCAAAGCTGTTTATGGATGTTGACAGACTTCTGATATGTGCTGCCCAGATTAGACTGTTTCCTCATACTGTATATTGTTATTAAGTTTGTCAAGTATTTGCAAATCTTTTGTGAAATTGGGGAAACTAATTTTATTAAAACACCATCAAGGCATTTCCAGAATTGTTGGGCGAGGTATTGTAAAAAATGTGGAATTGCTCTTATTCTTGTATTTGTAATTCATTTCATTTCTGTTTGCCACTGTTCTGCATTTTCGTAAGCTTGATTGTTTTTAATAATGTGCTACATTAATAAAGTGGATTGGACTGGATTCGGTTCACCACATTCTCATCAGTTCTCCCTTGTGCCATGACCTTTAACTGAAAGTGAAATCAAAATGTTTTGAGAGGTTATTTAGTGATGAGGGGGAACGAGGAAAACTGCCGTATCACAATGTAAACAAGTCCTCAAAGAAGTACCTAGATCCTCAGCCAGTGCTGCATCACCCCCAAAACTGAATTACTTTCCCCGTTTGCTGTGACCATCATTTCCTGGAAATATGATAAGAACCCTTTAATCCTTAAAAAAAAGAAAAATCCTTAAATTCTGAATGTGCAACTGGATTCAGATCACCACCAAAATCTTTTCACTTCTTCTGTGTGAATTAAGGAAAAAGTTTCACTCAAGTATACATAAAAGTAGCTCTCTTTAAATTTGCTCAAGTCCAAGTAAATAGTACTTTCGTCCAAGTTCAAGTTCACTCTTCCGTGTTTTGCAGGAAGAACAGCAATAGTGTAACTAGTCAGCTAGATGTTTCTGTCATTGTAATGTTTACCACCACCAAGGAGGTTATGTTTTTGCCTGAGTTTGTCTGTTTATTTGTTTGTTAGCAAGATTACGTAAAACTTACGGGATGGATTTCCCTTACATATTCAGGAGATGTGAGTAATGGCCCAGCTGGATCTGGATGTGGATCCAGTAGTATTTTAAAGAATTTGTTCACAGTACGAGATGGGGCAGTTTTACACAGTTTTGCTAGTAACTCAATACATCTTCAGTGGATATGGATGATATTTTCAGGGGATGTTGGTCATGGCAAAAGGGACAATTGATTACATTTTGGTGGTGATCCAGGTAATCATCATTAGTGAAAGATTGATTTTGCCCTGTAATTGTCAAACTAATAATGTTATCAACATGATTCCAAGTGCTAGGGGGTAGGTTTCAGGGACAAAGACTAAGAACTTAAGAGTTACTTCATGGAACCACTGCCTCTACTGTAGGTGTAACTGCAACATGTGAGCTTCCTTGGTTGAGGCACTCTCTGAGTTCTGTCTAGTATAGATTATTGTAGACCTCCTTGATTATGGCAAAATCATAATCGCAATGATTTTAAAAGATATTGAGATCATGATTTTGAAACAAGATTACAAACTGATTTTAAATCACACACCACATGCTTTTATTGAATGTATGCCTTTGACATTATCATTTTAACATTAAAGAATATTCAATACATAGAAATAGACATTTGAAAATGAAAATACCTCAATATAATGCCATTAAAAATAGTGGAAAAAGAAGTTCAATGTGTCATGTGGTGGATAAATCTCTTTATCCTGATTGCTCAATTTTCATAATTGTGGAAAGCAGTAATTGTAATCTTGATTAAATTTTGATCTGTTTCCCAGCTCTAGGTTATAATTACACTTGACCAAATTTATGTAACTACAGATCAGCAGTTTGCTCTGATATTTTAAATTAGATTATCAAGATATCAGTGAAAATTAAGTCAAGAGTTTTTCATAAGCAAGCAATAAAAATTGCAGAATAGGTACCTCTTAATACAGGTTAAGTATTATGCACTGGGCAGTACCTCTTAATTTTATTGTGTTTACATTTACTATCGTGACTCATCCAGTTACTGATGGAAAAACCCTTCAGTGTGCCAGCTTTGAAGTAACCTGTGCATGTGATGGTAATGTATTTGTGGTGTCTAACAGCTTCATATTGCACAGAACGCAGCAAGAGGCACTGATGCAAAAAGTATTGATGCAACAACAAGAGTATGAATGTCATTAGAACAACTAATGCATTCATAAGCTTCATTAATAAATGAACACATAAGTATTATCAGCAAAATACAGACAAGGTATCCGATGTCATAGTGTTTGTAATGCATCAGAATAATAATAGAAGAGCAAATCATAATAAACCTGATAGATTATGTGGTATCTTAATGTAATACATTACATCATATGTTTTATAAATATACACTTCTTTTCTACCCATCTGAGTAAATTATTTACTTCAGAAAAATACTGTTGAGCTTCATGCTTGCTGATCACAGGGCTCCCTCATACTCATGTTATTTTTTACAAAAGTAGGTAATGCTGGAATGACTGGACTTTGTGTCATTTAAGCACAATAGAAGCGAAGAGTAAACCCCAGCAGCCCGAGGGACCACATGTGGCCCTCATACTTCCTCCATACTGCCCACCACTCGATTTCAAGTTTGTAAAACATGCAACCATGGACACCGTATACACACAGGCAAAATGCCCTGCAGCATCCAAAATGGGAAGTAAACAGTCTGCTATAACTGGCTTTCATTTTCTCTTTACAGGACATTATTATATTTAATTGACTCATATTTTATGACTGTTACCTTGATCAGACTACTTTTACGAGGAAGCTTTTATTACCTCCACCAAGGAGGTTATGTTTTTGCCTGTGTTTCTTTGTTTGTTAGCAAGATTACGCAAAAATTTTCAGGAGATGTTGGTCATGCCCAACTTAGAAATGATTAGATTTTGGTGGTGATCCAGGTAACTGCCAGACCCGAACGATCGTTTTTGCACAATAACTGTCTAACTAATAATGATATCAGTATGATTCTGAGTGCTTTGTGTGGGTTTTCATGTTCAAGGAATCATATTATGGTGGTGACTTTATCATGGAACTATTGCTTATAGATGTAACAGCAATATGTGAGCTACCTTGGCGGAGGTTCGCTCTCTCTGAGTACTTTCTAGCTCTTCATGGGATTCACTGGTAAGATTTAGGACTGATAATTAGATTGACCTAAAACTGTAATTTAAATTTAATTTGTTCGGAAAAAGTACCTTTAAATGGCTCTCATTCCTTGTAAACTCATCAAATTTAGCTTAGCCATTTAGTTTTGAACTTGAGAGTATGAATGTAAAATTAAAAAAGATTGATATTTCTTGTTTTTTAAATAACAGATATATGTCCTTCCTTAGACAAAGTGAGCTCTCACAGACTTGAACTTGGAATCAAGTACTATCATACTGTGATGTTGCTTGTTTTACACACTTTAATTATTGCAATGCTTAATGTTCCACTAAATACATTAGAAATAGATTAAACCTTTTACACCAAGAATGAATCAGCGTTCAAAGTCTTTATTTAATTGGCTGTGAAGGTACTTAAGTGTGTAATGATGCATTTGTGGTTAAATATGAACTGTAAATGTGCACTTACAAAAGGAAGCATCTGGCTTTAGTCACACTACAGTTCACCTCATGACTCTAAAAACATGATCCCACAGTGGGATGGGAAATCTTTTGACTATTATTACCAGAGGTGTTGGAATTTTGATCATTAATTTAATGTTTTGCACTTTAATGTGCAATTTCTTCATTATGAGTAAAAGCCCTGCAGTTAAAATCTGACTAACAAGAAAATACAAACACATTAAGACTTAAGTGTGCTTAAAAACAAACCTAAAGGCATATTTGTAGATGACATAATGCTTGTTAAGTGAGCTGATATATGATATGAAGGATATAACTATTGCAGTCATATGCAGGCTCACTTTTCTATCAGTGCCAGGTGAGATGGAGCTACTTTTACAAACCCGAATTCCAATGAACTTGGTACATTATGTAAAATGTGAATAAAAGCAGAATACAATGATCTGCAGATCCTTTTTCACCTTGAAACATTCTACTGGTGATCAGGGTTACTAGAAACAGGTGAGTGAAAGGATGGGTATAGAAGGAGTATGAGCAAATAGCCCAACTGTTAGGTCTAAAACAAAAGGGCCACGTCTCTCACAGTACAGTTGCAAGTAATATAGGGAATCATCTGCAGTCCATAATATCTGTTTTGGGAATCATGGACATCGTGTCGTCCAGGCTAAAGAGGAAAAGAACAATCCAGATTGTTGTCAGCGCAAAGCTCTAAAGCCAGCATCTGTGATAGAATAGTGGTGCGTTAGTGCACATGGCATGGGTAACTTGTACACCTGTGAAGGCACCATAAATGCTGAAAGAACAGGTTTTGGACCAACATATGCGGCCATCCAAGCAACGTCTTTTTCGAGAAGTCCCTGCTTATTTCAGCAAGACAATGCCAAACCACATTCTGCACGTTTTGCAACAACGTGGCCTCATAGTTAAAGAGTGAAAGTACTAGACTGGCCTGCCTGCAGTCCAGACCTGTATCCTTTTGAACATGTGTGGTGCATTATGAAGACAATGCAGACCCCAGACTGTTGAGCAGTGAAGCCGTATATCAAGCTAGAATTCCACCTACAGTGCTTCAATATTGGTTTCCTCAGTTCCCAAAAGCTTATTGGGTGTCGTTAAAAGAATAAGTGATGTAACACAGTGGTAAACACACCCTGTACCAGCTGCTTTGAAATGTGTTTCGGGCATCAAATTTAAAAAACAGTGAATACTTGCAAAAAACCCAAAACAATAAGCTTTATCAGTTTAAACATTAAATATCTAGTCTTTTTAGTGTTGTCAATTGCACATAAAAGCTTAGCAAATCATTGTATTCTGATTTTGTTTATGATTTACACTATGTCCCAGCTTCATTGGAATGGGGTTTGTAGACAGCAAGTGTTCAGCTGTTCCCTCTGTAAAGTTGCATCATATTCTATAAACACATTTCAAACTGTGTAATTAGCCATGTCATCCTGGGTGGTGACATTTAATCTGTGTAACTTGATCGAAGGAGCATCAGCAATACATTGACTTAGTTTGAGGTGTAACAAAGTCACGCTGCTCATGGTTATCATCTCTAAGAAATGATTGACTCATGCTGTATTCATGGCCAGGTTAAAAAGTTAAAAAGTCCTGTTTGTAGCTGTAATGCTCAGCTAAAAATGACAACAAAAGCTGAAATAAGTTCAAAATCTTAAACTGTGACACAAATGGAGAGTAAAAGAAAAATTAAAAACAGATAGAAATTATATAACAAAATACAGAAATGGAGTCATTTAATATCAATGTTAAAAACTAGCCAGACATAACAAAACATGAAACTACAGGCAGGGTCAGTTTGAAGTAGCACTGGGTCTTTAGTTGTGACTTGAAATTGTCAAGGGATTGGGCAGATCTTATATAAAGGGGGAGATTGTTCCAGAGTTAAGGAGCAGCAAAGGCAAAGTCTCAACCCTTTCTGGTTTTATGTTTGGATCTAGGATCATCCAAGAACAGCTTATCAGGTTACGTGAGAGGTCTAGCTGAAGTGTGGTAGTGCAAGGGGCTAACAAGATAGGAAGGTTGTTATCCATTTAAAATGTGACAACCATCAATAAATTTAAAACCAATCCTAAAATGTGCAGGAAGCCAGCGTAAGGAGGCTAAAACTGTAATATTATCATACTTCTTTCTTCCTGTTGGGAGACGTGCAGCAGCTTTTTGCAGGAGCTGCAGACAACGCAAATCATTCTGATCTAAACCGGTATACAAATTATAAAGTAAGGTTTTAAAATCTAAAATAATACCACAACAAAGTGATACGTCGATTTAGACCTCACTTCACTTCCACAAAATGTCTTTAATTGCTGTCAGTACACGTTGCCATTTCATCCTCGTTCACTACTTGGGGAATGCTGTATAGTCTTCTAGTTTAGATCTTTTAAGGCTCAGGCAGCCACTGCTGAGACGACAGAGAACTGTTTGTAAAACTTGTCTTGAAGAATAAACACTAGGCCCCTGAGACCCAAGAGATGATAAAACCCAGACACTGGCAATAAAAGTAATTCCAAGATTGCATAAGAGTGAGACAGGAGAGCTTCTCACAGAGAGTACAGACAACACTTGCCGCTTTTGCTGTTATTGACTAAATTTCAGAGTTTAGGGATAAAGCAGGTGGTTTTGTGTATCCTTTATGTCATCAGTGATGCTGAGGTCTAACAAACAATTTTCACACGGTATGCGCAGTCTTTTGTAATAAAACTGAACAGATTTGTAACCCAGAGATGTGTTTAATTTGGTATATCAATCATCGTTCATAATTCCTTGCTCATCTCATGTTGTTTTTTGGCACAGATTATTCTTTTAGGCCACTTTTTTACCTCCCTTTCTGGGTGGTAGGTTGAGCAATGCCTCCCAATGAAAACACCGCATTTGGCAGATGGCTGATGCTAATGTCCAGCCCTGGTGTTTGGACTTTATTCTGTTGGAAGTATTGGATGAGGACTAAGGGGCTGTTTACACATTGCCAAAAACTGAGAGTTTTCGTTGCGTTAGCGCTTTCTGTTTCCACGAGAACAGTGCCCGGAGTGCCTGAATCCGCAAACTTTTGAAACCAGGTCCAGAGTGAAAAGTTTTGAAAACATTTTTGTATCCATCTCCATGGAAACAGGAATCAGTGTTGTCAGGAAAAAACAGTGACACGTAGGGCATGCGCAGTACTCTTTCAGATAAAGGTTTTTCACACACCTAGGAACAACAACAACAACAACAACAGCTATTGGCCGATTACTAAGCAACATGTGTGCTGCTTACTGTGCTCGTATTGTTATTGCTTCCCCAACAAAACGTGGATTTGTTGCGGCAATACTCTGACCAGTGGAGATGCATTCGTTATGTTCCCCACGTACTCAGTCCTTGGCAAATATAACTGAAAAGTTTGTCTTCAACGGAAGTGCAGATGTGTGTTGTAACATCGCTGTTTCACTACAAACCTACATCGCCAACTACTGGCCTGGCATGCATGCTACTACATTTCCAATTGTTCTTGCAGATCCGTGTGAACGTGCATTGTTTTCACATCATCTCCATGTGAAGTAAAAAGGAATAAGGATTCTGGAGCTCACTCTGTGGTGGTGTTCATATTGAAAAAAGTGTCTGAAAATAACTTTTAATTAACAAAAAACAGATAAAGAGGCTAAGCTAAGGCAGGTCTCAAGCCTCCTGGTCAAAATAAATGTCATGCTGGATCATATTCACATCAGCCATGCTCCTAATTATGCATTAACTGAAGTGTTACCCAAAGAAATGAGCTTTACTTTGGTGGAAGGGGCCCAGATGGGTGGTTGAAGGGTGGAGTTGTCCTGTTCAGCTTCATTTTGTTGGGTCCCCGTTTTTGACAGTATTTATCAGCAGTAAACTAAGTGAAGAGGCTCAAATAATATTGTGTGCAATTTAATCTCAACAGTTTAGCTGTGACTGTGAGATGGATCATAAAAAGAAATCCTAGACTGATGGAGTGCAGGATAATATCTGCAACAAGCAGCAGCTAAAATGTGAAAGACAGCCAAAGGGGCGGATAGCACTAAGAGGCGTAGCTCAAGGTGCAGCTGCACCAAAAGGGTCTTGAAGGGGAAAATCACAGGGAATGCATGTAGAGAGGATCACACACATGCAGCCAAGTAAGATGAGGGGGAAATGGGTCTGAACAAACTAAATGCTTTCAGCCTCACCTTAATCACACAGGCACATCTGGAATAAACCTGGTAGAAACAAGCAATGTTTTTTTTACCAAAATGATCTCAAATAATAAGAAATGAGAGAAGAAATGTGTCAGGTTTTAGAAGAAGAACAAGGAAAGAAGTGTTTTAATTTTCACTGTTGGAGAATTGAATATAAAAAATCATATTCATACACCGAATGAGTTCAGTTCGCCCCAGTTAAACCTCTGTGCAAGATCAGGGTGAGCCAGTGAGTGAAGTCAGCAGTAAATATTTAATGAAATTCTCTACTGTTAAGCAGGCCGGGGTGATGAAGGAAGTTTATATTACACAAATGGTGTACACATACTGAAGCTGCTTCTTTGCTTTCCAGTATGTTCTTTTCCCCTCATTAATACAAATAAGTCCAATTACGTAACAGTGATATAAAGGCAAAGTACTGTCGTTAGAGTCAGACTCTGTCGCTGTGGAAGCAGCTCAGGAGGATTTCAGGGCCAGGCCGTCTCCTACTATCCATTATAAGTCTGTTAGACGATTTCTTTGCAGTACATAGTGATGGACTTAGATTGATATTGACGTCCATTGTGCTGCACTGCTCTCAAGGCTAAGGATAAAGCTACTTGAGGAACGAGCCATACCTTTTCTCTTGGTTTAATGTACAACACTGCATCATGGTTTTATGTTGGTATTCATCTGCCTCTGAAAATAGCTCCCAACAAAACACAGTTTAATACTGATGGAGCATCATTTTATTAAAACTACAACACCCAGATGTCAAAGAAAAAGGTTTAACCTTCTTACCCAAGACGAAAGATTTGGGGCTGTTTGTACAACTCTGTTCTTAAAAAAAGTTGAAACACTGGGTAAACTGTAAATAAAAACTATTATGTCAAATAATGATATTTAAAACATGCAATTTGTTTTTAAAAAATCACCACTTGCTGGTTTTATTTACCTTTTGTTCAGTGCCTCAACATGTAAAATGGCAAATAATAACAACACTGACTGCCACATAAAACAGAGATGTATTTTGAGAGCTGTATGGATAGTTTCAGTCTTTAATTAGATTTTAGATACATGTTTTCAACTTCAGTTAAAATGATAGAAATAATAGTAGTAGTATTCATCAAATAATTATAATGATATAATAGCCATAATAAGAATAGTAAAGAATATTTACAATAATAACAGTATTTATATCATTTCAATGGCACCAGATGCAGTTTGCTTCTAATACTAGGTCATTCCTTGTTATTAATTATCAAAAGTACCAGGCCTGCTGCCATACACTGTTTAAATTACACAGAAAGTGCATTACTTACCCAATAGGGACCATTTATGTTGGATTTTGTGTGTGATAATGGACTTTTAAATCAATCAATCAATCAATCTTTATTTGTATAGCGCCAATTCATAACAAGTGTTATCTCAAAATACTTTACAATAGAGCACAAAGCTCTTCATATTATTGATACACATATATGCATAGATACATATATACATATATAAAATACACGTATACACATATATACAAATATATACATCCAACACCCAACATGAATCCATATAGCCAATCATGAATCTCTCCATCATGGCGGCTAGAAAAAACCTTCTGTTAAGCAGCAGGAAATCTTGAATGTGGGCCCCAGTCTCATGATGAACAGCAAATCCACACGATGCTGTGTTGGGTGTGTGGGCAAAGGAAGGGAGGTAACCGGGTGAGAATTTTTGTTCTGGTTTTCCATGATTTGGGCAGAGTCATGACACTGCAAGTAAGAACATAAATAACAATATATTTAAATATCTGTTAAGAAAATTGATTTTCATTAGAAGTGGCTTGCATACTAATACCACGATCAGGAATTATTACTGATACCAAGCCAATTGCGAGTACTCTGAAGCAGTATGTGTTGAGTGTTTTTCTCAGAGCGGCATGTTTTATTTGACCAAAATCATAAAAATGGCAAGGGTGACTTTAAAGATAATTTAGAGAGGAAGACAGAGTTGGAGCTGCAGTATTATGTTTGTGTGTGTACACTAAAGCCTCTACCATTGTAAATAGTTGATCCTGAGGTGGCTGTGGTACAGTTTCAGCTCTTGAATTAAACAGTGAAACTCACCAAGTTCTCCTCTTGTTTGCAGAATCAGATGGACCTATTTATTTTCTGTTCAGTTGATATGAACACCAAGTCATAGGCACTTGATGTGAAGTCCATTAAGACTTCACTGGTGCTATTTTCTAAATGTTTCAATATATAGGTAGAAACACATTTCTTTTATTGAGAATAGAAAGGGGGAATCAAAAAGTGCCTTTGAAATACTTGCAATTTCATGTCTTTTATTTGCATCATATAATCAGTAAAAGCTAACCTTGCAGTGCAGATGGATCAGCCCGATTCAATGTCTATAACCAGATAGATCCATCTTGCCAAGCTCTGATCTACAATAATGTGAATGGCTTGAAGTGGCACGGCCAAACCACATTCCTTAGAGCAGAAAGAGGTTGGAGCTAAACCAAATTCATTGAACGGTCCATCTGGTTTGTCAGGTTAAATTATGGCACTGGTATCAGTGAAATCTAATACCATCTCTAGTTGAAAACATGACTTAAGACAATTTAGTTTCAGTACTGTTTGATATCACCAATCAATTATGTAACAGAGATTTCATCATTTGGTAACACATGATATTCAAGAGTAGAGGACAATTTGACAGACTTTGTTGTGTGTCTAAAATTTTTAAAAATTAAAAGCAAAGCATTTTAAGTATTGTGTGTATAGGTCTTCCATGTTAACAGACACTAATATTGTTTCTTTACTAGAATTCTCTCAAAGTTTAAAACTGTTTATTTAATTTAGCTGCTTGAGATGTGTTATTTGTTTCATATTCTCCAGCCCTGAATCTCATGTACTATATCTGTTTGTGTCCAGGAACTGGTGAAAGCGGTAAGAGCACATTCATAAAGCAGATGAGGATCATCCACGGCCGCGGATACTCCGACGATGACAAAAGAGGCTTCACTCGCCTCGTTTACCAGAACATCTTCACCTCCATGCAGGCCATGGTCCAGGCCATGCACACACTGCAGATCCCCTACAAGTATGAAAACAACAAGGTAGACCTGACAGATATTTCTTTGTTCTTTCTTTGACTTCATCACACAGACAGGTTGAGAAATAGTTTTGTGAGCGATAATAATGTGAGCAATGTTTTACTGCCTCTGACAATGACAGGGCCTGTGGTGTGTGCTCAGGGTGAAGCACTTCTGCTAATTTGCAACGGTGTTTAGTTTTGCAATCGTGCTGTCACAGAGCTTTGTCTGTTTACGGAAAGGATGCATGATGTTACACTGCAGGCATGTTGAGACAGGTACTGCTGAGCCAAGTGCAAGACGGAGAATTCCCCATTTATCAAACCGGAATCTGTCCCCGTCATACCTCTGCTAAAAGCTTAGTAATCACTTCATTTTGCCTGGGAACATTAATATAGGCTGCTGCTGTGTCATTTTTTCAGGTTCGGGAGAAAAAGTTTATTTCCTGTAATGTTGCTGAAGGTGTGGGGGTTGTCCTTGTGGCCGTTACGGACCACTAGCACCATTAACAGAGTCTGAATCAGCATATGGGCTGTGTTTTTTTTTTCTTTGTGAAGGTGACGTGACCACAGTGTGACACTGTGTCACTTAGCATGTTATTACTTTAGTGCCTGCACGTCAGGAGAGTCAGAAATCAAAGAGCAAAGTGACCACTCAGTAAGTTTTTACATGGTGTCAGGGAGTAAGGGTGTAACAGTTCACTGCGGTCATGTTTGGTTTGTTGGTACTGTCCTCAGCCCTCCCCACTCTCATCAGTGAATTTTCCTGATAACTCACTGTTAAATTCACACTTAGGCTCACTTGGACTTTACACAGATAAAGTACTAGGGGTTGAGAGGAAATTGCTCAGGCAAAGTTTGAGTGTAAAACTCGTCAGTTTGCGTTTTTTGCAAGTGTGAATGGAGTTATAGTGAACTTTATTAATAACATACTATCAACATTATCTAAATTGTTGACAATTTAGTCATTTGCATTGTTATAATATTATTATTTATATTGTTTGCTACAGTTTGAACACCAGGTCATAGGCAGGTTATTGTTCTCTGCTTATGTAAAGCACCTTGTGTTGCATTTGTTGTGTGAAAAGTGCTATACAAACAAAGCCTGATTGATTGATTGATTGATTGATTGAAAATTTAAGTCCAAGGGGTTGCAGGATCATCCTATGCTTGTGAACATGATCTTGTGAATCTGGTATCTCACAAACCCTTCCCTACATTTCATAAAGACATGACATTTTTCAGGCCTCAAATTCAGATTTAGTTAATATTTGCAAAAAAAAGAAGTTTGAACATCATATGTATTTTCTTCCTTTCTCTCTTTGTGGTGTATTCAATTGAATATAGGTCGAAAAAGATTTGCTAATCATTGTACTCTGTTTTTATCATTGTTTTACACAATGTCCTAACTACGTTAAAATCTCAGAATCAGAACAGATTATTTTAAATGTGAAACAGTGTGGAAAAAAATACTTTGACGCATTTTTGGGTGACTGCATTTGACAAAAATCACAGATGAAAGGACAGACAACCTGAAACCAAATGTTTCTGCCCACATGATTAGATAATGCAAATAGAGACAAAGAAGTTTTGGCTAAAGCTTTAATAAAACTGCTGTGATTTTGGTTTGATTGACCTCAGGAGGTGAGAAAACCCTCACTGTGCAGGTTAAAAACAGTTTCAGATAAATCCAAGGCTGGCTCAGCAGCTTCTGAGGATCCCTCTCTGTGCTTCAGAGTGGGAGCATGAGAGTGGTGAGGCGGGAGCCATGAAATCGATTTTAAAAGATGCACCAAAACGGAAAAGCACTTGAGGGAATGGCTTCCCCCAGAAATGTCAAAAGATGTGGCTAAAAATAAAACATTTCTCAGCTCGTTTTGAACGCACACTGAGTTTATGGTTCCAGTTTCAGTCAGCCAAAACGCCTTGAAAAGAAGAACAAGGGAATTACCCTTTTTTGATTTTGTTGGGTAATAACTTAGATCAGATAGTGTTGGTGATGTTGGGTCAGTGTGGTGTCATAACCAGTTACACCCATTTATAAAGCAAATAGGTTATTTTTGAAAGACAGTGAATGTACCAGAGGATGGCGTCTTTTAGATTACAATATCAAGGTGGGGTCAAATTCTTCCTGTCTTTACTGTAGGAGGTCAAGATACAATCTGAACATTTCCAACAGCTGTCCATCAATACACTTGGTATAACAGCACATCTGCAAAAGCACTCAGAACAGTAAAGCTGCTTATTAATGCACAAGTGGATGGAGTAAGGATTATACTTCGTCCTTAATGATAATAGAGAGAATACTGTGTCAACAGCTTGTGCAGAACACTTTGGAAAGATGTCTCTGTCAGGCAACAATAGATGCACATTTGGGAAATATGCATTTTATTTCACATTTAAAAGGAATGGATCATAGTAAAAGTAGAAGTGTTTTTTTTTTTTTTTATTGAACTTGAGTCAGGACATCATAAGGAAACATAGTCACAACCAGGAAGTCAAGACATAAGAATCACTAATGAAAAACATAAGGTAAAGTACATTTTAGGAAATTAATTAATACTTTAACATAAACTTAAGTAAAATACAAGAAAACAATACACAAAATGTATGACAATGACAGTTAAAATAATAATAAAAATAATAGTGACAATAATTTTAAAAAAGCAAAATAATAACATTAATGTGTTAGACAGAGCCGCTAAAAAAGGCCACATATGTCAGCCAGGACAAGTTTGGATCCTAAAATAAAAATGTTTGTAATAAGTTATAGCATTATTATCCTTTTGCAGAATTTCTATTCATATACTGTAACATTCTTTGCCTGTAGTGAAATCATTTGAAAGCAAAAGATGTTCATGGTTGCAAGAGTAACTGTAAAAGTTCATATAAAGTATATTAATACTACAATAAGTTGTCACAAGTCTTGAAAAGATGGAATTTGGTGACCTTGTTTTTTGGCAGAGCCTGTCTACTAAAACGCTTTATTCGTCTGAACAGCCAGCTGTAGTATATAACGTTTAGAGGAACTGCCGTGTTGACAAAAGTAAATAAAGTAAAGCAATGATTTGTAAGGAACGCTCTGAATCCTAAGTCAATCACTCAAATATAAGGCACAACAATTCAATAGCAAAAATATAAAAGGCTAGAATGCAAGCTTTCATATTTTTTTATATTGTTTCTAGGGTTTTCACTGCTTCTATTAGAAAATATTCAATATTTAAACCATAGTTACAAACACAGATATCCTAGCTACCAAAAAAATACAAGGTTTTTGGTTTTAAATTTTCAAACATTTTTAGAAAATTTCTGCTGCTCAGTAGGGCTGTTAGTTTGACCAAAAATCAAAGTCATTGATTTTCAAGCACACTCACTAATAACCAAAGATATTCGACACCCTCTCTGACGGCCCGGCTGCAACACAGACATGATTAACTTCCATTAGACCCCCGGGTATAGAAGTTTATAAAAACATAATTATGGTCCTACATGCACAACAAGGACAATGTCCATTTGAATTATAGAACAGCTTTATTGACATTTCAAAACATTTAATGTCAGCAGCATCCTTCATTATTTTTTTCTGAAAATATGTAAATGATCCTACCAGATTTAGACAAATATTCATGATTGGACTGAAATCAGGTTGAAATACTTGGCGGTATACATCCACCACACCAAATATAATTAAAGGTGGCTGAGCATCTGATTCACATGCTAGTTTGATCATGGATTTGTATAAACATTGTTTTCCCCTGTTTAATACAATTTCATTACTGCAGTTGGAGTTGAATCCAAAGTAACTTGATGCCACCATCATGTCTCTTTTCTTCAGAATAAAATTTTAGCACCCATATTCCTAACAAACAAAACACACCCTAAGATTCAACATAAATCTGTTTTTGTTGAAGAATGACTTCAGTTAAGGCATTCATTTTAGTATCTTCCTCTTTTATTTTATAGGCAAACGGCATTATTGTCAATGAAGTTCAAGTGGAGAAAGTCACCACATTAACAAAGCCTTACGTGGATGCCATCAGGAGCCTGTGGAGTGATCCGGGGATTCAGGAATGTTACAATCGGAAGAGGGAATACCAGCTCTCCGACTCGACCAAATAGTGAGTGTAAACAGAAACCCCTATTACTTTGCCAAATAGTTTCCACTGCTTTATCTGCCTTTTGTCTGTTTAATGCTCTCTGAAGGCTCAAGCTCAGCGAGTTCTCCATCTAAGGCTGCTGACGGATCATCCAAAAAGAACCGGAAACTTATTTATTTCTCACTGAAAAATGAATGATAGTGATTTTAGCAGGAGCAGAAACATCTGCACATCCAATAATTTTAATAAATGTGTCTTACATAGTTCTGTATTAAACAGGTTTTTATCATTTTCTGACTTCTGTGTTGTTAATAGCTATCTGAACGACTTGGATCGAATTGCTGATGCTGCATATTTGCCAACCCAGCAGGACGTCCTGAGGGTCAGGGTGCCCACGACGGGTATTATCGAGTACCCCTTTGATCTGGAGAATGTGGTGTTCAGGTGGGTGTTGGATTGTGTGGTCATATTTCTACTATGCTGAAGCTGATGTCATGCTGGATGGTAATGTTAAATTAGTAGTTTAATGTCAGGATGTTAAGTCTTTTTATGGGGATGCCTTTAAGGAGGTGCCTGTTAGCTGCTGTTACACACGTATAGATGTCACACAGCAAGGTCGCCCAAAATGGGGGATAAAGGGGAAAGCATTCTGGGGTCCAGGGTCATGTACAGGCCCATGGAGGTCAATAAAGACAAAATAATTGCGTTTTTCATAACCAGTTTCAAAATACAAATCCCCTCCTGCTGAAGTGGCATAATCTAGGTTGTGATTGGATCATTTAATTTACACTTAGCACATTTATATTTGGTGTACTCAGCCATGCTAACACCTGCAATGTTTTGTCTCAGCCCAAAAGCTGCCCAGAGGGTTAATGTTACCAGCATGGATGTTGATATTATTATTGTTTATTTGTATGTGTATATTACTTTTTTTGACTTTCAAATGCCTTTATTTGAGTGGCAGGACAGTGAATAGAGTTAAGAGTTGGGGAGAGGTTATGGAATGACTGGATAAAGATGCCACGAGCCTCATTTAAACCAGGTCAGCCACTTCAAGGAATAATGATAATAATAATAATAATAATAATAATAATACATTTTATTTAAAAGCACCTTTTCTCAGCTCTCAAGGACACTTTACAGAGAATTAAAAACACAATTAAAATTAAAATTAATAAAAACAACAGACAAAAGTGACACAAAGTTAAAATAGATGAGAATATGCAACTTTGAAAAGATGGATTTTGAGTCGTGATTTGAAGTGTGGTAAAGAGTTATTTTATGCACCAACCAAGGAGGAGGCAATCCTGTACTATACTTCCCTACCACTCCTGTTCTCACATGTGTTACACCACTGTGATGACCTCTAAAGCTGACACAGAGGAGAGATTATTTTTTCACCCCATTGTGCCCCAATAAGAATGTGAAACATCACAGTGGCATAAACTCTGGCCACTGTTAACAAGACTAATGAAAGAGTGCTCTTAAAGCTGATCCAAATATAAATAGCATTTTTGAAATATATGGACCCCTGAAAATGTTTTTTTCCTATAAGATAGGAAGGATTAATAAGAAATGACTTTTTTTGTAAATTGTTCCAAATTACCCAAAGCAGTGTTTTTTTTTTGTTTTTTTTTTTTAATTCAAAACAAAAATTAATTGCAGCATTGGTTTAGCTCAATAAGCATGGCGGCCCATGAGGACAGACAGAAGAGAAAGCACTCTGAGGCCAAGTCTCATGAGGGGCGCCCATGAAAGTTAAGACATATCGCTGCTCTTGGGCACAAGCCTCTTATCTCCATTTTTTATGAATTTATTTTTTGCTCATAAAACACTGCTGTTGGTCATCTTCAATGCTGGAGAGTGGGTTTAAGAAACGTTTAACCAAATCAAAAAAATAGTTTGAAGTCAAGTCAGTACAATGTTTATCCAGGCGCAAAGCACGACTGTACTTGAGAAGAGCCTCAGAGTGATCAGAAGTGCTGCAGACTTCCAGTCTCTGTATGTATGTCCTCAGACAAAATATAGACAGATCTGTGTGGGAAATAAAGACACAAGTTGGAAGAATAATGTCTGAAGCTCTGTCAGCCTTGTGTGAGTTTATATGTTTTATAAGTTTTTTAACTGTCTGTGGTCATTTTGACCATTTTGGTAATTTTACTCTGTTGTAATATTAATATGACATCAGCTGCTCAGAGGGGTCAGAAAATGTCTCATTCTGAAAGAGGAGATTATATAAGCATAGAAAAGGTTTCTTTTGTTTGAATTTAGCTTTGATGACACAAGGACAGACCCTGACAGTTTCTGCTTCAAGCAGCAATGTGGTTGAAAGACTTATGCATGAGCATAAAAATGTTTAGTAATTAAAAGGAGAAAAGTATATGCTTTAGGTACTGATTAATGAAGGCAGTGTTACACTGGAGGGAAAGAATGATCTGATTTTTTTTCTTTGTTTACTTTTATCATGTATGTATTAAGACTGAGAAATATTTAATTTAAGGTAAACTGAGATTGGGCAACATGGACTTTAAATAATGTCATAATTCTGTTTTTGACTGTCTTGGGGTACATCTTACATATCTCATTATTCTTCTCTGAAAGGAAATAAATGGTTTTCACAGAACCAGATTTATAAACTTTAATGTGATCCAAGTAAAAAGTGAATATAATTGATACCTGTTTGATACCAACTCCAGTATAAACTATATAGATAGACACAATATTGTCATACACTGTATCTCTTTTAAAGAATGTGTTTATCGTAATAAGCTGATATGTTGCCCAACCCTACAGTGTTTATCATGTTTTTAATAATAAAATAAGCACCATTCCCTAGCCTTAATTACAATAAACAAAGGATTGTGCACTTTTTGTGGTATCTATTTAGGTTTTTTGGTCTTTTGTTTCTTTAATAAATGCTCAGTCTTGTGTCTGTAGGATGGTGGATGTGGGAGGCCAGCGCTCAGAGAGAAGGAAGTGGATCCATTGTTTTGAAAATGTCACTTCAATCATGTTCCTGGTGGCGCTCAGCGAGTATGATCAGGTCCTGGTTGAGTCTGCCAATGAGGTGAGTCAGAGGCTGCTGCATGCTAAATAACAATTAGCAGCTAATTTCTTCCTGTGTACACCACAGAGTCTTGCACTAGTTTGGTCTTTCCCCTTTTCTCTCTCTCTGTCTCTCTCTCTCTGGCCTCGGCGATAAACCTTTTCAGCTGCAGTGTGCTCAGTCAACCTGCAGGGGGAGCTCTTAAGTCGCTCTCTTCAGCAGCAAAGTGCACCTCTCAGCGAGGATTGTTCACTTGATGAGATTACAGCCAATTGAATTTTCCCAAACAGACATTCAATGCTGCTGTCTAATGCTTCTACATCTGATTTCATAACCCTGCTCATGCTCAGATGTTTGTTTCGTCTGTGTTTGTGTGGTTTTTTCCAACAAGAACCGCATGGAGGAAAGCATGGCCTTGTTCCGGACAATCATCAACTATGAATGGTTCAAAGACTCCTCGGTCATCTTGTTCCTGAACAAGATCGATTTACTGGAGGAGAAAATAATGCACTCACATTTGGTCGACTACTTCCCTGAGTACGATGGTAAGAGGAAATAGATTCAGTATGCATCTGAGCACTGTTGTTTTTATGACTGAAAACAAAACAGAGAAGGGTAATCAAGAATGCTTGATCTGTTGCTGGTTGATGTATATCTGCCCTTCATGGTGGAATTACTTTTCAAATGAGAATATTAAACAATGAATTTGTTACAGATAAAATTGTTGATGCATAAGCAATAAATCTTCACTTTCTTTAGTTCACCTGCTTCACCCCAACATGGGCTGGAATAAACCACTGTCTTTGAATCAATATGGACAGTGCAATCCTTAGTCTTTCCTTTGTTTCAAGTGATGCTAAATTACCCCCACAACATGTGCTAACATACTGTGATGTTGACTCAATTTGGAGTTGCCACAAGCGTAAAGGGATAGTTGGGGATTTTTGAAGTGGGGGTGTATGAGGTACATTCTGTTAGCCTGAACAAAAGTCACAGTCACAAAGCTGAGCTCTGCATCTGTGCAGAAATAGTCGGCATAGAAGCTGGGGCTATACATTGCAGCAAATGATACAACCAATTCCACATGATTGTACAACGTAAACATTTTACAACAACTTCTGTACCTGTCCCCTTCCAGGCCACTTTGTTCAGACACTCTTCACTATATGGCACAGCCTACGTGTCCCATGATCACGATTAGGATCATGCATTTGAGGAATGAACAACCCAGCTAAGCATGTGGGTATAGTGCTCACCAAAAAATCCACAGCATACAATTCTTCAGTGAAGCAAGGGTGAGGAGGTGGTCTTCCTGGGGTGTTGTCTTCCTGGGACACCCACTTCTTGGTCTGTCTGTGACTCCACCAGAAGTTAGTCCTAAGTTTGGAAATGGTACGAGGGCTGACACCAAGTAATGCTGCCACTTAGCATACCTCAACACCAGCTTCCAGTAGCAGGGGATTTTGGGACTTTTACTTTTGGGCGTTACCCACACGTTTAGCTGTGTTTCTCATTCCAAGAATGCAAGATCCTTACCAGTTGTACCTTTTTGTCAAGGTGACTAAACAGGTCTTTCAATCGTACAAAATACAGTATCAGTCGGTATAATTAAAAGGGAGAACTAATTGACCAAAATTACGTTTACAAACTTTTTTGAGTGTATAAGAGGATGACAGAGCAGAACAGTGAGCGGGTGATTTGCTGACATCCTAAAGGTTAGCATGTAGTTAAGTCACAGGTAATCATATCAGCAACAACAGGCATTAATGACAATCAGCCATGTATCATGTATTTTTTGTAAATTTTGGGTGAAAATAATCCGCTTTCAGTTGATTGAGGCACCACTGTAATATATAGTTTTTGTGTGAGAAACCCCTCTCTATATGTGAGCCCCATTACCAGCTAAGACAAGACAGCCTTTCCCTCTAAAACACAGTCTGTAGGAGTGAAATGGGAGGGGTTATGCCAAAGTGCAACTTAAAGGAAACCAACAGGCTCTGCAAACCTATGAAAAAAACTAAAAGATAAACAGATGGACAAATCAGTTTGAAATGGGTATAAAGGCTTACAACTGATTGCAGAATCACACCTGGGGGTCACAAGAGGAGTGGTAAATTGGATATAGTGTCCAAAGTAGGGATGCACAACATTATCGGAACAACATCAGTATAATCACCTAAAAAAGTGATTATTGGTATCAGCAGATATTAAGAAATTTGCAGATTTTTACAGCTGATGGTTTGGTACAAATTGGCCCATGTATTTGCTGTAATATTGGCAGGGTGTGCAAATGTACCATGATGGTATACCTCATCATCACAGAATGAATCACTTTCAGAAATCAAAAGTACATTTAAAGAATTAAATTGTTTTTCTTTCTCTACATCTGTTTGTTACACAATGAACTGTCACCATGAAAAAAGATCAATTTTAGCCAAGTGACAGCTTTGTGCTCTTGACAAAATATGTGGAATATCATTATCGGCAGTCATCAGTTTGGAAGTATCGTCGTAGCAGCAAACAGTCAATATTGTGCAACCCTGGTCCAAAGAGAGCATTTCTGTCTTCAAATTCAATTTAAAGTTATGAAGTAGGTCTTTGAATTTCAAAAAAAAAATCTGAAAAATTTGATGTGTTTTGCTGAGAAATCCATTCTTCAAACCAGGCACAGAAAATGAACTTAAATGGTGCATTCCACCAATGTCTGCTCTTTGAAACACTTCTGTCAAAGAGTGAAGATCCCAGAGAGTCAATTTGAGTTTCGTGCCTTAACTTTTTTGAAAAGTGAACGTATAAAGTCATTAAACTCTTATTCATAGTATATCAAGTAAGGCTTTATTGAAAGTGTGTTTTACTGAGGTTCAGTGTTATTTCTGCTTTAAAAAGTCTCACCTAAATCATCTGCAAACATTTTTAAGCTTTTATGTACCCTCTGAATCTACTACACTGACTTTTATGTGCTGTGTTTTTGCCCTTCGTCTCTCTCTACCAGGTCCCCAGCGGGATGTGGATGCGGGGAAAGATTTCATCTTAGATATGTTTGTGAGCCTCAATCCCGACGAGAAAAAAATCATCTACTCCCACTTTACCTGCGCCACAGACACAAACAACATTCGATTTGTCTTCCGTGCCGTGAAGGACCACATCTTGCAGGGCAACCTGGAAGTCTACAATCTGGTTTAAAGGCGGCATTTGTTGCTGCTGTAACTCAATCCCGTGTGTACAGCTGGCAGCCGAGAGAAAGCCCTGCAGTGATTCAGTTTGAACGCTGAAATCCTAAACAGGAAATTGAGAAGCTGCAGAGCTTGTCGTCAAATGACTTTACCGCTGGTGTATTTCAAATTTTCCTGTTAGGCGCTTTGGAAATGGATGTCTCCGGCTATAATGAAGTGTGTCCTGACAATTAAAGTGCTGCCTTAGTGAGGAGTCTGTTATAGAGGGGGCTCTGAAATTTATGGAGCTCTTTGTGAACATTTTGGAGCTGTAACAGTGTAAATGCACATGGATGGATTGGGAGGGAGAAAAGTATTTCATTGGCCTGGGATGGCTTTGTGGACTTAAAATGTACCAGGTCTCTTCTTCAGGGAATCTGTGGAAGTGAATGTAGACTCACTGCAATGCAGCAGAACACACCACTGACTCAAGGAGGGTATTATTTCTTAAGTTTAACTGTTTAAACACTCTAGACTTCACAAGTATTGAGTCAAAATTAACACTAATGACACATTTTGATTTGCACTCTGTACATTTATTTATGTTTGTACAAACTTCTCTTTCCAAAGGGTGGGGACATTTTGTAAAAAGTGAACTAAAGACAGAAGATGGAGATTTGCAAATCAATTTTAAGAAAACATACTGAATGTTTAAACAGATCAGCTTCATCTCATACCAGTTCAGGAGGAAGGGTTTACACTTTGAACAGGCAACGACGGATAAAATGATTTTCTTTCAAAAACAGAAGTAAAGTATAAAATAGTTGTAAAAAGTATAGGTACAAAATACATTCAAGATAAGATCCTACAGGCCAGTGCAATTGAAAAAACTATATACAGTATAAGATAGGAAGGATTAATAAGAAATGATAAGTCTTTAGATTCATAATAATGGAGATCATGTTCTAAGTTTAGGATGGAGCATGTCTTTACTAACCTTAATGGGCCCCTACAAGACTGGTCCCCACAAAGCTTTCCCTTTTATTCCCTGTATAGGTGGCCTTGGCCAGTTGACCAATCAGAGAGTGAACAAAGGGCCAGTTAGTGTCTTTAGCTGCTGTAGACACTTATCGAGTGTTGGGGGAAGAAAAGCCAAATTTGTCTAGGGATGGAAATGGAAAACCAATTCCAGTTGAGAATCAACAACGACTCCCTCAAGGAATCGATGTCATCAGTCTTTTTGCTAAACAATTCCCTCTTCAATCTCTTCCACTCTGTTTGTTAAACCAGGAAGTTCTTCTCTCATCAGAGGTAGTCGCAGAAATGAAAATAAGGAAGTCAAAAATGTAGTCATTGCAGACAGGGGGCAGAATTGGTCAATTTGTGGCTTCATTTCCAACAAAAATGCTTCAAATTGGTGGAAACACCGGCAAATTGCAGGCGTACGTAGTATGGCGATTAAATAATAAGACTGCTCTTATGAGGATAAAACCACGTGGTTCACAGTCATACCAGTCTTATATGTTGTGTATTCACTCGCAACTGCTGTCAGATTTATTATAAGCGATGTCTTAATTCACTGCTAGCTACTGGTTGAAATGCGTGTTTGTGCAAAAATGTCAAAACGAGTGGCTTAAAAGTTGAACACATTAACTTGAAATTTTTGGTGAAATTGAACTAAACGGCAGATGAATCTTTTATGCATTAATTGAAGCGTATGAGGAGCATTGCATGTCACGTGCACGTGTGTTTGAATGGCAAAAAAGATTTTGTTAAGACAGAGAGGATGTTGAAGGTAATGAATGTCCTGGGCACTCATCAGGTCAGTCTGGTCAGGTAAGGGAGAATATGCCGGTTAGCCTTTGTCCAGGACAAGGCCAGTGTTCAACATTTTCAGGTATCTCCCAAGCTGACCACTCCATGATGCACGTGGTTGCCCCATGATCTGGTCCAACCCACCAGGTCCCAGGCACCCAGCATTTGGTGAGCTGGATCAGGTTTAGGAAAGCGTGGCAGGTGCCCGTGGAAACGCAGCTGCTGCTCCTATATCCATCAGCTGTTCTTTCCTTTTCCTGCCTCCCTGAGCACGTCAGCATTTGAAACATTGGTCCTGCCAACAATACCCAAAAATGCGTCAAAGCGAAATAGTCATGGAGTCCAACTGGCGTCTCTGGCCACTAGTAAATGTTCTGGCCTCGCAGAAGTATAGCAAGACCGATAGGACCAGGTACCCAAAAGCACCATGCTGTCTTGTCCAGTGAACTCAACTGTGCGATCATCTCAGCCTTACAGCTAGCAGTTAATTAGTTAGTTGGGCCCCTGTACACATCGACAATTTATGGAAACATTCAACAAATTGAACAGATTGTTTAAAATGATTGAGGACTCAGTGTAAGAATGACAGCAGCAATGGTCTCCATTGATAAAGAGACAGTTCAGCAAATTTTGAACATGACAAAGTGTGTGCCAAAGTTGTTCCAGAACTTCTTCCTCCTGATCAAAAGGAAAAACACAAGCAAATTTGTGGAAACATTTTGTAACAATTTAAGGAAACCAAACATTTTATCAAAGTGATTACATGAGATGACACTTGAATCCTCCAATAGATCCTGAGACAAAACGGCAGTCAGTAAATTAAAAAACACCATTGTCACCAAGGATAAAGAAAGCACGATAAAGCAAGTCCAATTTCAAGGCCATGTTGATGTTTTCTATGACATAAAGGGAATAATATTAGAGGAGTGGGTTCCAGATGGGTCAACGTTGAATCAACACTCTTAAAAACAGATGCTAGAAAAAACTGTGGAAAAAAGTCTGATTAAAGAGCCCACAGATGAGGAAAAATAGTATCATTTTTCATCAAGACAACACGCCAGCTCACACTGCGCCCCTCGGTAAAGCAGTTTCTGGTCCTAAATCCAATTACAGTGATTAACCATCTAAGACAGATCAGAGACAGTCTTCCAAAGAAGACCTACTGCACTGCTGTGATCAGTGGAAGACCTGAATATGCAACGGTGTGTTGATGCAGAAATGGCGGAGATTCCATTCAGATCAGTAAAGGCACTGGTATCGATAAAATCTCCCCACTTCCCATTCCTGTGTAAAATTGAGGTAAACTTCCCCCATCCCAGTTTTTTTTGGAATGTGCTACAGGCATCTAATTCAGAATCCTAAAAATGATCAATTTTGTCAATGTAAACATCATGTATATTGTCTTTGTGTTGTACTTTTTCCAAGTATGAGATGAAAAGAACTTGCAAATCACTGTACTCTGTTTTCATTCACATTTTACACAATGTCCCAGCTCTTCTGTTACTGGGGTCTGTACATATACTTAACACTCTGTATGTGTGCACTTCACTTATTCAGCTGTTGTATTTCCATGGCCTCATTTTAAGCCTCACCAGGCTGTGTGCACTCGTTTGCGATGGCATTATTCACTTGTTATGAGGGAAGCATTAATGAATTGTTATGTAATTTAACACACATTTCAAAGGGAATCCTGCTGTTTCTGCTACTTAAGCATTCCTTTTATTTCATCTAAGCTGTAGCATCAAGTGTTTTCGATTCAGGGACGTTTTTTTTGTATCATTTCCTAGAATAGCTTTTGATCATGCAGGGTTATTTAATATGGTGGGTTTTGTAAATATCACATGGTACAGTAAGATTTGTTTCACCTTCACTTGTATCAAGGTTCGTGTGGAAAGGCTAATGCAAAGAAAAGAAGTGTTCAATAATCTCGGAGGTGTTGAACTAATGCATTCTTAAGCTTAATTCATATGCTGTTAAAGGGAATAAAAAGCTAATGAGAGCGCACCCACAGCACTAATGTTTACACAATCCCTCTCCCCTAATTGCACTCTAATATGAGCTGTTTAATTTATACACTGTCACTGCGACGTCTTCATTCAGCCTTAGAGTTATGAATGTACCTGTTTAAATACAAATAAACATTTTGCTGATGATTCTCTGCATATTTTCTCATTCTTTGTGTTCGGTAATCAGCTCCAGCACACTGTTGGTTTAGCATTTTATCTTCTTGGCTGCTCCATCCTCTCATCTGGAGCCTTGTTCGACCTGAAATCCTCCGCTGTGATGCATCCATCTGGCTGCAGCCTGAAGCAGCACTTCTGTTTCAGGTCCATTTGTATTTAGTGTTGCACACAGGGATGTACTTTTGTGTGGCAATGGATTGTTATTTTTGTAGGGCGACAGACACTGGAAGTAATGAGGAAGTGGTTCACAGCAAAAACTAGAAAGCACCCGGAGAGCACAAACCTCCACCAGGGTAGCTCACATATTGCTGTTACATCTAGAAGCAATAGTTCCATGATAAAGTTACCATCATAATATGATTCCTTGACCCTGAAAACCCACATATAGCACTCAGAATCACGTTGATATCATTAGATAGTTCTTGAGCAAAAATGGTTGTTAACGGCAGTTATATGGATCATCACCAAAATCTGATCATTTTTAAGTTAAGCCATTACCAGCATCTGAAAATTTCATTAAAATCTGTCCAGTAGTTTTGCCTAATCTTGCTAACAAACAAAGAAACGCCAGCAAAAATGTAACCAAATGGCGGATGTTATAATAAATTGGGATTAGAGTTGCATTGTAAATTCAGTGTTATCGGTCATTTTTTAATTGAAATACTTGATATAGGTTGGAGTCAATGCTTCCAGTCTCAGATCAGCTGAAGTCAGTACTTTGGTTAACCTTGCAGTGCAGCTGGATCTGCCTGATTTGATGTCTGTAATCAGACAAGTCCATCTTGCCAAGCTCCAATCTACAGCAATTGCAAGCGACCCAAAGTGGGACGGCCCAATCAGTGTCCCTCAAAACAGGAAGAGGTGGGAGCGACGGGTGAGATTACAGCAGGAAGTGGCTGCTCAGCCAGAGATTAGCATGGATGCTAACATCTTCATCAGCCTTTCTATTAGATCTAGACTGCACTTCCTTATTAAATGAAAAAAAAAATATCAACACTACAAACTTTTCTAAAGAAAAAAGAATCAGGGTATGTTTATCATGGCACAAGGAAGAAGTGATTTTTTTTGGATGCAGGTCTGTGAATTTTTTACAGGATTTGTTAATATTGTGGAATAGGGTTTTGCTAACATGACACACCAGATGGTCTGTTCAGTAAATTTAACTTGTCCATCTGGGAAAGAGGCCTTAGAAAGTTTTTGGGAATGAGTAGAACCTTATATCCAGCAAATGATTGGACGGTTGTTCCGTCAATCACCTTCAAGCAGTCACTTCCTGCTGTCATCTCGCTCAAAGCTCCCATGTGCCTGCTTTAAAGGATGCTGATTGGGTCAACCTGCTTTGGGTCGCGTGCAGTCATTGCAAATTGAAGCTTGGCAAGAAGGATCTGTCTTATCAAAGACATTGAGTCAGGCAGGTCTGTCTGCACTGCAAGATTACATTTTTGCTGATAAATTAATAACATCTCAATGGATTTGGTGGGAATATTGGTCATGGTACAATAAAGGAGTGATTTAATTTTGGTGGTGATTCGAATCCAGATGTGGATCCAGGAATGTTTTCAGGCACTTGGGAACATTGTGAGATATGGCAGTTTGCCACATTTTTGACTTAAACTCACTTGACAATGTTGGAAATGCCTTTGCGGAGGTTTGTCCTCTTGGAGCACTTCTACTTCTGTTATTTGCTTTTTGGTAATCAGCCTAAATTCAGGGACAAGGACAAGTCAGTTTTGAAGATTATGTGAACTGAAAAAATTGGAGATGCCAAAAAAGGATAATTTCCAGCATCCTTTTATTTTGTTATCAGCAAATGTACAAAAATGAATTACTTTTTATTTAAAAAAAAAATCAGAAATGCCTGTAGTTTTCAAAAGACAAAAGGAAAGGAGTGCTACCTGGACTCAAAAAACAGTTTGAGGTGTTCTTTGAAATGGGATTCACAAATTCATTGAAGCAAAAAGAAAAGACTCCAAGGCACTCTCTTAATACTATTAAAATTACACCTTGCATGACTTCCTGGTGAAGGCTTAATGCTGAAATGTGTCAAAGGTTGATGTTAAGGTCTACATGACCATGCTATTAAAAAGAAGGCATTTTAATAGTACAAAGAGAGTGCCTTGGAGTCTTTTCTTTTTGCTTCAATGCCATAGTTTGTTGAGCTAACATAAAAACTAAAAAAAAATAAAACAAAACAAGTCTGCCAAGAAAAGCCTGATGAGTCTCAGGGCATGCCACATCGTTTCGGAACCACTGATCTAGGTTTCTGCAGCTTCTAAGAATACAAATCTTTCAAAACGTTTCTCTTTACTTATGAAATAAATGGAGAACAAATTAACCTCCTTTAATTTCATTTTTAAATCTGAAGTGAATCTGAAGCCTCCAAATTTCCCTCTTTACTGTCCAGGATTTCCCCCCTACTCTCACAAAAAAAGGTTCAAATTCAGCGGCCCATGGGAGTCTGGACGTGAAAGCAGATACACCTGAGCTGTCCACATGAACTCACATTCAGTCTCTACTCTCTGTCTGCACCTTCACCCGCCTCCTCCGCGCGCACAGCAGGAATGTGAAATGCACCTGAGCTGAAACCTGCACGAGGAGGAAGAATGACTGCTCTGAGTCCTCCTGCCCACCTGTTCCGGGACAAAAGTCTCCTTGGCAGGTCCGGGAAAAATCATTAGCCTCTCATTTCACTAATCCCTCGTCAAATGTGGCGTAGTTAATCTGAAGGGAAGGTCGTAAACTCGGACAAAAATGGAAGAGTGCTGCCTGTCTACGGAGGAAGTGGAGAGACTGAGGATACACAGAGAAATCGAGAAACAGCTCCGTCGAGATAAAAGAGAGTCTCACAGGGAGCTAAAGCTGCTGCTGTTAGGTAAGTGCTGGGAGATAATAGTTCAGCTATTAATTCACACATGCCAACTAACTTTTACTGAAAATAGTGTAAGAAATAAGTAATATATCCTCAGTCTTTCTCAGTTAGCCCAGTAAATTCACTTTAAATATCATTTATGTGTGTTTTTTCTTCATGTAAGAGTTAAAATGGCCTTTAACCTGTAGCCTTCTGTAATCTGGAAATGATGCCATAAAACCATAAAATACACGGTTACTGCAATGGCTGACAACGTCCATGCATTGTGTGTGTTTTTTTGTAAAAAAAAGTATTGATTTATATTGGGAAAATGTACCCTTTATAGCAAGGGTCCCCAAGTTTACCATGTAAGTGGCGCCCCTAGGGATTTCTCGGGTGGCAAACCAGGGGACAACAATAAATCTTGGGGTGATACACCAAAACTAAAATAAAACAATAGCCAAATGTCACAAATTGTGCAATGCTGTTGTAATGTAGGAGGAGTTTTAATCTATTTTGGATATTAACTGTCCTACTTAAAGCCACATTCACACACTGACATTTAGGCCAACTTTTGCTGTAAAGGGAAGTTTCATATTCCACTATCACAATGTTTTTCTCTGCTTTAGGTATGCAGACCTGCATTGAACACAACAAAAAGCTGCTGGGGACACTGTTTAATTCAACACACCAAATGGCCTGTGGGAGTCTTTGTGGCCCCCACCATTTCTGAAATCCACCCGCATTTGGCAGTTTGGCAGGTGTTAATATCAAGCACTTGTAGTGACCATCCCAAAGTTTTGGGGATCTTTCAGACTGAAATAAGAGATATCATTACTCATCAGTTAAGTAATATTCTTGCTTTGGTTCATTAGTTTGACTTTCTTGGTACTTTTAGGGTAAAATGCCAGAGCACTCAGATTCATTTGGATCACTTTAGAGTCCTTACAAATGCAAAAGTATTCAGAATGGTAAAGCAAGGATCTATTATGCATTTTATCTCTTTTTCAAAGAATAACAGTCATTCTTTTCATTCTTTAAACAGTTGTTGAAGCCTGATGGCCCAGTTTTATAGTGCAGACAATATCCATAGACTGTATCTCTATTTCAAGCAGATTAGCCTGCCTCATTCTTTCATGAAATCACACAAGAGTATTGAAGATTTATATGCCGTTGCTCGCAAGGTATTTTGGTGTCTCTTCAAAATAGGTATTTGTAAGCAAACAGCACAGTTCAAAGAGGCTGTTTCTGGGTCTTTTAGGACTTGAATACGCCAAATGATGATAGGGTAAATTGAGGTACAGAGTGCCAAACATAAAGGTAAAAAAAATGGGTCATGTATTGCAGAGTGACATTTTGACAACTACTGCATAAACACTGCCTAAATGAAATATATCACAGCTTTTGATGAGGTATCATTTTTTGCCTCACCCATCTCAAACAGCCCATTTATCAAAGCTTAAACTGGAAACAATTCAGTAGACGTGAACTTTAAAATTCAGCTCAGGTGATGGAGAGGGTAATATCCTCTAGTAAAGGTCAGTGTAATGGTCAACATGTTAAAGCATTTTAGGCTCTCACCGGATGCTCTTATCAAGAGTAATTTACAACCAGGAGTCAGGAAGCAGTTCACTGTTGCATTCAAGGACACGTGACTATTGTTGGACCCAATAACTTTCACACAAACCTTAAGTGACCCCAAAGAAAGTGAAGTATATGGCTACAATTGGCTCAACTATGACACAAACTTTCTGTTTTTTTGCTAGAACATGGACAAATACTGTTTTTATACATGGGGGCTTGGGTGGGGGTATTAAATACATAACCTACCCCTCCCCCCAAATTGTCTTGCATTCTCTAGAATTTGGTAATTTAGTTGTTTTTCTGCCAAAATCTTGTTTCCCTGCAATTCAGTGATTTTTTTTTCTCACAAATTTCCTTCTGTTGGCATAGCTTTGAGTATACTTCATTTGTGTTCATTCATTTTGTCTGTAGGTACTGGAGAAAGTGGAAAGAGCACTTTCATCAAACAGATGAGGATCATCCATGGCAGGGGGTACAGTGAAGAAGAAAGGAAAACTTTTACTCGGCTGGTGTTTCAGAACATCATCACAGCCATCCGGACGCTGATCGACGCCATGAAGACTCTTAAGATCAACTACTCTGATGACAAGAACATTGTAAGACCCTGTCTATGCTTTAAAAGGACAACACCAATCTCTGAAGATGCATTTGATGGCATTACTTTGTTGAAAAGAGTCAAGAGTCATGTCAGACTTGTCTATTTTGAATCATAAGTTATCCTGTTTTCAGTTGGAAATCTACTTCAACCACTCTTGATGATGTTTGACCAGAAGCTTAACACCTTACCATCTAAGGATATGGGAAAGTCTGCTACTTATGTGAATTCAGAGCTGAAACTAAATTCTTGCATCAGTCTGCTTACTTTTTCATAACACCAGTGCAGTTATACTGTAAGAGAAATAGCATTGCTAAAATTCAAAGCAATCAAATTTACAAATGGTTGGGAGCAGGGGTGTGTATTGTCAATAATGTTTAGAGATGAAACATATTGTGGTAAAGGGGTGACAGTATGATATATCATGATACACTGCAACACCATAAATGGAATAATATTTTTTAATACAGTATTTTTTTATGGTGTTTGCATTATCAAGAACCCCCTTACTATAAATCAACATGTACAGTTTCTTTTATACTGTATAAAGCATGGTCTCTGCAACATGGGTATCAGAACAGTGACAAAAAAATGGACAAGTTTTTACAGAGGAACAAAGATGATCTAAACTAAAACAAACAAATGTCTTGTATTTCTATATTTTCTAATAAAATATCAATATTGCACTATAAAATATTAGCACATTGTTTCGCACAGAATATTAGGATTACAGGTGATAGTATGGTTGAATGTTTCTACAACCCTAGTTGGAAGATTTCACTCAGAGCTGCGGTTTCTCAAGTATCTACTTGAGGCTGGCTGCAAAAGTCAAAAATCCCCATTTAGGACCATTTTAGATGGTTGTTGTTGCATATCATTGCTGTCTGGCACAAAGCTCCAATCTCCATTTTTTTATGATTTTCTTTTTTCCATAAAACAGTGCTATTGGTCACCTTCCAGGTTGGAGGCAGGGTAGGTTTTTAAACTTTTAACCAAATTAGAGTCCTAAAAAATAATTTGTAATCAGGAAAATACTGTACCTGAAAATTTGAGATTTTTGACTGACAGGGACGATGCTTCAGTAAAACTAGCTACCACAGACCATGTGAAATATGGTCAATTCCTTAGTAAAACCATACTGACTGGTTTCTGAGAAGCCATGTTTGAGGCCTACAGTGGCAATTGCCATAATGAATCCACAAGCCTAGAAACAGGTAGAGCTTAAGCAAGCCCAGGGCCCCAAAGGGCCCATATTGTGATAATAACATATTTTTGTAAAGTTAGTTTTTTTGTGGATGTGTTGCCTTTGTTTGAAACCTAGCCCCAGCATGAAGCAAGAGCCTCTGTACATCAAATGTGGAGATGTCACATACGACTCTGTTTGAATAACTTTCTAGAGGCAGCTCAAATGAAAGGAACATGTTTAAGCATGTCTCTGCAGGCACAGTAAACATTAGAGCACAGCACCAGAAAGCTGAGACGACATCCACTTCCTGAGAGGGGTATGGTTAGCCACATCTCATTAGGATTAACACTAAAGCAGCCTGTTCTGAGCAGGGTTTGAACACAGGGGTTTCAAAGCATGCCAATATGTGATATCTGAGACAAACGTTTGGCTCCAAAATTAAAAAGTATGTTCTAGGGACATCCTGGAGCAGTGTAAACTTGATTAAAAAAGGGGTTAAATATGTCACCTTTGAGCTTCAAACGGCAACAATGCTCTTAACTTTAAGTTTACTCAATGGTAAAAGAAAAAAAAAGAGTCTGATTTTCAAACTACCTTGAGGAACATAAAAAGTGTGAACTTTATTTATTAATGCCAAGTGCATTTTTACCAGTAACTCAATCAATTGATATACCAAATTTGTTGTTTGCCTAGGCTCCAAACATGCTTATTTCAGCTGTAAAACCATTTTGATATTGAATTTTTTATGGCTTTCTTATTTTTTGAAGCCAGCCTCAAGTGGACAGTCAAGGTACTGCAGTTTTTCTCAACATTGGACTAATTTTTCAACAGTGGAAGCAGCTATATGAGAATATGCAGCATGTGTCGTTTAATGTGCTTTTTGCCCAGACATAAGGCACAGTGCACCACAATAATTTAATTGTTGTATAACCCCCCCCCCCCCCCCCCCCCCCCCCATATAACATTATGATTTTAAGCTGTTTTTACCCTTATGGAGCCTGAATACCCCCCAAAAAATCCTTTGCTTTTTGTTAGTGTCTATAAACTCCTGGATTTAGTTGTGTTAGTGGAGTCCTCCTCCACCTGACGGTCTAGTAATAGGTCAGGCAAAGATTGAAAGTGTGTGTTTAAAGAGGTCCCCTGTGGATGTTTGTGTGTGACAGAGCCATGCAGAGAAACTGAGCCAATTAGCGGCCGACCAGGTGTTCACTTTGGAGACTTGGCAGGCAGACGCCATTAAGAGAGTGTGGAATGACCATGGAGTTCAAACATGCTACGACCGCAGGAGGGAATTCCAGTTATCTGACTCTGCCAAATAGTAAGACTTTTATTTATATTTCAGACCCTTTCAGGCGAATCAATATTAATACTATGAAATCCTACAAATCTAACACAGGCATCCCATGCATAATTTCATTTTGATAAAGCAAGACTTGTGTGGCAATATTAAATCAATAACATTATTTTCAACATTTCAGTTACTTGAGTGCGTTGGACAGAATCGCAACCCTGTCGTACATCCCCACACTGCAGGATGTCTTGAGGGTTAGGGTCCCCACCACGGGCATCATAGAGTACCCCTTTGACCTTTCAAAAGTCATATTCAGGTAAATTGTTGTATGTTATTTATGCTTTTAAAATACTGTGTTGTAGGGGTGTTTAATGGCAAGAATCTGACAATTCGTTACATATTACTATACAAGTGTGCTGATACTATATATAACAACATATCACAGTACTAAAAACAGAGCAATACAGAACAATTTTCCACCAGCATTTACAGCATTGAGAATCCACAATATTGTATGCACAAGAAATACAGTTTCTAATCAGTGTTATTGATATAAAGCATGGTCCATGGTTCCAGTAACAGAAAAATAACAATTGATGTATCAGGGAGGTGGTGAATCAAATGGCTGAGTGTCTGCTGGCAACTAGTGTCCAGCTCCTGCTGAAATAGATGTAAATAATGTCCCTAATTTGCATAAATTATTGAATAACTACATATAATGATTTTGTACAAAAAATGTTGATATATTATTGTGCCTATATATGGCAATACAACTAAAGGTATTTATTATAGTGGTATTAGCAAAAGCAACCATGGATAGGGGGATTGTTCTGCTATTACTATTAACAGCTAAAATTATTAAAAATTTGGGAGGACTGATGTTGGTTGATGTAGAAGTATTAGTTGATCTGCAATTAAATTGTGTTTAATTGATTTAAAAAATAGAATTTATGTCAAATGACGTTATTTCTGTTGTTGGTTGATGTAGGATAAAGTAGATGGAGTCAAGCTGGTCCGTAGCAGCAGGTCATCCATGTTGGTAGTAATGGCTACGGTAATATATGTGTGATATTTGAAAGAATTACCATGTGTTTTTATTGATTAATCACTATCAGGTCAATATTAGGAACTATAATGGTAATGGAATGGGACTACAAAAGGCCAGATATCATCAATTTTAGTCGTTCAAGCTATGCAGGTCCACAGTTGCAGGCTGTCCACACCAAAGATACGGAGCAGCCTAAACAATAAAAATCAGAGACTTGCATCATCTTATGTCAGCTTTAGGGCTGGTGGGTTGGGGGGCTGGGCTGGTAAGAGATATTTAATGCTTGGCTGGAACCAGCCCACATGTCCCACCCTCTTTTACATTACACTGTAACTATTGATATTGATGCTAAACTTAATCCAAGCTTATATAATCTTGACCTTATATTTACCATTTAGCAACTACTTCCTTTTCTTTCTTTTAGATCATATTAACTTAAAGCAAATTAAACTTGGTGTTTGTAGGATGGTGGATGTTGGTGGTCAGCGTTCAGAGCGGAGGAAGTGGATCCACTGTTTTGAGAACGTCACCTCTGTCATATTCCTGGCTGCTCTGAGCGAGTATGATCAAGTTCTCTACGAGAGCGCAAATGATGTAAGACCAAAGCATTTAGGTTTTTTTTTTTTTGCTTGAAGCTAATAACAATAACCAATTTCTCTAAATCTGAGCTTTAAAAAAACAAATTTTCATTCACTGTCTTCTTTCACATTGTTCTTTAGAATCGACTGAGAGAGAGCATCGCCTTGTTTAAGACCATCCTTTCTTATCCGTGGTTTCAAGAGTCCTCCACCATCCTCTTCCTGAACAAAACAGACTTACTGGAGGAGAAGATCACACAGTCTCATTTGGCAAAATACTTCCCTGAATTCAGTGGTAAAAAAAAGCAATATTTTCATTTTAATGTATGTAAACAACAATCACAAATGTGCTAAATCATTTTTTTGCAATTAGATACACCATGCTTCTTGTACTTTTGATTTGAGTTTATTTTTCTGAGGAGCTCTGCGACTCTCAGTGAATAAGTAAAATTATTAAACTCTCCCTTTTCACAGGACCCAAGGGTGATGCCACATCTGCCAAAAACTTCATCCTTCAAATGTACGTGGAGCAGCACAGCGGGCACCATAAAGCCCTCTACACGCACTTCACCTGTGCCACAGACACAGAGAACATCCGGGTGGTCTTCAGAGCTGTCAAGGACACACTCTTCAGAGATAATCTAGAAAAGTTTAACCTGGAATAAAGAGGTTATGGGACAAAGACAGATTGAGAAAGCCGATTATACAGTGACATGTTTGAACTCTTTTGTCTGCTGTCGATTGTACATTGTCCAAAAGCATCAAAGAGGGCAATGAGACAGCAGAGTCAGGTAAGGGACATTTATGTCAACACTGTAAAGGTGCCTTTTTTATTGGAGTCCATCATAACTGTTTGAAAAAAGCAGTTTTCTTTTGCTTCAGGAAAACTACACAATCACAGCCAGTTTATTGTTGTGAAAAAGTGTTGGTTCCTTTTTACTCCATTACAGTTTGCAGACAATCAGTTAATGGTATCAAACTGGTTTGACAAAGTCTAATCAGAGAAGAATGCAACTCACCTCACCTTACAGCTCCGTAAGAAGGAAGTAAACTGATACAGCCTGCAGGGAACAACACTGCCTCAGTTCATATTTATGTTGATATTTTTGTAGAGCAACACAACCATGTAGTCTATGCAATGTTCTTTTTCACTAACTCCCATTCACTATAAAATATAGGTATTAAACCCAAATTATTTGTGATTTCAAACACAGTGGATTCTGTGCCTTTTCTTACCTTTCATTGTACTTTCAATAAATCTTCATGTAACAGTATTAAATTATACAATATAGGACATTATAACACAAAACAACAAAGTTAGACCATACCTCATACCACAATACAACACTATACAAAATATGCATCACAATACAATATCACATAATATTATATAATAAAATACTATATGATATGACTGAGCATAATATACTGTATAACCAATAACACATAGGGCTTCAATTTTCCTATAAATCAAATTTGATTCATTTTTGAGCCTGCACACTAATAATCAAAGATATTCACCCCCCTTTTCTGCTGATCATTATGCCATTTACCGCTCCCAAGGTCACACCTATGGGCCCTATGTCCTTGCAAATTAATCATGCAATCTTGTGGCCTTTTTACTCTCCTTGGGCAGGGGGCATGCTGAGGAAGACACGGTCACACCGGACTGTTCGCTTAACATAGTGTCGCTGATATGTCGTAGATTAGGAGTTGGCCAGCTGCTTTGCACATCAGCAGCGCGGGACCCAAAGTGCTTTCATTGTGTGGCTTTGCCTGTCCTCTATTTCTCAAGGTGTACTTCCTGTTTTTAAGGTCAAGAGAGCATTGGAAAGAAAAAAAAAATCTTTAAAAACAAACAATTGAACAGCCAGGCACACACAGAAGCAAAACAGTAACAACAAAAAATGTGTTATCAGTTAACATAATAGGTTTATATTTTCATTTGATGGAAACCAGACTTACATTAACATAAAGCATATTTCACTTGTGAATTAAACTTTTTTGTAGTCCAGCACAAAACACTACAAGAAGACATGTCAAAGCATGTAAAGGTGAGTTAATTACCATGTTATTGTTAGTATACATTTTGAGCAGGAATGAGAAATTTCAAACTGAATTCACCTTTTTGTAGCCAAGTTTGAGCAGCTCACTGAGCTTCTCTGAGGAGTCGGACATTTATCAGACACAACATTTAACCACTGAATTTATAAATGTGTAATTTAACATCTTAATCAAGAAATGATAGTGTGCTTTACTCTTTTCTTTTTAGTTCTTTTTCTTAAAGAATTCATTTGAAAATGTTTAGACAACAAGAATAATTATATTTTATCGTTAAAAATATAATTTTGGTTAAAGAGCTTTTACATACTGGTGTATTAACCATTAGAGAAACTTATAAAATAATGTTGGTTATTGCCAGTGTTGTTGATTTAGGGCAGCTGTGGCATGAACTTTATATTGGGTGGTGGTCTAATAAATTCATTAGGCACTCTCTTTTTATAACTAGTATAAATATTTGTATGACTCCACAAGATTAGATAAGATATCAAAAGACAGCATATATTGATGTAATATGACACAATAGTTAACAGTTTACTTACATTATAATATGATACATTGTGATACAGTATAGTATGTATGATATAGTAGGGTATCATATAAAACAAAAAGATTCAGTTCAATTCAAGAGTATTCCAGACGACACAGTAGTGCTCTACCATACTATATCCAAACTAATCCTTTAAGAAAATTTGTATTCTGCTCCAGAACTGCTTACATTTCTTTCTTCACATCATTAAGAACAGACAACACACCAAACAACAATCACATAAAAACAGTGAAGCACATACCAGACAACATTTTTGATCTGTCTCCTGATTTATGACACAGCTGCAAGGCACTGATTAACCAAACCTTGCTTAAGGTGTGGTCAGACTGATTGGCAACCTTTGTACCAAACAATAGTCAAACTATGTCCAAAGGTCTGTCAGGCTGCTCTCAGTCTTCCTGTCTTATTGTGGGGACTTAACAGGGGTAAGTGAAAAGAGTCATTCAGCGAAGTTCGACCTGTAGGTAGAACAATGCCTGTTTCCACATGGAAGCAGAGTCAGCCTAGGTAGTGTTGATTTTATCTGCTTTGTGGCTGTAGTTTGCTTGCATAAGGGTTGAAAAGTTCAGCTGTAATGCAGAGAATGAAGGACACATTTTGAGGTTGTATTACTTGCATGTCATGCTTCGGTTATTTACTCTGGATCAGTCATTATTTCCTTACCAGCATGGGGTTAAGTGTGAGAATGTTATCAGCACATATAGCTGACAATGTTCTCTTTTATTACTTTTTTTTCTCCTGAGGCCTAAACAAATCATGTATCTGCACAGCTAGGCTCACAAATCTACTGTCAGGCTTCAATAGCATCGCCTGCACATATATGCAGTTCATTCCAGTCTGTAGTGATAATAATACCAGACTAAGATAGCTATTGTGCATGAAAATTATCTCAGTTATACAAAATAAAGTACATGATATTTTTCTTTAAGGTACAAGTAATTTTTTTGCAATGAAATGTCTAAATCAGCAAAAACAGATACTTAAATCTTTAGTTTTTTTAATATTTTAAGCACAAACAATTATGCTGTATTGTAGCCAGAGAAATCTGCAATTAAATATTTGTCATGTCCAAGTAAGCAATTCAATGACATGATTTGGAATTCATTTTTTTAAACAGCAGTTTACATTTTTGCAGGTACACCTTAAAGGATGCAATGTTTTGTGAAATACAGTCCTCAATTTTAAACAGTAAGTAAGTACAGGAGGTATTCAGAGCTGGTGGCATGTCTTTTCACTAAATTTGTCATTGTTTTGATTGTGAGACCCTAAATGGAAAATAATGAAAAAGGAAAATAGATACTGGGCTGAACTGAAACTTGTTGAGCAAGTTATTGCTTGAAAAGGGAAAACTGCTTTATCTTGCACTGTCGACAAGTTCTTGAAGAATTTCCTGAATTTACTTCCAAATTCAAATCGCCACCAAAGTAATCAACCCTCCCTTGTGCCATGACCAATAGTCACTGAAAATGTCATCAAAATCTGTTGAGAACTTATTTAGTTATTAGGGAAGATGAAGAAAACTGCCCTGTCTTGCAAGGTCAAGATATCCTTAAAAAAATGTCTTGATCAGCCTCTGGATTCAGAACACCACCAAAATTGAATCATTTCTTCCTTCTGCCATGACCAACCTTCCCTGAAAATGTCACAAAAGCCATTGAGAAGTTATTGAGTTATTAGTGAAGATGTAGAAAACTGCACTATCTTTAATGTTCAGAAATCCTTGAAATATTCCCTGATCCACATCCAAATTCGGATCCCTACCAAAATTTAATCATTTCTCCTCTCAGTTAATGACTAAAATTCCCTGAAAATTTCATCCGAATCTGTTCATTAATTTTTTTGTGATCCTGTTGAAAACTCTCATGGGTACTAATGATCAAAGTTGGAAATTCTTAGGGCCCATCACTGATAGGTGAAGGTCACAAGGCTTTACCTAAACAGGGGATTTGCTGAAACTATATTGTGCATTTACAAAGCTAAGATAAAGGAAGACAAGAACAAAAAAATCCTTAGTTTTCATCTTTCAAACATCATTGAATGACACATACTTGTCAAAAATCAAACTAAAAACAAGGATTTTTAACAAAAGTTAACCTAAACAAACCCAAAGAACCAGCATTAAAGATTAAAGAAAACAACAAAATGAAATATAGAACAAAACTCAAGACAAAGCAAACACTAATATAAAAAATCTATGCCATTATTTAAGTCTTGTATGACACAAATGCACACTCCTCCAGCTGCATTCAGTTGCCTGAGCAAGCTGCTGCTGCCCAGCCACAGAGCTGCTACAGCAGGTGATCGCCCTTATTTGGTTGCAGCCCGGATCATGTGACCACAAAATGGTGGAAGCTGTGAGCTGTTTGTAAGCTGAGCATCTCCACAGAGAAGGGGCTGGAAGCAGGAAATAAGGCAGGGATCCTGGAGGAACATCCATGATCTGAGACGGGGAAAAACCAGGACAGAGAACCCCCAAGCCCCAGCAGTGCGGTGAGTGGATCGATGCTGTTTTTTGTTCTGTGGAGATTAAAAGAGGAGAGAGGGGGAGATGTTCTTGTGTTTTTTTTTTTTCCTCACAGCCAGCAGACAGGAAGCGATGGAGAGGGAGGGGCTGCTATCATCAGCACTGTGCTCCTGTGTTGTGGATGGAGGATGCTCTTAACAGCTGATGCTCTTTTTTGTTATTCTCTCATTCCTTGTATTTTCATATGTCTGTGCTTACTGTATCACATCACAGCATTCATCCCCCTCGGTGCAGGAATCACTTCTTCCCCCCTCGCCTCATCTTCCTCATTCCAGGCAGAGAGCGCAGATGAGGAATGAGGATGTTCCTTCCTTTCTTTCTTTCTTTCTTCCTTTTTTTTCCAGACAAGTGAGCACACGTGACTCAGTGAATTTGCACCCTTGCCCAATCTGTGCTCATGCAAGCGTGCTCTCATTCGCTTTGAATCAGCACTGGGAAAAAAGACAGGAAGGAGGGAGGGGGGGCTTGTCATGATGTAACAAGCCCTGCCCCCCTCTCCCTTCTCTCTCCATCTCTCTCTCCCTTTTTGCCGACCCCTCAGCATCCCTACCCCCCTCCTTACCCCTCCTCCACTTTGAATTGGAGGATTAGTCACCAAGGAAGATGACCTTTAACTCCCAAATCTTCCTCCCCTCTCTCATCCCCTCCTACCATCCTTCCTTGTTCTCTTCTCACCTGCTTATCCCTTTTGTCTTTACACCCTGTGTTCTTTGATTACTGTGGAAATCCATGTGAAAATAGACACAACAGAAGTATTGATCAAGAGGAATCAATGTGCTATGTTTTAACACATGCTGGTATTTGGGGGCCTTTGTGATTCTGGGCTTTATGGTGAAGTCAATACAAGACTGAGTTTGAAGGGTCAAGCTGGGTCCAATGGGAAGACATCAACAAATAAACTGAACAGTTATAGCACGGCCTTGAAGAGTAAAAATATTTAAAAAACTCAAAAGACAATAACAAATCAAACACAGGCGCAAAAAGAAAACATAACAGTAATTCAGAAAACACACAAAAAAGCTTTAAAAATGCAAGAAAATAAGCAAAAAAAATCCACACAACTATTGTTAAAAACAAGACATAAAACACAATAAAATGTGAAAAAATCCACAAACAAAAAAATGCAACGATAGAAAAAAACGCAAGTTAAAAAAAAAACCCATTACAAACTAAACAAAGCAAGCATAGAAAGATAAGAAAAAAACAAACAAAAAGCTCAAAAAAGTGCTACTAAAATAACAGCAAATGTGAAAACACAGCTACGTTAAAAAAGACAATAAAAGTACATGCACAACTCAAAGACAAAACAGTAAAAACACACAACAAATCCAAAATGCAACTAAAAATAATGATACCAAATCAGTTAAACCCCACAACTACAATGAAAATGAAGAAAACATCCATACAAGCACAAATCTAAAACAAAAATACAAACTGAACACCGAAATACGAAAACACAAAAATTAATAAAAAAAACAACAAAAATGAAAAACAACAAATCAAAAATGCAACAACAAAAAGATAGCAAATCAGTCAAAAAACACAACACTACATTTTAAATAAGACAATTTAGCCAGTGCAAGCATGGATAAAAAAACAAACAAACAATAAATGATCAAACTCACAGACAAATATGAAATCATAACAATGAATAAGGAAACAACAAAAAACTCAATAACACAACAAATTGAAAATGCAACTAAAAACATTAAAATCATGATTGTGATACCTGTTGGTTATTATACTTTGCAATTTAGTGTTGTCATATCTTTCTGGTGTTTTGGTGTTTTTTCTGATAATTTTTTTGTGTCGTCTAACTTGTTTTGTTGTCTTATTTGTTGTGTTTTTGTAGTTGTGTGGTTCGTGTGTCTTTCATGTAGGTGGTTTTTCTGATGCATTGTTCTGACTTTTGATTTGCTGTGCTTCAATACATCAGTTCTTCTTTATTTGATGTTTTGTTTGTCAGTGACTGGTGTTTTTTTTGTCTTGCTTTTACACTTGCTGTGCATTTGTATTTATTTTCATGTTTTTGATTGATGTGTTTTTTTTCTTATTCATTGGCTTGTTCTTTTAATTTGTTTTTCTTTTTGATGTGATGATGGGTTTTTACAAGTAGTGTTTTTTTGTTTATGAGCTTGCTTTTGTGTTTTCGCATTGGTTCTTTGATTCTTTGTATGTTGGGTTTTTTTGTGTTTTCTTATTATTCGTTAAGTTTTCATGATTGCTGTTGTGTGTTTCAATAGTATGTTGGAATTTCTCGTTTTTTGTGTGCTGCTGGATTTGTTTGTTTATTTTTAAATACATTGTTGTTTTGTGATTTGTTGTATTCAAATTGTCATCAAGTTTTGCACAGAATAATAGTTACTGGGAATTACATTAATCAAAGATATAATTTAGAAAAAGTAAAAGAAAAAAATGGTTGACATTACCCATTCCTTCCTTGAACCTACCTTTGCACCTTTTAACAAACGTGAATCACGTACTTGAGGTTCTTACAAAAATGTCATATTTAGGATTTACCCCGTCTGCCCTCAGGGGAAATACAGACTGTTTATACAACCAGCTAATGAGCATTACGTCATCCAGTGGGGAGGCCTTCACAAACAAAACACAATGGAACTTTGAATATCAAATACTACCATGTGTCAACACCAGTGCTTTATTGAGCACTCACTGTCTTGACTGCTGGAAACCGAAACTCAAACCAGAATCTGCTTTTAGCTTCCACATCCAAAATACTTGGAATATTCGACTTTGAGTGTTTATACCATGAACTGCTGTACAGGTGATGCACAAAGCTGAGAGGAGTCAGAGGAACCAAGAGTGTGCTGTATGGGCACACAGAAAATAATGTGTTGAAGCTTTACTGTGTGTTTATTGTACATATAATGGTTCAGTTGGGGTTGCTTTCAAAACGTACAAGGTGTGGCTATTAAATATTGAGACTGTGCTTAGAAGGATAAAACCACGTTTCACAGTCAAACAAAGTGTTATATGAAACAGGTTGGGTATTCACACACAACTGCTGTAATTTTCCACTAAGTGATGTCTTTAGTTCACTGCTGCCCACTGACTGAAGTGCATGTGACTTGCTGAGGCATCAGAGAATGGATAACTTAATAGTTGAGCAACACATTAACTTGAAGTTTTTCTTTTGTTACATTATCTGAGGTGTATGTCACATGGACATGTGTTTGAATAACAAAAGAGATTGTCGAATAAGGTGAACGTTCTGGGCACTCATGCACGAAAACATCTGAAAACATTCAATTAGTTGAACAAATTGTTGGGAATGATCAATGATTCAGTTTAATAATGAGAGCAGAAATGGTCTCCACTGATAAAGACACAGTTCTGCAAATTTTGCATGAATTTTGAACATGACAAAAGGGTGTGCCAACACAATTCGTAATCTCCCCTTCTAAAAATTGAACACTCCCTTTAATTTGTTTGAAAATTTCTCCACAAATTTTCTTGCATTTATCCTTTTGATCCTGGGTTAGAAATTACCCAGTTTTATTCATTTTTAGTATTATTTATTTATATTTTTATTTTATGATTCATACTTTTTTTAATATATCCAAGTTAACTTAAGCTACTCTATAAGTATATGACTATGAACTATTGTTGTTGTTTGCTGGAAGAAAGAAACAATTTAAGTTCAAGTAAAAAATAAAAAAATAAGTTGTTCAATTTTTAAGCTCATAATTTTCCAACACCTCAGCAGAAACACATGCACTTCAACCAGTAGCTAGTAGTGAACTTAAGATGTCCCTTATTGGAAATTTACAGCAGTTGTCTATGAATACCCAGCTATGCTAGACCCAAGCCCAATGATGGGGAGAGATCCCGTTGAAAATCTAACCTCTAATTAAAACAAACTTTGCCAAACAAGGTACACCAACAAAGTACACCACTCTCCCTAAAGATGTTTGTGAATAGAATAGACCTTTTTGTGAATAGTACTAGTTGTAGTAATAGTAAGACTACAGCCTTTTTACATCATGCCAATTTGTAAATTTTTTACAAACCTGCCTGGTGTAATCTAACCTTGCAGCACAGCTGGATCTGGAATTGTATGTCTTGAATTAGTCAGATCCATCTTGCCAAGCTGCAATCTACAACGACTGTGAACAGCCCAAAGCGAGACGGCCCAATCCGAATCCTTTAGAGCAGGAAGAGGTGGGAGCTACGAGAAAGACGACAGCAGGAAGTGACTGCTTGCACAGATGCTAACACCTTCAGCTGCAGTTGTTACAGATTTGGACATTTCATTAGTAAATGGAAAACAAATACCAACACTACGAACTTCTCAATAGAAAGGATATTTTCGCTCCACCTCTGACATGTTTACCTTTGCCAGAGGGTGTTATGTTTTTGCCTGTGTTTGTTTGTCTGTCTGTTAGCAAGATTACACAAAAACTACTGGACAGATTTTACTGAAACTTTCAGGAGATCTTGGTAATGGCCCAACTTAAAAGTGATTAGATTTTGGTGGTGATCCAGATAACTGCCATTCGTGAACGATCATTTTTGCTCAATAACTGTCTAACTAATAATGATATCAACATGATTCTGAGTGCCAGGTGTGGGTTTTTTAGGGTCAAGGAATCATATTATGGTGGCAACTTCATCGTGGAACTATTGTTTATAGATGTAACAGCAATATGTGAGCTACCTTGGCGGAGGTTTGCGCTCTCAGAGTGCTTCTAGCTTGCCCTGAGTTTGTTTTACGAAGCGGCTCATATTCAGTCCTTTACATCATGGCAGTAGCGCCTGCCTACTCCGTCATCTGATTGACCTGTAATGAATGTGATTGGTGGAATGATCGTTCAATCCCCTGCCTGATATGCTTTTGAAATGTTCTGCCTATTCTCAAACACTTTCAATGGGCTCTTTCTCATATGAACATGTGAAATATATATAATGGTCCATCTGGTGTGTCAGCTTACGGAATAATCTGCACCATAGTATGTAACCAAAGCCATTTGATTATTAAACTGAGGTGAACGGCATCAGATTTCCTCCTGAATCGTGGTGCAGTAGAGCTTAGCTGTTAAAAAGTTGGGCATATTGACATATAAGACATATGACTGGTCTTTTTCAGGTTAATTGTGATGTTTACAGATCATTAACTATGGAGAATTTTCAGACAGTGCACTTCACAGTAATAACAACACTCTTCAGGTTTATAGTAGTATCATAAGAGCCAGTGTAATAACTGTAATTATCTCCTCACAGGTCCTCCAGGGGAAGAACCTGGCATCAGAGAGCAAAATGAACTCTGAGTCGGGCGAAGGCAGACCAGGTGAGTATGACTGAATCACAGATCAGGTTCAGAAACATCTACAACTATTCAAAGAGCTAGTTTTTGATGTTAACTATTTTTTCCTAGTTCCTCCTACCTCTTTACCTCTGCAAGGAGGTGCCGCTCAAAGGAAAAAACTATCAGCTCCTCGTATCAGCCTGTCACTGGACCAAAGCGAGGATGACTTAGGGGAGACGCCAGACGATCTGGACATTAATGTGGATGACCTCGACACGCCGGATGAAGGGGATTACCTGGACTACACGGACCATGAAATGGACTGGGAAGGTAAGTCATTCAGCGTTTCCTAAAGAGTCATGAAAGTGAGGGACATTTTGATATTTCAAAGGAGTAAAAGGACATTGTGGGTTAAACTAGAACTACAGCCAGATAGTTATGCGCTTCAGTGAGGTATACTATTGCCAGACGGTTATGTGCAGTGGTGCATCAAAAAGTAGTCAGGGGTGGTCTCTGTTGTTGATGATGAACATGAGGCTCAAAGACCCTTCACTTTGAAGTTTTATATCTAATCAGCTCATTCTCCAGCCAAAATGGGTCATTTTGCAAAGTTTGAAGAAAATTCCTTTGAGTGTCCCTGAGATACTGTATCATGTCCAGAAGCTAGGGGTGTACCTGAGGCTCAATGACCTTGAACTTTAAAAACCAAGTTCAAATCAGTTGATCCTTAAAGGGGGAAGACATATGATTTAAGTTGGAAAAAATCCCCATAAGCATTCTAGAGTCGTCACATTCTGAAGCAAGGATTAAACATGAGGCTCAATTTAATCAGAGTAAATAATCGAGCAAATATTGAAAAAATCCCTCCAAGTGTTCTTGAGATATTACATTTACAACTGAGGGATGGACACAGGCATTGTTGTCATGACCTGTGACCGCCAAATTAGAGTCAGTTGAACTTAGAGTCGGAGGGCATCTTCATAATCAATGCTGAAATCCAATAAAAGTATTCTTTTGGTATCAGCTCCAAAACAAGGTATAAACATGATGCCTAATGTCCTAGACTTTTGACTCCCAAAGTCTAATCAATTCTTTTGTAATGCTGAGGTCAGGTCAGGTCAGGTATGGAAGCATTTGCTGGTTTGGCACTTCACCTTGTCAACCTGGTCCGCCCTCCTGATAGCCTTCATCCGGGCCTGTGCTAGGCCCAAGGTCCAACTCTTCGGGTACCCTTTGAGCAGGCTCCTCCATGATGCAAGTGGTTGCCCCCCTGACCCAGCTGACCTTTCCTATTGCCACCCTCCTGAGCAAGTCAGCATTGGACACATGGTCCTACCAATGATAAATTGGATTGGAAATAGTCATGAAGGAGCCACTAGTCAATGTCCAGGCCTTGCCGGAGAAGACAGCAAGACTGGTAGGACAGGGCGCCCTGACTAATCTTGCATAAACTGTGTGGTCCAACTTCAGCATAAGTCATTACAGGCATTGTACAAGTTTTGAGGAAAAATGACTGATCTCATTCTTTAGCTATAAGCAGTAACTAAACATGAGGCTCCATGAATTTTGTCTTCCAGATTCAAAGTAGCAGTGTTCTTGAGGTGTTTTGTTTATGAACATCACGTCTTTGACCTTTGACTTTGAAAATCTTAACAGTCCCCTTTTAAGTCAGAGTTGGTATTTGCGCAAGTTCTGGTGAAAATTTCTGATAGTGTCCTTGAGATATCATGTCCAAATGCAAAGAATGAACATGAGGCTTCATAACCTTGACTTCTGACCTTCAAAATAGTGTCAGCTTAACCTCAAAGCATCCTTGAGATAATTTACATGCAAGGGATGAACATGATTCACAACGTCCTTGACCTTTGACTTCCAAATTATGATCTTCTTAACTTTGTGTAAAAGAAAACATTTGTGCACTGTGGTCTTGAGTCACAGAAAAGGATAAACTTCAGCCCTGATGTTGTGACATTTGTCCTATGGCCTTCAAAATCGGATCAGTTCATCTTGAGTCAAAGTAAACATTTTAGCAAAATTCAGCCGTATTGTTTGGAAACATAACGGTTGACAGTATTTAACAGTAATTGTTCCTTTCCTCATACCAGACCCCAATGCAGCCAACAGGAGTGGAATATCAGAGCCTTACAACCCAATTCCGACATATAGTGCTGAAGAGGAGCGCCAGGATGGTAGACTATGGAGGACAGTGGTCATCGGGGAGCAAGAGCACCGCATCAACATGAAGATCATAGAGCCCTACATGAGAGTCGTCTCACACGGAGGTGACTATGCTGGATATATCCTGTTCAGAAAGTTCTGTTTATAAATCCCATGACGTAAATGTAAAAATTCTATATTGGGTTGATTTTGGAACAATACTTTCACGTTTAAAACTGATATGTAAGGACAATACCTAACACATGAGTTGACATTGAAACCCAACACTGGATTGACATCAGCACCCAGGGGTTGTGTTGGAAATACAAAAAAAAAAAACAGATCAGTCAGTGTTGGATGTCAAACTCGTGGATGATCCAGTAAAAACCTAACCTTGTAATAAAGCAAGACTACATGTTGGGTTAATTTTCGTATGATTGCTTGATATCAAAATCAGACCTCAGGTCAGTGTTAAAAATGATATTGGGCTAATGTAAAAACTAAGATCTGTATAACGTCAAAGCTAATGTCTGACTGACATTAACACTTGATGTTAATATTATGCTTTTCAATTACATTTCTCTTCTGTGTGATAGAGGACTTTTATGATGGCTAAAAAGTCTGTAGCATCAGGACCTCTGCCCCTCTTTACAGCACCAGTAGCTGCCGGCAAAGGCTCGTTCCTCAAGGCCCCCTGAATAGACTTCACTGTGTGACATCCTACCATTGTGTCATTGGCAGTGTAAGCCCATTAGCTCTGGGTTACAAGCCAAGTGCAAATATTAGACAGAGGAATACATGCAGAATTGTCGACATCATGGCTCTGAGCAGTGCTTAACTGACCAATCACCACAGAGCCAGTTGGTTGGCCAGTCAAAGCAGACTGGGTGTCTAAGACAGATTGGGAATCCAGCTGGATCAGGGGTACTCAGTATGTGAAAACTATTGCAGCTAGAACATCACTAATTGTGAACATACTCCAGCAGTCATCAAAATCCAACATGTGAACTAGACTTAAGGCAAAATATGGACTCTTTAAATAAAAGCCAAACCATATTAATGAGGTCAAAAGCCAAATATTGAGTTGAACTACAAAAATTTAATAAAATGACATTACAATCTACATTTGGGTGATGTTAACCTCATATTAGTTCCACTTTGAAGCCCCCAAATCAATTTTACATAAAATGGATGTGGAGTTGACATTAAAATTTAAAATTAAATAAATCTCAAAACCCCAAATGATGGATTGATGCTTAACGGTGGGTTTTTTGGGAATCCCATGCTGGTAGGACTTAAAAAAAAATTAAGAAAAAAAAAACAACAAAAGTCTTAAATTTTGACTTATAAACTCCAAACTTGGTTTGCATTTGCCCAGTGTGGTCCAGTTTATGATGAACAAAAAATATTACCTTCACTAAATCACTGTTTTTTTTTGTTGTTTTTTTTTTAGATATTGAGATGTTTGTAATATGAAAACTCAGAGTAAACTCTTCTATAAATTTAAACTTAATGATGAAAAGTCAAGATTACACTCTCAAATTCTTGGATCATTATTCCTTTTTTAAAATAGTTGCTTAATACACTTTACACAATACATTGTTTTACAAATACACAATGTTGAATGAAGTCAGAACCTTACATTTGAATGACATCAATATCCAACTCTTACTTGATGTCAAAACCACATGCTAGGTTTACATTTAAAAGCGATGGATTAAACATGTTGTTGAGCTGGTTTCAACTTAACCCTATCATCAGAGCCAGAAAACTGAGCTGATGTTAACTTTGATATCAAAATCCCGGCTGGTTTGATATTAAAATTTCTTGTTAGGTTAGTATTAAATCTCAATGCAAATCCTTCATCACAGAGTCCAAAATTGTGTTGTTTTAGTCTGAAATAGACAAGCAATTATTTAACCATTTCTCTGTGAAAATATATTTATTTTTTAAAAACAGAATATTTGATAAATCTGTAGACATTTCAGCTTATCAAAACAACACACAAAGGAATATATTTCAGAGCTGCTGTTTTTATTCCACGACTGGAGTTCAAATAGTGTGGAAAATATTTATCAGACAGCACTGATGCTTCTCCAGTGGTAGACCAACTTCTACATTGACACTCTGTGATGTTTTCTTTACTTTTCTTCTTTAAACCAACTTTGAGACCTGGATCTTTAATTTAAATCAATTTCTGAGTGACTCCATATCATTTTCCCAGGTAAGAGCCCCTTCTCCCCCTTTGTGGGGCCCTCTGAAACTCAAGGGGCATGAGCTGCACCTTTGTGAACTTTAACTTAAACAAGAACTGGCCCTAATGCCATAAATGGTAAGTAACTGGACCCCTCCACAGAGCAGGAAGAATATTTTCTTACCATTGGCCTCGGGCTTAAGTGAAACATATCTGTCCAGAGGAAACCGAGACGTCTGTCACTGAAATGTCTGTATGACCAGCTCTGATATTCGGATAAAAGACCCTCTGTTTGAGTGACACCAAATCTGGTAATGAGTGGGTTTGTGAATAACAGGAAATTACATTATTCTGAAAACTAGAAAGAGGAAACAGGGGAGAAAAAATGAAGAACAGAAGATTCAAACTGGCTGATCAAATTAACAAAAGAGAGGAACATCAGAGCAATCAAATCATGAAAACTATGCTAATAGAGACCATGATGCTCTCACCAACAATGGAACAAGGTCAAATTAACCCTTTTACTTTTCTCTTTATGTGTTTTTATCAAGGTTACTATGGCAACGGGGTGAATGCCATCATAGTCTTTGCTGCCTGTTTCCTGCCAGACAGTGACAGAGAGGACTATCATGAAATTATGGAGAATCTGTTCCTGTGAGTATCACACTTTACATCTCCTGACATTCCAGTTTTAAAATGCTTGTTTAATTATTATATTATGTAGATGTTAGACATGAATTCATTCACTACAAGTCATAGTGTGACAAACAGGACAATCAAGATTATCTTAGATTAGATTAGATATAACTTTATTTACCCCTTTGGAAGACTCCCTCAGGGAAATTAAGATTCCAGTAGCACCATTTATAGCAGATAAAAAGATATATTAAAAAAGATAGATATAAGGAGAAATATAAATAAATATAAATATAAATATAAATATGGCTACCGCTCCTTCCCGTCTTCTTGTTACTCCTCCTCCCCTCTAGTGAGGAGTTGTACAGTCTGATGGTCTGAGGGACAAAAGAGTTTCTCAGTCTGTTTATCAGGCCCTTTTGATTTTTTTATAATACAGTAAGGCAGAGGTTCCCTAAGTGGGGCCCATGGCATTTGCAATTTTTTAATGGGACTACCAGGTTAATCCAAGACTTACATGTAACTCCACAACAAGTTGAGAGGAGTTGAATTTTGATGTTTGCAAAATTTTAGCAAGTGCAGAGTTAATTATACTCTGGATGGAGTCATTTGCTCAAAATGTAACAAAAAAAACCTGCAAAAACAATGTTTCATTAAATCAAATCCATAGGTGACACTGTAGGATCTTTATCTCTCTTACTCTGAACACTGAACCTGTAAGTGACACTTTTTGAGTCAATCATCTGCCCATCCCTGCATTTTTGGACAACTACCAGTAGATTCCAATGTCATGAAAACTGCAGTGCAAATGTTTTCTTTTAACATATGTGCTCTAACCAAACAAGGTATCTTTATATCAGTTAATTTCCCCAATTAATGTAGTGAGTTAACACTTAAGCAGTTGAAGATACTGTATATCTGAGAGAGTACCTACTAACACTACATTTAAGTGTTGATAAAAAGTCACAATATCAAGTGTTGTTGAGTTTTACGTTTTATCTCTAAAAAGAGTCAACAATTACATTTGATGAGACTTTAAGTACCAACTCTCCAAAAAAAATGAAAACAACACTTTGTGGTATGGACCATTTAAGAAGTGTTAACATTAACTCTGATAGCGTTAATTTATCTATGCAGATTTGCTGTGTATAAAAGATGGTAATACTACTAAACAATTACAAAAACAAGAAATAAAGGAGCCATATTTTGCCCTTGACTTCGCCTGTGCAACAGTCACATTGGATGTTGTTATGTCATAACTCTAGAAGTCCCTTGTTGCAGTATCATTTTTAATTGTTCTGTTTTGTACTCTTCCGAGAAAATACTAGAGGTAAATCCAGAGAATATAAACACTTGTCAGTTAAGGGTGTGGCTGACAGGCTGTTTATTGACATATGTCTATGTATTGCAGTGTATGGCGAGGGGCGTGGGGATGGGGTAACAACTTTTGTAAGGAATGGCTCTTAGTAGCATGAAGCTGTTAGGCAGTAGGCTAATATGAGCTATTCAAAAGATATAGAATTGTATATTTGCTGTGTCAGATGAAACTGGCATGTGATCTACAGCAATATGTCATCACATTCAGCACAGACTTGTGGATGATAATTTCCCAGGAGAACCATTAGCTGGTGGTGCTAGCAATGCTAACATAAGCCACACTCTGCTAATGAATGAATTGATATTTTTGTTAATACAAATTGCATACTGCTGTTGATCCTAAAATACAGTGGTTCAGGGATAACATATTTTTTTGGCCAACTAAGAAGTTAGCATTGCGCTGGTTCCTGCCGTAAAAAGCCTAGCCCTAGAGGTTTTCAGTTTTGCATGATTGTTTAAAAAAATATATTGTATTAAACAAAAAGACTGAGGCTTACACACTTTTTTTCATCAAGAAATTCTTTACAAATGAATTATACTAAGATGCCTCCACTATCAAGCACCCAACTTAAGTTTCAGGCTCTTGCCTCTCATTTAGAAGACCTTCTTATTAAGTTAGTCTTCATGGCTGTGTAGATGTGAGTCACACATTGTCTTTTAAAGACAACCAAAGTCATGATGTTTAATGTCCTCTACAAACTCTAATCCTTGTTTGCAACCCTCCTTTTTTAGATGCAATAAAACTTTTAAATTCTGAAGTGGGGAAATGCTAAATGTATTTCATTTGTGGAAAAAAAACTTAAAATCTCCTGAACTTTTGCTTTTCCGTGGACCATATTTCAGGCATTTAACCAAAAATCCCATAAAGTTTGAAGAACCCGATGTGCTAATTTGCTGACTTACTTCCATGTTTAAGGACTCATCACTGCATCACTCTATATCCAGCCAAATCCAACCCACATGCTTTTTGGTTCACTTCCCTTGTTTGGACCTGATTTGGTTTGGATGACTTTCACGCCTACTGCAAACCAGACTCTGGTGTACATGGAAGCAAACCAAGCCCATGTTTTCAAGCAGACCAGAATCTGGTTTGCTGATTTGAACCATTCAAAACCACTCAAACTATCCAACAAAGTGAACCAGAGTTTGTTTAAACTCAGTTTGTAAGCAGCCTTATTCTCAATTCTGCAACATGTCAAGGTAATGCCCCCAATCATTCATTGACACTTGAAGTGAGAAACAAAAACTCTCATTGTGCTGTGATGGATGTGATAGTCTGTCCTGTTCCTGAGACCTCCCGTGCTCATATCTTCATTGTTGTTTCTGGCACAGTCGCATTTCATGCTTGGACATCCCACTGGCTGCTCTGTGAAAGATACTGAGTAAGCTGGCATACCCCAGAGTTTTGGATGGAAATGAAAGGAGGTAAGCCGTGGTGTCTGCAGTCTGGGGTGCCAAATGGCTTTAGGTCTGAATCCTTGTGAAAAGGAGTTAACTTAAGCTGGGTGGTCAACGGCACACAGGCTTGATGTTAGAGAGAGATCACTAAACAGAGTGGATCTTCATAGTTCATTTGGGTCAGGTGGACACGAGACTGAGCTCATAGTCATCAAAGTTAGAAGAGTTATAAAGGAAGCTACAAAGACTGCGTTAGCCGAGGATGTTCAACTTTATTTTCAAAGCAGGCGACAGAGTTCCTTGCTGCGTGAGAGGAGGGAAAGAATTTGGGAGCTTGTGGAGAGAAATGAAAAGAAGATAACACTTTCTTTTGGTGTGAATCAGAGAATTGGATTTGAGAATAGAAGAAATTCGATTGAGCTGCTGAGGTGGATGCAGGAGAGGAAAAAAATCAAAGAAAAACAGCTTTTCCATGGAGCAACACTCAGACAGATTTCTTGTAGCTAACGTCATCGGAGTGAATTTTTGAAAATACAGCTAGAATTTCAAAAAGAACAACACAGCATGAATCTATAAGTTTCTGCTGTTGTCGGCGGTTAGATTAAAGAAACATGGCTCTGCAAGTCTTGCTCCTACATTTCACCATGCTGGCAGCAGAAGACTTTTATTGAATGATTCTTCTTCTTTTGGAATCCATAGTTTGGCAGATTATTGTTCTGACATGAGAGGACTTTGAACCTTCCTCATGATAAAAAATAAAGTTTTTTTTTTAGCTGTATACCATAGACTTTGTAAGTTAACCATTGAAGTATTTGTTTTTTTGTTCTGATATTTTGCCCTTTGACATGATGTTTTAAGTATGAAATAGGACACCTTTAAACACAATTTGTTCAACTTTTTTAGCTTCCAAAGTGATGCATCTCTGATAATTGAAATGACACTGTTAGGTAGCTTTGCCTCGCGGTCAGACTACACTATTTTTGTTTTGTTGGTATGTCAGACCAGGCCACCACTGAGACATAAATTTGCATAATGACGTGCAGGACAAGCATGGCGGACTACATGACTGATACCGACTGCATGTAACAACTGATGTGGTGATGGCAGAAAGAGGAGGGGCAACACTGACAACCGCAAATAAACATTCTGTATTTATGTTACTTTCTTTTTGTTTGTGTCTACAAACATTATGCTGAATGAACATTTCTCTTTTCAAGGTCTGCTGTAGCTCCTCTTCAACACATCACAAGGGCAGGGATGCTGTTTTTCAGGACTGCGTAAACTTTTCATCCATTTCGTAGTTCTCAAGATGTCTGAAGGCATCAACCTTGGCTTCTTTACATCCGTGATCGTCGCACATGCAGAGCTCACAGTGCTCTCATTGGTCAATGTCTCTGATGTGGAGAAAATTGTGGGAGACAAAAATCAAACCTGCTAGACTTTCGGTTGCAGAGTTGTGTGGCGTCCCAAACCAGTCTGTTGTTGTCAGCTATTATGACACTCTACATAAGACAGAACAACAGGTTCTTGTGGCTAACAGGTCTTGAACCCTATGACTGTCAGGTCCAGACATAGTTGTGCATAACTCAAGTAGTCTGAAGCATTACAACTTTCTCCATACTTTATTTCAACAACTCTTGGAGAGAAAGATTTAAGCTGGAGTTGACGCATTTGTGTCTGTTGGCATCATGAACACTTTTGTTTATCAATGAGTCAATCAATCAGTTTTTATTTGTATAGCTTTAACTCTTAACAAATGTTACCTTAAGGCATTTTACAATAGAACAATTCTTGATTTTGCCACCGTCAAATGCCTGGTATGATTAAGGAGTCAAGTTAAACTTAATCAGGGGCATGGCTCATGTTATTAAATACAGTGTTGATGTGTTTCAGGAAACTTACCAACATTTACTCTCCACCTCTTTGTCTCTCACTTCTGAAATCATTCTGAGTTTATTAAAAGACTGTTTTTCAGTATGCCGCCCACTGGGCTGTGGCTGCCAAAGTCCTGTCCAGTTATCGGAAAGCTGAAGTCTTTCAGACTCCGTACAATGTTACAAGTGTGTTGTTTTAAAATGTGTATTGATGTATAATTTTGTGTGTCTGTCATCAGGTATGTGATCAGCACACTAGAGTTGATGGTGGCAGAGGACTACATGATCGTTTACCTGAATGGAGCCACACCGCACCGAAGAATGCCTGGCCTCGGCTGGTTGAAGAAATGCTATCAGATGATTGACAGAAGGTCTTTTTGCTCTCACTTTTCTTGTATCATTAAAAAAACATCAATAATTTCTTTAAAAGATAATAAACTCACTTAACCTGTAACAAATCGTGTTGTTTCCACTTCAGGCTCAGGAAGAATTTAAAATCTTTCATTATTCTCCATCCGTCATGGTTCATCAGGACCATTCTAGCCATTACCAAGCCCTTCATCAGGTAACAATATTTTTTATTGAAGTTTTTTGCTCTATCTTCTCACAGACATTGCAGGTTCCCACAGATTCAGTTTGAAAAAAATCATTTAATCAAGTTTTATCTCTGGGTTTTCTATTTTTTTAAACATCCTTGAGATCATATTTAATAACCTTTTGTAACACTCTAATTACGTAGGAGGAATAGGAAGTTATGTCTGTCTGTTTGCTCATGAGATAATTCCAAAGCTCATCAATGGATTTTGATGAAATTATCTGGGAATTATGGTCATGGCACAAAAAGAGGCGATTAAATGTCTGTCGTGATCTGAATCCAGAAACAGATCCAGGAATTTTTAAAGTATTCATTAACATTGTGATATAGGGCAGGTTTAGACTTTTTTGTGTTTACCAAAAACTAATATCTAATATCTGCCCTGGCAGAGGTTTGTGCTCTCTGAGCAGCTCTAGTTGCTTTGGTATTTCTTTATGTTTAAAAAACTCTAACTACTGTAGCCCTGGAAAGCCTTAGCTATGTTATGTTATCAATTGCTGGCATGCTCACATGCTAACTTTATGTTTTCAACATAGAAAATCTGCGAAACTTCCAAAAATGATCACATATTCAACACTAACTGCTAACATTTGAGCATCTCAGCGAAGTTTAATTCTTCAGTATCATCTTTTTAATTTCAAGAATATTAACCAACTTGTGACATTTTGATGTTGTACACTTAGTAGTCAAGCATTAAATAGAGATGTGTGTTCAAAGCCACGATGAAAAACTATGATAAATGGAAATGTGCCTAATTTGAATACAAAGAAAGCTCAGTTCAAATAATTGATTAAATGTAAGGTCCTACCTCTAACAAGGCCAAAAGCCAATCACACTGAAGGATTTTTGGGTTGAGGCATTGATAAGAGGTGCCAATTAGATTTCAGGGTTGGCCCCAGCCATATCCCAGAATATGCTCCCATTTTGGCTTACTTTTGGAACTCCAAATGGTTCATATAAATTCAAGTTGTGCAGTTAAGTCTTTAACTGAACTTCACTTATGGTGGTCAAGAAGTGCTGAACACAACAACAAATTCAAAAACACAAAACAAACCAGAAAATAAACCTCAAAAATTGGTTTAGGTCCTGTACTTCATGAAAACTGAAATTCATATGCTCCGTCATTTTGGAAAATACCAACAAACACATCACTCCAGTCTCTTAGAAAAATTGACTTGAAATGTTATAGATACTGTTAGATGTGGGTCCATATTGTCTCTTCTTGTGAACTCAGTTAACATGACCCCATTTGAAGCCACCCTGAGTAATCATGTTAGCATGCTGAGTGAGCATTAAGCTCTCCCCACATACTGTATGATAGCTAGTACAGCCTCACAGAGATACTAGCATGGCTGTAAAATCCTGTTATATAGCAGCCTCTGGCCCTCTGTATAAGATTTTTTTACCACTGCAGCATCATTTTAAAGAGAGCAGACTATAATTTTGTTCCCTGATGCCTCAGTACGTTCCTGTCATTGCACTTGTACTTGTTTTTTAATGCCTGTGCGTCCATGTTGCTCTTGTCTTAGCGCCAAGTTCAGCAGTAAGATAAAGTATGTGAGTAGTCTGGACGAGCTGCAGGAACTTATCCCCATGGACAGCATCCAGATCCCGGAGTGTATCATTACGTGAGTCACCCAAAGCCCCCCAAATAATTCCCCACCCCAAACCTCCACCTAAATGAACAGACTTTATAAATGACTATACTCTTTTTTTATTTGAACCCTCACTTCCAGACTTGACAAGGAACTGAAGGAAGCTGCCGAGAACTCCAAGTAAGCATCCACTCTCCTACCTCTCATTACTCCGTGACCCCCACCTCAGTTGTTATCCTTGGCTGGAGCTCTCATTTATCAGATGGATCACTTTAAGATCACACAGACTCCTCTGTTGGAAGATGACCAATTGGATTTGGCTGTGGTTGCAATTACAGGACGGAGACTGAAAAAAAAAGAAGTTGCTAAAGATGCTAAATGCATCTCTTTCATCTCATTTATCATTACTGTGAAATAAATGGGCCCATCTTTAGTGCAGAGTGATCTATTACACTGATAATAAATGCATAAAGTGTAGAATTCATGCTGGCATTTGGCTGGTGAATTCAATGTTCACCCTGTGGCCATTATCTTCTTAAGTACACAGAGCAAAGACATCAGGTAAGGAGTTGTAAGCAGCCAATAAGAATATTGGAATTTCTCAGTTAGGCTACCACCATTAATATGTTATTTGTTACATTACTGAATTACGTACTGAAAAAAACTGTGCTGAAATAATTCAAATGAAAACCCTTTTGTTAGAGACATGGCAGCTATATTTTTCAGATTGCAGACAGTGTGCTCTATATTTATTAACAATAGTCAATGCTGAGCATAGTTTACAGCCCATAATCTTTAGCTCTATAGCCTTCTAACAAAAATCAGAGAGCTTAAAAAAGGTAGATTGATAGTCTCCATGCTAACAATCCGATGAATGAAAACATTGGACTCTTGATGTCACATTCTACTATGGAGTGTAAGTGAGTTAGCATTTAGCACTATCTGGTTCCAAACCCCCCAGAGTCAATGGGATTTAGAAGGAATTTAGCATTTCTGCTAAATATTGATAGCGTGACAAATATTGCAAGTATTAAAATGTTTCCTCTTACCCTCAGGTGTTGGTCAGCCTTTTAAAAATCTTTTTAAATGCTTTGGTAACAACTTGACTCTTTTGATTTCACCATTTTGCATAAAAACAATCTGCCAAGACAAAAATTGTCTGGCTGGAGTAACCTAGCAACAGTTGCAAGGGAAGGAAGCCGTCCTATTTCGATGAGTTCGTCAGTCAACCACTCAGAAGGCCAACAAAGAGTGTTTCTCAATGCAGAGTTCACAAGTTCAAACTTGTGAATTCTGGAAGTTCTGGAGTCCGCAGAACGATCATACCACTATTAGAACGGCAGTGTACTTTGCTAGTGTCCACAGCTCTGTTAGTGTCCCCCTCAACGTACCTACACGTCACATCCGGTTTTCTGCCAGTAACCACTCACATCGTCCATTTAGAATTTATCAACGTTCAGGTTTCAAACACAACTCTATCACAAATAAGTATCTTACTCATAATTTTACGCAGCAACAACGGTTATTTACAATTGTGCGACTTCTCCTCCATTATGTTGGAGTGTCCTGCTGAATAGTGCGAATTGCATTGTGGGATTGTAGCTGTGAAAAGTCTGCTCAAGTTACGTTCAGTCGCAGACTTGGTAAAGGGGTGGGGCGAGTTCACATCAGGGTACGTGAACCGAACGAAGTCCAGAAGTACGCTGAAGTACACATATTGAGAAACACCCAAGGTGTCAGTTGAGGGTAAAAGAAATGGTCAAAAGCTAACATTTTCTATTATCTGCTAACTGCTAATAGGTATGTAGTCTACACAGAGTAGAGTCAACTATAAGGGTTCAGCCAGTTCCTAGCTAACAGTGATTTGGGAAGTGGTTAACTGGCTATGTCCAAAAAACTGAGGGTCAACAATAAAGTGGTTAAAGCCAACATTATCTGTCATCTGCTGACAGCCAATAGGTTGTTAATTATGTTAAATTAAGCCAACTTTATCTCATCTTTTTTTAAACACTTGCTTAACAAATAGCATTCAGCCAGTTCCAAGCTAATGGTAATTTAGGTGGCTGACTTTATGGATTAGCATTATCCACAGTTAATGGTTTTAAGTTACTCACTCATTTTTATTTATGTTTTGCCACCTATGATACATCTCAATTAAACTAATTGCTTTCAGTGAAATTTGCTAAAGAAGCATGAAGCAGTTATTTTTCACATTTTCCTGTTATAAAATTGCAAAAATACACAACAGTATGACACAAATTGAGTTTTCAAACCTGGATAAGTCAGAATGAAAGCATTTGAGTGACCATGGTTATGCTCTGAATATATATATATATATATATGTCTAAGTAATATGTCTTTAAATTCACAAAACACCAGTGCATGACAACAATAAATTCTACCCTCACAACATCTCAAATGATTTCTGTTTTTGTTTCATTCAAGAGTGCATAGTTTTCTGCTGGGACCAGAGCCAACAGCTGCAGCAGCGGGCAGGACAGAGTAAGTCCTCACAGCCTCTTAAATTCACATACAGAAGAGTAATGGCTCGTTGTCAGCAGTCTGTCACCAATACATAAACATACCCATCTTTAACGTCTCTGTTTTGTTCTGTTTCGTCTTTGCAGCAGGCAGGACACAGCCGGTGCCAGCAGCTCTTAAACCCAAACACCCAAAATGGATGGGTCACCTCAATGTTCAGACGTCGCTGTTGTATTTTACGGGTGAAGCTGGAAGGCCTGTTCAGCTATAGTGCGTGTATGTGTGTGTGTGTGGTTCAGTGGTTGCCAATAAGTCACTGGAGTTTAATATGAGAAGTTACAATCTATAGATCTCATCCTTTATGGCTGCTGTAGCATCTTCTGTACCTTAAACTTACAATCCAGAGAGCGATACAGTCGAGCGTGATGCTCGGCAGCACCTCCGGAGTAGCATCACCGTTCACGGTAGGGTAGGAAATGCAATTACACACCAGACAGTGCACTGCGCAAAATCCATTTGTAGAGTCGATAGTGTTTGTAGTTGTGTGCATGAGAAGCAGTGAAGCAATAATATCATCCTTTACTGGTCACACCCTCAGTATTTCAGACAAATAAACAACCTGTGTGTCAGCAACCTACAATAAAAGCACAAGGTTTTTTTTGCCAAAAAGAAAGAGAAAACCTTGTGCCACAGATGACCAAGTATTGCATTAAAGCAATTACACCCTGTCTTACTTAATTATCTTTATTCTGTAACGGGAAAATAAGTCTACAAATAGAGATTTTAACTTTATAGAGAAGATGGCGTAGCTAAATATAAAATATAAGTGCAATCTGAGAGCATGTCTTTGTAGCTCTACCAGTGTGTATGTGTGAGAGATAGTGTGTTTACCAGTGGTGGACAGCAATGTGGGATATTTATGAAAGTCCTGTTCAACTTTTGAGCATCTGTGCTTTACTTGAATATTTTTTTCTTTAGAATTCTATTACTTTTACTCCACTACATTTGAAAAACTAATGCTGTGCTTTAACTCAACTAAAAAGTTTTCAACTTACATTTTGTAAGTTAGAAGTGAAAATTCCCTTTATTTTAAGCTATAATGTTGTCACCATCCAATGTGGACCTTCTACAAACAAGCTGAGTGATTGTGTTTCCTCAAGAAGACACAAGTCTGTATGACATCAACTTTGTTTCAAGAGTGACATAGTGCATCCATCATTTCAGGGAGGACAACATTATCCATAACCCTAGTGTGTCAAAGTAAATTCTCATTGCCTTGACTCGCAACCTGGGGTCCGGGGAACCAGAGGGTCTTGGGGAGTTGCAATTATCTCCAAGGGGAATGAAATTGTTGTTTGTAAAAAAAGAAAAAAAAAGTAGCCTCAGTTGTCTCCTCCTCCCAGTCCCTCACGTTGCTGTCTAGCTCATCAGTGTGCCTTTATTTTTTCGGTTTCTTCATCCATATTTTGTGTAGAATTTAGGTAGCTGTTAAGCTTGTTTCCATGGCTAAAGTATTAAAAACAGGATTTTCTGAAATTTCATTGGAGGATTTGAATCTGAAACCTCCAGAGCTGCCAGAAAAGTGGGCTGTCACTGATGATCTCTACAGTGGCTATGGCAGAAAAGACTGAAGATTCTCCACCTGAACACTCACAGCCATATCTTCAACTCATGCTTGAAGCAACCATGTGTTACTTTTCAATCTTAAACAAGTAGTTTCAAGGTTGTATAGCACTGTAACTTTAACAAGGAGAATATTCCTGGTCACCTGGTTTCAGGACCATGTGACTTTATTAGCAGGCTGTGCTTCTCTCATGAGAAGTCTTTCAGTCTGACAGCACCAGATCACATAAAGCAGTGTTTGATAAATGCCTAGGACCAATATTTGCTCCAATCAACAAACTTAATTGCAAAGCAAAAGACGGATGTAGTTTGACCCAACACAGTCCAGTTGACTTGTTTTGAATCTTCAAGAATGAAGTTGTTGATTTAGGAAGAAACTCTGACAGAACAAAACTTATTGTTCTAAAAACATACCTTGCCTCACAAAATGTTCTAGAGGAACAGATTATAAAAAGAGAAATGCTAATGATAAATAGTTCCATAGTGAGGAGCTGCTGTTGGCCTTTGTAATCAAGTTGGTTATAACATTTGTTTGATTTACTCGTTTTTTTCCCCTTGTTTGTCCAAGGTCGGTAGTCAAAATATGTAGTAAGGTACAATTGCGTAGACTGTCATGTCTGCTGGTCAAGTCACGGCCTGATTTTATGACTCTAATCACCTAATAGTAACCATCATAAAGAAAAAAAAATGTGGTCTGACCTCAGCTTAAAGGACAGTTTGGGTTTTGACGTGGAGTTGCTAGAGGCCCAGGGTACTAGTAAATATGAGTGCCAATAAAAGAACAGAAAACTGGACAACTCGATAGGAAAGACACCACTCTCCCTGTTAAAAGTTATTGTATTGTTAGATTACTTGTGAAACTACTATTTCCAAGTAGAAAAGTTACATATTGTTATGTTTGTAAATGACAAAAGATATGTCCTGTTTTTAGAATGAACACTCATGTAATCTTAACTGTCCTCATGCTTCGTTAAAATATGATTGCATTTTTTTTTTCAGGAAATACTTTGAACACTGACGTACTTCAAAATCAAGATATTCTGTTCCTAAACTTCAGAAATGATTTGACTGATCAACTTTCACTTGTGCTGGAGTAAAACTTATACCAGATAATCACTACTTTGGCTCAAGTAATGAAGTTGTGTTCTTTGTCCACCACTGGCGTTTACAGTTTGTTGAAAACATCATCATCTCTTCAGCTTGTCTGAAATCATCTGGATGAAACAACAGAATATAAAAATGGGATTTCTGTAAAGCACAAGATCTTCTATGTGTGTGAGTGTGTCCACACGCATGTGTGTGTTCGTGCATGTCCTCTCATAGATAACTGACAGTCCTCCACTACACTTAAATTGTCTGTGGTGTTTAGAGGACGTTCAGAGCAATTATGGATCACTGTCTAGTAAATCAATAAACGTACTGAAGTCTGATGCTTGTTTTCAGTCACTTTCCTCATTTCAGATGACTCAGGCTGGCTTGATGTCTTTGATGCTAAATTTGAAACATGATTCAGTCTTTGAATGCTCTCTTTTAGAAGTTTTATTTGAACAGAAAACCTTTCTTAACAATACAATTCAATGGCAGGAAACCCATGGAAATGTAGGAGAGATAAAGAAAAAACATGTTAAATAAACGAGAATACCAATCTGTCAGCACAACAAAAGGGGGGATAATATGACCTGGAATATTTTCTAAACAGTAAATCAGTTGAAAAATGTAACTTTCATCAGAAAGCATTTCAGTTCTTCATAATGATAGATTATGGTTTAACTGCATATTGAAATGAAGTATTTTGCATTTTAAAACAATTTTCATCAGTCTATCTGACACTGTAAAGCAATTTCTCCAGATTTAGAAATTTAGAAATCCAATAAAAAAGTGAACTTTATGATCATGACTCTTTGATTACTTTAATAGTGCTGAACTGCTATATCAGTGTGGTCTGAAACCATTACATAGAGGTGGGAAGAAGCATCATAAAGAGCCCATATTTCAGTTCTTTTTGTCATGTTCACACTTGTCCCAGATGCCCAGACCCTGACATGCCAGATAGGCCATTCAGTACATAGTATACAGCATACTGTATGTGTTTCATTCATGTTTTAAGAAGACTGAACCATTCAAAAGCACATCCAGAAGGCAATTGGATGATCATTTTTCCAACCGTATTAATGACTGCTAATCAGATGATGCAGTTAACAGATGCTTTGTGTACAGTCTAAAGAAAAAGGTGAGACAATTCGCACAGCAACTCTCCAAAACATGTCAAAGGGGAGAAAAATATAATTTCTGTGGTGAAATGCCACCAGTGTTTGTAGTTGTGTTTCATTTACCGAAGAAATGTGGTACAGAACTTAAAAAGGTCTACTGAAGCTGTTAGCATCTATGCTAACCACCAAACAAGCAGTCACTTCTCGCTGTCATAACATCTGTAGCTCCCACTGCTTCCTGCCTTAAGGGATGGCTTTGGACTTCCAGCACTGTGCTCTAATGTTTACAGTGGTTTCAAAGACATTTTCCTTAAACTAGAGCTGGCTTTGAGCTGTACATACTTCTTGGTCAAGGGGCATCTCCCCTCTGTTATCTCTGCAAATGAAATCATTTGGGTGACGTTGACCAATGTTGTGCTGCACCTTTAAGGAGAACAAGCTCAGACTTCAGGTGAGGTACACTGCTGTTGGTGGGTACAATTATTTTGCATGATTGTGTGAGTTTTACGTAAAACGAGCCAGGAAAACTATGTTGGTTGAATTCATGATATGACGAAAAATCTCATTTTCCCCAGGAAGTCTGTGTTTAGCACTATTTTACGATGCAGCAAAGTCTGTGTATTCCTCTGCCTGTGTGCATTGATTCTTGGATCTGCTGTTTGCTTTATGGACTCAGGAAGACATGACAGAGGAAACTAAAACTGAACCAAATAAAAGTGATTGTGACTCAACTGACAATGACGTTTCTTTTACCTTTATGAGCCAGAGTTTACAGACGAAGAACTTCTTCACAATTAGATTAAGCGGGCAGAGTCAGTAAGGACAGGAGGAGGAACACATCCAATTTCTGCATCGTAAAGTAGTAGTGCCAAACACAGACACTTCCTGAAAGGAGAACTATTATACTCATTTTCAGGCCTTTATATTTGATTTTTGAACTCCGATAGAGTAGCTAAACACGATTGCCTGCACAGAAAGCTTTGTAGATCTTCGAGACCTTGTGCCTCTTGTGCACCTCTATTTTGCCAGTGCGGGATTTGAGAGTAAACAGCGAAATTAAAGGAACTATAAGAATTTCTCTTTTAAACATGTCACGTTTTGAAATACAGCCGTACACTGATAAATTGTAACTTGCAGCTTGCTCTTCTGACTCTTCAACACAACCAAGTAACGTTGGAAAGGCATCGTCCTTCAGCAGCAGTTTACCGGCTAATCCAGCTCCTATGGGCCCATGTTAACAAAACAGTCCCTTGTGAAGTGCCGTAGACAGACAAACACGGAGGTATTTTTCTTTTGCTGGCCGGGAAAAAGCAACTCTATCCACTTCTGCCTTGTGCTTGCTTCTTTAGGAAAGCTAAACAAAACTAACTTTCCCTCACACTCGAACAAACATTTTCTGGAAGCCATTGCTCAACGTGCTAACACTGTGAACTCGTGGACAGCAGAGCAGCGCACAGCGATGTAACTTACGAAGCACAGCAGGGGAGGGGCAGGCCTGGAGCATATGCCTGGGCATGACCATGTAGGGGCGTCTGGCATGCACTGACGTCAATGGGACTAAACTGTTTAAATTCGCTGACGCTTTGGCATCTGATGCTTTGGCATAATTGAACACGAGTATCTGACATTGTAACCACGTTTATAGGTCAGAAAAGAGGAAAAGCGTAATAGTTCCCCTTGAAGGAAAACAAAGTGCTCCAAACCCAACATAGTTTCATTGCTTGTTTTTTACGTAAAACTCACAGTTATGTAAAACATCTGTACCCACCAACAGCAGTGTACCTTACTGGTAGTCTGAGCTTGTTCCCCTTAAAGGTGCAGCACTTTCAGCCACTCTACTGACTATTGCCAAGAACCTGATACAATCCAACTTTGAAAATACTAAAAAAACCCTTGATTTTGGATCTTAATCTCATTGTGATGGAGGTGTTAATCCTGAGGGTCCTAGGTTTATACAAATGCAAGATTTAGTCGTTAGCAGGAAGTTGACATGCTTTAAAATAAGACTGGACATTAAGTTTAAAATTAGGCCTTGACATAGTTTAATGATTTCAGCACTCAATTTGTTTCGTGACTGGATAGTAGTTATTAAAAATAGCTTCTCATGTCTCATTTGATTCCACTCATATTCAGAGGAGGATAAATGGATCTGTCCCCCCGGCAGGACGAGATAAACAGCAAAGAAGAGAGAAAAAGAAAACTGGGATATATTCTCTATATTCATCTGAACGTGTAGCTCTCATCATCGTACTCCAGCTCATCCTCGTTGTCCTCCCCAAGCTGTCCATACCGGAACTTCCTGTACACAGTGCCATCCTGCCCCATGTAAACAATGTCCTCGTCTTCGTCATCATCGTCGTCATCCTTAACCCCAGAGCGACGTTCGCTGATGTCAACCAGCTGAGCCTCCTGAAAGCGGCCTCCAGAGGACCCGGCACCACGGTTGCTGTACGACGTGGAGGAGGACGAGCTGTAGCCGCCGTGTCTGCTCCCGCCTCCATATCCGCCAGAGCCCAGTTTCTCATAACCACGGGGAGTGATGTCCGGGGGCTGGGTCTTGGAGCGGGAGTGTCTGATGAGGAAGACAACAGCGACGAGTCCAAACACCAACAGGATGCAGGCGATGATGAAGACGGTCAGGTTACCTCGGGCCTCCTCTTCCTCCTCGTTTCTGAAGGCGAGGTTTGTGCTGAGGACGCACTCGCCTAAAAATCCCACACAGACAGAATGGCAAAGCAAAATTTATTTAAATCAAATTTTAATCTGTTCTCAGTGCTGGAACCACTTAGGGATATATTAATTATTCAACTGAAAGAAAACTGTTTTAAGCCTCTCAAATGCTGCATTTACATGACCTTAATGCTTTTCAAAACATCACAAATCTGTCCCAAAAACTACTCTCACAGTTTTAGTTTCAATTATTGACTAAATTTTTCCACGGGATTGTCTCCTAAAACCCAGATCAGAGAAGAAATGAGCAGACAAAAACATAAATATGCTCATCTGTGTCACCTTCTCATAGTATAATACACCCACTGTAATAGGCTTATAAAGCATCAAAAAGTCACTCTAGGCTGATCAATACTAATGCCTGTAGTCAGTACAACTAACTGTGGTCCATGCGCACCAAGGGGGTGTCAACAAATCACCCACTCGCTCCTTCTCTCAAAGAACTGTTCTCAGTCCTTTCAGTCCCAAATATCCATCTAGCGTTCATGTCTGTGTAGAAATTCACTCTGAGACCAACAGGATAAAAGCTACTGAGCTAAGCTAACATGCTCCTCAACATATGCACAAAGGTCCTCGTTTAAGAATCCTGTGTAGAAACTTGCACAGATTTTGATGGAGGAATCATCTTAAGCTGCGTTCACACCAAATGCGACATTGCGACCATAATCACCGTCACCCACTGAAGTCGTGTTGCGTGTCCATAAATACCTCATTTTGGTCACCGTCGCTGTCGTTTAGTGATGTCACGTCCGCTCGAGTTTCACCGCGATCATATCATATATCACATAATAGGATGTATAAGCTGATGTTATTCCAACTGTATCCTGTTCACTCACCTAACCAACCACAAAAAACTGCAGCTGATGGCCCTGCAGCAGCATCATCTGTGAGTCCTCTGCGGTCCGTCTAGGTGGAACTAATGTATTTACTAACTAATGTTTCCCACACGGCCATGGATTGTTACTCTGTGAACCTGAATAAAAACTGTCTGTCACGGGTACCATCACACACCCACACAACGCTGATTGGTTGTTGCCGCACAGCCACAAGTGATATCGTCTGAAGAGTTCAACTTTTTCAACTTTAGCGTCGCGGGAGGGTTAACCCCGCCCCATCGCGGCTGTACATTGACTTTACATGGAGAGTGGTCGCACCTTTACACCAGTAACCTCATTTGACAAAAAGGTGCATGTTTGGCCAATCCCAGTGTACAAATGACTGTTGATAAATGTGGTGGCTGAAAACAATCATCATTCAAATAACACGCTCCAAATTGTTCACAGTTATAACCCTATAGTGCTATAATGCCTCATAAATAAAGCATAATTAATTCATCAGACTCCTTAATTTGAAGATTTGGGCTGCTAAGCCAAGTAGAATCGCTCTGTAAATTTAATTTCCTCTATCAGATTCTGTGAAATCACTGCAGTTATAGTATTTCTGCTAAAATCTCACACAATATTTTCTGCAGACATTTTACTGTTCAGAAAGAAATGTTTATTAAATTATTAAAAGCAGTCTCTTTATTTTTTCAGTAAGTTAAAGAAAGCACAAGGTCATCTGCTTAACTTTATTAAAAAAATGTATATCTTATTAGAGGTGGAGTGTAATCTTACATACATTTTTGATGATGTATCTAAACTCTCCATTCAGCTTTAAATCTGTGACCCTGTCAGACTGTAAATGCACATCAAGTTTGATTCAAGGATTCTTCCTCTTCACAGACAGATTTTACTTGTAACATGAGTCCACACTGAAAGGAAATTTGTATAAACAGGCTCAGACCTTTAGTCAAGTTTTTTGAACAGCTCTTTTAGCTTTCATCATTTGCAAGCAATTCTTAAATGCAAAAGAATGGCTCACAAACAAACGGCTCACTCACAACGTCGAATCGGTTCTCATTGTTCACTTAAAAGAGCTGTTCAAAAGACTTGACTCATTCACGAACTTCACAGCTGTAGGGCAAACAAAGAAGATAATATGACGATAGTAGAAGATAACGTAACATAACGGTAAAAAGCAGTCACAACAAGCACACAGGACCGTTTTGAATTGCTGAAGAGTTTATCTGATGACTGTAGGCAGAGGCAGGCTGGCTATACCCACTGACCCCCAGTGTTAGAGCTAAGCTAACTAGTGGTGGGCGAGCTTTGGCCGTCTCATTCTTGTTACTGCACGCACAGTCTAAAGAATGGTGTCTATCTGCTTGTCATGGACTCTGGAGTGAGGCAAGACACAGAAACAAATAAAAAGTTGGCATATCCCTTTAATGTGGCCCTCTTGGTGATCAAAGTTGCCCATCCCTATATGTAAGACTATATACATGGTTTATGCTATTGGATTAAATTCATATTTTTGCCAGTTTGTCAATAATTTTGCTACATTTTTAGTTTACTACAACAGAATTTGTCAGATTTTCTTCATATTTACACATCCTGTGGGGTGCATGGGTTGCCCATCTCTGATTTTAAGTGCTTTTATACTTTATATACTTTTATATACTTTTATACTCGATCCTCTCTCTAAGCAAAATGTGTTCAGCATACCTCGAGTCTCAGTGCAGTTACAACAGTCCTGCTGCTGCGTCAATGCACCCTCCTCGTCTTCATGGCGGCAGCAGAGCAGACAGCGGCCTCCTGCCTCTAAGATGGCCTGAGGAGGACACAGGGTGCAGTTGGTTGAGCCGGGTCCCCGACACTCCAGACAGGAGCCGTCACACTCTTCACACCCGTGCCCTGAACCCTGATGAGGGGTAAGAGAGAGGACATCCCAGCTGCAGCATGAATTCTACATCATAGCTTCAAAGAAAAACTTTCACTTCTAAAAGCACTGAACAGAACCAACACTGCCTCTCAGCTCAACCAATTAATATGCATCTACCTGCCAGACACTCTCAGTCGCTGGCCTCTCAGTAGGAGCCCAGAGATTTGTTTTGAAATCATGACACAGTTATAATTTTCACTGGGCTGTTTGAAATTTCTGCCGCTGCAGTAATAAGTCAGCATGAATTGCATTATGTGACACCCGGGGCCAAAACATTAGTTAATGATTATTTTGGTGAAGCAAGGGCAGGCTGAGGTTTTTTTTCTTACATGAAAAGTTAATATTAAAAAATCAAAACTTAATAAAAGGCCTGTTTGGTTACCTTTAGAGCTGGATACTGGCCCACATCGCACATGGACTCACACATGCCGCCAGAAAGCAGGAAGCCAGAGAAGCACGACACACAGGACTGAATATCTTTACCTACGGATACAAAAACACTTCAGATGTAACTCTTTAAAATAACTTGTTCTACACCTAGAGAAGTTAATGAATTAAACTGATAATTACTATTGATTATAGGCTTTGGAATCCACTGATTGACATTACCTGCAAACTAGGGATGTGCAATACTATCAGTTTGAAATTGCTACCAGCAGATATTAGCTTAAAAAATTGAAAATTGGTATCGGCAAACATTAAAATAATGCAGATATTTACAGCTGATACATCAGCCATACACACCAATCAAACATAACATTTTGTGAAGTGAATAACACTGGTTGTGTCCTCATCATGGCAGCTGTTAGTTGGTGGTATATCTCAGGCAGCTCGGGAACATGTTAGATAGATAGATAGATAGATAGATAGATAGATAGATAGATAGATGGATAGATACTTTATTGATCCCGAGGGAAATCAAATTGTCCCCAAAGTTGATGCAGCAGGAATATGGGGAAGCATCAGGATCTGAAGGAGTTTGTCATGGGCCAAACTGCGATTAGATCTCCAAAATTGAAGCTCGTGTGGGGTGTTCCCAGTCTGCAGTGTTCAATATCTATCAAAAGTGGTCAAGGAAAGGAACAGAGGTGAAACAGTGACAGGGTCATGGACGGCCAAGGCTCACTGATGCACATGGTGAACGAAGGCTGGCCCGTGTGGTCCGATCCAACAGATGAGCTTCTGTTGCTTGAACTGCTTAAGATGCTAATGCTGGTTCTGATAGAAAGATGTCAGAATACACTGGGCATCACAGTTTGTTGTGTAGAATCAAAAGGGGGACCAACACAATACTAGTCAGATGGTCATAATGTTATCCCTGATCGGTGTATGTTTCTTATATCAACTGTAATATCACAGAAATGTTACTCTTTCATACCCATTTACACGCCACTGACACAACAGTGGAAACAACTTGGGGTTAAGTGTCTTGTGCAAGGACTCATTGACGTGTGACAGTCAGAGCTGGGTTCAAATCTGCAACCTTCAGATTACTGATAGAGGGCACTATCACACTAAGCCACCAACATCCCCAATAAATGCAAATAAACACCTGAATACATGAGAAGTGCTTGGAGAAAGCATACCTCCACCGATGCATTTATGGTCAAAGTCCACCCTGCTGATTAAGCAAGTACTCCTGATCCAGACTGAGGTCCAGAACTAAAAATTAGTTCTAGATCTTGACCTAGATCTAAACTTAACTGTAGTTTTACATGAACCCATATGATGTGCAACAGTGTGATTCCAAAGCACTACTGACAATGTTCACCAAATTAAAAGTCAAAAACTGTCCTATCTCGCAATGTTATTGAGTGAAAAAAGAGGCCCACAACCACTTGGCTGCAGACTGGTACCAGGCAATCGATCATTTGGTACCAGGTGGTCAAGAAACAAATAAATGAATTTAATTAATGTTTATTAAATGATGGAATAACAGGTATTTTATTTTGAAAGGATGACTCAGCTTTTGAGCAAATCATTTTTGGACCCTTTAGCAAAAGCACCAGCTTTTCAATCAGTAGCTAACAGTGAAGTAGAGGCGTCACTAGGGCTGTGCAATATGGCCTAAAATAAAAATCCCCGTGTTTTTTTCCCAGCACATTCAATCTACGATTTTATTTGATTCCTTCTCAAAAAATCAGAAGAACCCTCAAAGTGACACAAAAATGACATGAATCAAGTTTTGCCGTTATGTTTTAAAATGTTCCCAAACCAAACAGAATTCCCCTGTTAAAGTTAAAGTGTGTGTCATAAAATGTTGATTACTGTATGAAGTTGAAATGTAGGCAGGTTTGTCTGCATAAACACTGAAAGCTGAGCTATTTTCACAGTATATTAACATAAAACTCTCTGACCAATATTTAATCTCATTTAAAAAACAAATAAAAGCTTAAAAATGTGCTTGTGCAAAACCTGACAGGGACTTCCACCATGAAAACTGTAAATTCAATATTTAAATTTTCAAAAACACTGCAACAACTTAGGAGTAAGTCAAGAAAAATAATCTCGATTTTTAATTTTTAAATCTTCTGCAGAAAACAATTCAAATTAATCAATTTAATTGATATACTTCCCAGCCCTAGACATCACTTATTAGAAACTTAGAGCAGTTGTGCATGAATATCCAAGCTTTTATATATAACACTCTGTGTGACTGTGAACTATGTGGTTGTATACTCATAACAGCAGCTTGTTATTTTAAAGTCATACCTTGTATTATGTGAACACAGAGCTGAGAACAACAAATCTGGAGGGAATCAGACTCACTTTCTTTGTTTAGAGATGGTTATTTTACAATACATTTTAATTTTGTTTATTTGATTTTGTTCAATTAATGTCCGTAAAGCTGCATATCATGCCCTACAGACTGTAATTAATGACCCGTAGTAAGGGCTACAGTATTATTCATGAGCCTGTACTACAGATACAGTGTGTAAGATTAATGCGGTCGATACGGAGCACGTTGTGAACAGTTCAGCACTTTCACATCTGCAGTCCGTGGAGACAACAGCAGCATCAATATCTCATCACCCACATCTGACTGTGTCTGAGTGTGTGTGTTTGCTTCCTCAGTATTAAATTAGTGCTGAGTGGATGCTCCTACCTGAGCACGCTCTGCAGCTGGCGTGGCAGTGCTCACAGGTCCTGTGCGTCTTGTCGTGGTAGTACCCCTCAGGGCATGATGGGAGGCAGCGGCCCTCTTTCCGCAGGTAGATGAGGCCCGGGGCGCAGCTCAAGCAGCCGTCCTCCCCGCCCCCAATACACTCGCCGCAGCTCGGGTCGCACTCCTCGCACGTCCCCAAGCCAGTGTTTCCATAGTGACTGGTGAGAAAGTTATGATGGATTAGATTAAATTAAAGAAGATGAGAGCTTTGTTTGTCCTCAAAGGAAATTCTTCTCTACAGCCACTCAGTCACAAACAGCTGTAAACAACTCAAATGACAATGACGGAGCGAAAACAGGCACAACAAAACACTTCAGAGCTTTTCTGGGGTCACAGACACAGATTCTGGATCATCAAGTCAAAGAGACTTTTATTGTTTTCTGTGATTCTCACAAGAAGTAGGGATGTGTGAAATTATTAACGCAAAAAAACATGAAACCAATGAAGTTTAAAATAAATAAATAAATCAATAGAATACAATGATTTGCAATCCTTTTCAACCTATGTTTAATTTTTCAACTACAAAGACAAGATATCTAATGTGATTACCTTTATTGTTTTTTTTCCAAAAAATTTATTTTAAATTTGATTACAACAAAATGTTCCACAAAACTGGGACAGGGGCAACAAAAGACTGGCAAAGTTGTGAAACACTCAAAAAACACCTGTTCGGAAACTTCCACCAGTGAAAAGGTTGATTGGAAACAGGTGAGTGTCATGATTGGGTATAAAAGGAGCATCATATATAAGGCTCAGTCGTTCACAAGGATGGAGTAAGGTTCACTACTATGCGAACAACTGCGTGAGCAACTAGCCCAACAGTTAAAGAACATGTTTCCATCTTACAAATACAAGGGAAGTAAGGACTTTATCGTCTACAGTCTGTAATATCATCAAAAGATTCAGAGAATCAGGAGACATCTTAGCAAATAACTGGCAAGGTTGAAAACCAACACTGAATGCCTGTGACCTTTGATCCCTCAGGCAGAACAATATAAAAACCAATATCACTCTATAAAGGATATTACCACGTGGGCTCAGAAAGACAGATTGTATATCTCATACAACCCCACTTACAAAATCCAGAACTATCCCTTTAATGCTGACAGCTGTGAATGACTGATGGACTAGGTTGTAATCGCCTGTACATCTAAGGAGTTACATTTTATTTGTTTGGTTTAGAACTGCAGATTTTATTCTTTGGAGGAGCTCCACTCAGTGATTTGTTGTCACTGTAAAGTCTGTAAGCCTGTTAACTTTGTTTTGGTCTTTCTGTTACTATTGTATGGCTGTGAAATGGATTTCCCCTTTAGGATAAATGAAGCTGTCTAACTTTAAATCATTTTTAAACCATCAGGGGGATGTGTAGCCCCAAGACTGGTCTTAGATCACCCATGATTCTGCCTCCCTGAGAAAAGGCCTCACAAATCAATCAATAAATAACCTTTGTGTCTCATTTTTGGAGCATTAACTGCTCATCCATTTACCAGCACATTAATTTTACGCTCTTAATCACTGCCTCCCCAAATAAAATCAAGTCTAATTAGCATTTTACAGGCCACATGCATCGCTATTTAAATCTCAGGCTAAATTGGCTTGATCTCCAAATTACACCTCTGTTCAGCTAACTAAAGGAAAGCACCAGTTTAGTGTCCACGCTGGCATAATGGAACTGAGGCGATCTTTTATTAATGACAACACTGTGTGGCCGTGTTTAATGTGATGGATGAGCAGCACAGCTGGGCGCTGAGCAGGTCAAACTACCTGTGCTGGCAGCTCTCCACGCACTCTTTGCCCTCTCTGAATAGGTGGCTTTTACAGGACAGGCACTCGTGGCTCTTCTCCCCAGCGCACGTCAGACAGGAGGCGTGACAAGGCTCGCATTTCTGACCTGCTGTGTCCTGGTAGTAGCCGGTGGGGCACGTGTCCATGCATGTGCCATCTGCAGCAACAAACACACAGGACAGTCACGAACACCCACACAAGCAAACAAGGCACAGATGTTTGGAGACCTCAAAGATATCATGGGGCCCCACAAACTCAACTCACTGAGCAGGAGGTGTCTCTGGTTGCAGCTCAGGCAGTGAGATTTTCCGGGGCCCGAGCACCTGTGGCAGTATTTGTGACACGGATGGCAGTCCCCATTCTCATCTGCATACTGGTGAGGTGAGCATTCGTTAGCCGAAGGCACACAATGGCCGTGGCCCTCGAGCCTGTGGTCCTCTCTGCAGCTGGTGCAGGAGCCTGAGTGGGGGCCTGAGCAGGTGAAGCAGGAGGCATCACAGTCTGAGAGGAGGGAAGATATAAATAAATCAAATTAAGAGACAATTTGATATATAGTACTTTCAATCTGTTTATCTTTTAATATTAACTTCAGTTCCAATGAAGTCAGAATATGTAAAACATAAATAAAAACAGACCACAATGATTTATAAATCCTTTTCACAGGTGTGATGTCACCAGGAAGTGATTGGTTGTACAGAGATTAGCGTAGATGCTAACAGCTTCAGTAGCAGTTTTTAGCAGGTCTTAACCACATTTGTTCACTAAACAAAAAACAAATAATAAATCTACAGAAAACTTCTCTACAGAAAGGATATTTTCACTCCACTTCTGACGTATCTTGCTGAGAGTTTGTTTTATGTAGCGGCTTACGTTCTTGTCCTTTACACTAGCGCAGTAATGCCGTCCTGCTACATTATCTGATTTGCCAGTACTGAATGTGATTGACAGATTGATCGAGCACTCACCTACAATCACCTATGCTATTGAACAGTTCTGCCCATTCCCAAGCATTTTTTATGATTAGATGGACCAGTGTAATGTACTCAACGGTCTGGTCTAGGGTGTCAGGTTAGTGTAACCCACAGTAGATCTCAATACAATAGAGAACATTTGGAATGTGCCGGAACAGGAGATTTTCACTGTTAATGTACAGCAGCCAAATCTGCAGCGTGTGCTTTGCTATCATGTCAGTAAGAGTCAAAATTTCAGAGAAATGTCTCCAGCACCTTGTAAATAACACAGTTTTTGACCATTTTGCTTTTGCTGAAACTGTGATGAGCTGGGTAAAATGAAAAAAGAGAGGGAAGAGCGTACTGTAGGAGACCAGATATTTGAACTAAAACCAGGCTGTGCAGCTTCTGGTCATGTGACTCCTTCATGTGTAAATAAATCGTGTTTGCTGTCTCTAATCACATTTCACCTGCTAGATTCCCATACTGTGTTCTTTGAATGTCTGTAAAATATTTTCTACATTCAGTGTCGAGTTCAGCTGAAAATAGACACAAAAAAAGAAAATCACCCTCCGTCCATTTTGCAGTACACCCATGTACCTTCTTTTAAATCTCTCTCTGCTGGCAGCTACTGTATGTAGCAACAAAAGTGGGCATCGCCTACAACATTTTCCTGGGAGAAACACAGCATCCTTTGTGATTTTTTTGAAAAACAAAAAACTAGAGCGGTGTGTTTTTCTCTAGGGAACCGTCTTTGGCATCACTGCTCTGTTTTTCAAGGTTTGACAGCTGCCAGTTAACCGTCTGAAAAGCATCGCTATTTTAGTCTCAGCCAGTCAGGAAACACACTCCAGCAGAGAAGAGGAATATAATTGAGGAAATGCATCAAGGGCATTCAGCAGGACAAGAAACGTTGCATAAGATAGGAGAAAAGAAAGTTTGTGGAGAAATTGGAGCATCTTTAACTTTGTCATACTTCCCAAAAAGAGAGAAAATTCTGATTATATCATAAAACTAAGTCAAATATTATTGACGAAAATGACTAGTTTTGATCAGAGGAGAGTATTTGCAGACCAGGAACACAGACTGTTATTTATTCAGTTTTTACCTTTACATTCTCCAGTTAAAGCATCACGATAGGTGTGGGCGGGGCACTCAAACAGACACGCCCCGCTGTACAGAGTGGCCTCAGGGTCTGCACAGTCGTCACAATCGTTGTCGTTGGGTCCGTCACACAGAGCGCAGTCAGGGTGGCAACGCAAACACTCCCTGAGCTCTCTGTCCTCAAAAAACCTCTTGGGACAGTCGAGGACACAAAGGCCTTCGTGGAGAAAGTGATACTCCTCACAGCCTGAGGAGAGAACAGCTTTTAGCACATAAACAATTAAAGATGACGCCCTCAGGCCCCCTGAAAGAAATAAAAGATCTCTGAACAAAGACATACAAGGAAACGCAACAACAAATAAAAGGAAAAAAATTAAAATGACAAAATGTTAACAAAAAACAACATATGAAAAACAGATGCATCAAAAATAAAAACTAAAAACTTTATAACTTTTTTTTTTTTTTCCTTAATGTTGTGTTTCTTCATTTGTTGTGATTTACCTTTTCTGTTCTGTGTTTTTAAATATATTGTTGTGTTTTTAATTAGCTTTTCATTAAATTTTTTTATTTGGGTTTTTAGATTTTTATAACATTTTTTTTTTAGCTCAACTGGGTTTCTCTTTTGTTTTCTTCATTGTTTTATGTTCTTCAAAATATTGTTCTGTTTTTAAAAATCTATAATTTAATATGTTTTAAGCTGTGACCCCAGGAATGTATTTCCACTGAAAATCTGATGATTACTCAACGTTGGTCAGTGTCAACTTCTATACGTTTAAGTGTGAATGCCTATAATTTATGATGCTCATCAAATAATTAACAGCAAATATTTTCTTTTTGAAATATTTTTATCTAATATTCTTGTGAACATGTCTCATTACTCCTAATCTAGGGCACTTTTAACTAAAAATAATCAGATAGAATTCTTACTGTATGATAAAGTATAACAGCAAAAATTAGGCCTGAGCATCTTTGATTATTAAAGTAGGATCTCACTCAGTTTTGTGAATAAGACTGAGAAATATCACTGAGAATACTGAGACTTTGACTGGGATTCTTTCTTGCTGCAAAACAGCTATTTATACAATTTTTAGGCAATTCAGGCCTTTTCCTCCATTATACCTTAGAATGGCACATTTATTTGTGTATATCAGATGGATATTTTGTGTACCATGTACAGTTTACATCAAAGCTGCAGTATGTAATTTATTTTTTGTGTCACTGACCCCAAAAAATATGATTACCTGTCAACATCTTATTACTAAAGCCATATTAAACATCTGTGCCCCCTCCTTGCTCTGTATTAAGCCTTTAGAAATCTAGCAAGGGACACCCACTTTTCGGCCAATCAGGGCTCAGTTCAGTGACAGAGCTCTTATGGATCCTCTGTTAAGGTATATGTTCCTGTTATACCTAAATGAGCTTTGGTTGTTGTTTAGATTAAACAGGTAATTTTAACTTTATGAAGGGAGATGTAGTTTGTGGCTTTTGTGACTGCAGATACATGACACTGGCATAACGCTAATGGCAGCTAAATGCACAAACACAGTGAATTGGTGGTGCACAAATGAAGGGGCATGGGTAGGAGCACGACCATTCTCATTCAAGTTACATACCCCACCTTTAACTACTCTAACAAGAACACTGACCAACACACCTGGAGAGATGCGCAGTTTTACAATTGAAAAATTAGCTTATTTAACTATTTTGAAAGAAAACAAGCAGAAGTTGGATTCAGTATGGTGCACATTTTAGAGAGCATTAAATTTGTGAGCAGCATTTATTTGGACATCCAGCAAAAATGTAACAGTAAATAATAAAAGCAAAAGTAAAACAAGCCTGAACAAGCTCCTCAGAGCAGGTCTAGTGTCAGAACCTGTGCACTGTCCCAGCGGGCTGCACTCCTCACAGGCGGAGGGGCAATGATGACACTCCCTGTCCCGCAGGGTGTGTGCTGGAGGACACTCGTCCACACACTGGTGCTTGTGGAGAAGCAGAGGTTCTTCACAGCTGAGGCAGTGGGTGGCGTTCTTCTCACAGGACGCACAGCTGGCCGCACAGCTGTGACACACCTGGCCTGCAGGATAACCCCTTAAAAACAGATCCCACACAATCTCCAGGTAATTCACTGGCCCTCATTTGCATGTTTATTTTTGTCCTTTCCTTAAGATGCAGCATTAATTTGCATTTATTCAATATCTTATTGACCTAACAAGCCCCTCAATTAATAGACCAGTTTATTGTAACATGTTTTTACTATGTCTACACAGATTCTAATTTCATTACTTACTGAAAGAAAAATTGCATATGCTCTCATGGTTTTGTGTACCGCTGCAGGGATAAACAAATGAGCACAGAGCAAGCCTTTTCTCCGCTCTCTGCTCTTGTCTACAGATGATTTATCTGGACAATCATGCCGTACTTAAGCTTCAGTTAAAAACAAGCTGCCTGGAAGTTGATAGCTAGAAAAACAAGAATAATGCCCTCATGGACATTAAGATACAACATCTAATTCAGTGCAAATGAAGCCTCAACAACCTCCTTCAAAGTCCACGTGTAGCAAATGCAGAATTTGTTTGTAAACATGATTTCTGATGGGATTAAAGTTTCAGAAAATCTTAAAAAAGAACTATGTGCAATAGTTTTGTATTTCCCCCATCATTTTCGGGTCTAGGTTCTTGTAGGCTCAGCCAAAAGGGGAGCAAAAAGCAAAAGGCAAACTCATGTAGAAACTACAATTCCAGTGAAGTTGGGATGAATATAAACAGAATACAAAGATTTGCGAATCCCTTTGGACCTAAATTCAATTGAAAACACAACAAAGACTAGATATTTTAACAGATTCAAATGAATAAACTTCATTGTATTTGCAAATATTCATTAATTTTGAATTTGATGCCTGCAACACATTCCAAAAAAGCTGGGACGGGGACAACAGAAGACCGGGAAAGTTGAGGAACACTCAAAAATATTGCTTAGGACATTCCACAGGCAAGCAAGTTTATTGGAAACAATTGAGTGTCATGATCCGGCATAAAAGAAGCATCCCTGAAAAGCTGAGTCATTCACAAGCAAGGATGGTGCAAGGCTCACCACTTTGTAAACAACTGCATGAGCAAACAGTCCAACAGTTTAAGGACAACATCTCTCAATGAACAACTGCAAGGAATTTGGGGATTTCATCATCGACAGTCCATTATATCATCAAATGATTCAGAGAATCTGGAGAAATCTATGCATGTAAACAGCAAGCTCAAATGTCTTACATCTCAAATGTCTCTTATGTCATCAGGACAATGCCAAGCCACATTCCGTGTGTGTTACAACAGCATGGCTTCGCAGTAAAACAGTGCGGGAACTAGGCTGGCCGGCCTGCAGTCCAGACTTAACTCCTATTTGAGGAATTATTCTAATTGAGAAAGAAATCTCTCGACACAGTCCCACCTGTTTTCAACCTCTCCCTGGTCTAATCATCCAAAGTGATTAAAAACACTTGTGTAGGTGACCAGGGCCTTTAGGTTTTACACAATGTTCCAACTTCACTGGAATTGGGGTTTCTAATAACAGGAGAAAACTGTTTAATAAGTTAAACATAATGAGATAAGAAGCGTGAGCATTGACTTCTGACCTGGCACACTCCTGAACACACTGTCCGTCCTGCAGGTATAACTGAGCCCTTCTTGTGCTCTGACAGCGGGTGCAGCGCTGAGCGTCCACACACTGCAAACAGCCTGCAGGGCACGCCTCACACATAATGCTCAGCCGACTGGCAAAGAACCCTGCCGGACACTTGGGCACACATGTTTGCAGTGTGGTCAGAAAGCGCCCTGGAGGGAGAAGACAGGGTAAACATCAACACCACTTAAGAGCCGGATACGCTTCAGTGTAACCGAGAAAATATCAGACTGATGTTGGAGGTCTAGCAGCACATAAACACGCAATCTAAAAGCCTGGCTGACCTTTTGGGCATTTGGTACACTCATTCTTCTCCTCTCCAGAGCAGGACTCACAGGATGGGTGGCAGTCCTCACATGCTCCATCATCTGCAGAGCAAAAGGTTGAACAACACAGCTATCAAGTGAGCAAAGGTGCTTTATAATACTACACAACACATGAAAAGCAGTAAGCTGTAATCAAGGACCATAATAATAAATAAAGACACTCTGGGTGTTTGTACTTGCTCTTAGTCTATCATCTATACTTTTGCAGTTTGGTATTAACTTTTGGCTCCTTCCTCTTTTGTTATTCCCTACTATTCCTTTCCCTGATTTCTGACTCCAGCTGCTGTTCCATTTCTCAAAATGAAGGTAGTAACTTTTCAAAATGTTTTCCAAAAAACTGTTTTTAGAAATACAAAAGTTCATAACAGATGCCAACTCTGTACCATCAAACTCTCCAGGTAATCATGCCAAAGCCGCACTGTTTCCTGAAACTTTGTGGTAGTCTAAATTCTGAGGCATTAACTGTAGGCTTTCTAGTTTCTGTTGTTCAAAGTTCAGAATAACTCCTGAGTCTTTATTTCCAACCTTTATGTTACCCTTTGTACTTTTCTCTGAGTTATTTTAGTCTCCATAATTAAGATGTCTGTCCTCACACTAATTACCATATGTTGTCTTCAGGTCTGTCCGACTAATTCTTAGGGGGAACTAAATGTTCAGCATATACAATCAATTATTTCAAAGTCTGTATCTGGCAGACGCTCTGTACTCCTGTCTGTTTTGAGTACTTAAAATGGTACAGGGTTCAGGGACGGTGGCACGCAGACCAATTACCCTGCAAGATTTCTTCTCTGCCCCTGTGAAAGTGCCCAAATCCCTGATTCATTATGGGCCGACAGATGGATTAGTGGAATATTCGAGAATTAGCCTCACCACTCCGAAAGGTCTTACTGGGACAGACCTCGTGTTCGGACACACACTCTCCATTTTCCAGCGCCTTCCCCTCCTCACACGACAGACAGTCGCCGTCCTCCGAGCCGCTGCACGTCACACAGTCAGGGTGACACTCCTCGCAGTCGTTGGTGTCTTCGTCGCCAAAGAAACCATCAGGACAGACTGAAACGCAACTCCCCTCTGGAAAGAAAGAAGCGGTTTCTCTGTTTTTAGACATCAATATTGCATGTAACCCACTTAATGGTACATAAAGGAGAACTTAAACTAATTCATACATTCAAGTTGTTTTACAGCAAATGAGAAAAAGGTTAGGTAATATTTTTTCTGACCTCAGAGGAGGCTGTATCGAGTAATTTGGGATTAAAAAAATGGGTCTCTCTCTTAACGTCTTTTTAAGGCTAACAGCTTAAGGCTACATTACCGTATGCTGACTCAGCACAAACTCTGACCAAAGTGTCTGAAGTCAAGCTTCATCGAGGGTAATGTCAGCACAAGATATTAACCATAAAAACTTGGAAAAGCTTCAAAGCAAATTTAATTTAAAATATATGTTTATCTGATTCTGCTGACTCATTTTTGATGCTTAATTCGTTGCATTTTTTTAAAAAAAAAGTTCTGTACTTTCAACTCCAGTAAGTTTTTTAAGGGGGTCTAAAGTCAAGACTGTTTCCATCTAAAAACTTGCTAAAAAGACTTTATTTACTGTGAGAAAAAATAACTTTCAACAAATACACGCTTTAAATTACAACTGAACATTAGGGCCATTGCACCAGAAAAAAGAATGGACAGAAAAATATTTTTTGTTTGTTTGTTTTTTGATGTACAACCAAAAAAGGCTAATCCCAAAATTTCAGGGAAGTAAAATTCAGATTTTCTTCAAAGTCACAAAAATTAAAACAAAACTGGAAGGTGCTACTTGTCCTGCACCATTCCTGCAAATTATAGCAGCCGAAATTTCAAGAGCTGCTCTGTTTTTATAAGCAATAATCAACCCTTTGAGACTACCTTAATTAATAACAATTAGTCCAAAAAACAAGCAAACAAAAAGCTGTATTCTGTTCCTATACTTCTGTTATCTTTTATTCACCAGCTTCAGTCCATGCCTACATACTTCTGTTCACTGAGGAGATATCGGGGGTGGACGGTAGCTGGTATATAGCAGTACGTGGTGCCACTGAAGTGTCTTAATTATTAATAATACATTTTATTTTAAAAGCATGACACTCAAGGACACTGTACAGAAGAAAAACAACAACAACAAAATCAACAATAAAACAATAAAACAAAAATCAGCAAGACACAACAGACAATGATGGCTTAGTGGATGAAAATGGCAAATTCATGTTAAATTAACCCACTTACAGGTGAAAATAATTTAAATAACTATGTCGGCTTGACAATACAAGATAGGCCCACGTCACAATCCAGAAAGCAGTGAAATCAGAAATTTTGCCTTTTCATTATTTATGCATCTGAGATAAATACAGGAGCAACTCATCTTTATAAAATCCAGGGAGTTTGATTTATATCTGTGCTCCAGTGACTGCTACCTGACCCTGCTGCAGCCTGCAGCACTATGACCTGTTCTGATGAGGGGAGTTGCTGGTGGAAGGATGCTTGGCCAAAATATTTCTCAACACAGGGGCTGAATTGAGGAAAAGTTAAACGCTCTAAAGAATCTCAGTCTAGTTTATGTCAAGCCAATGTAGTGTTCTCAGTAGTTTTGACCTGTAAGGTTTTTGGTAGCACCATGTACTGCTGTGTGCTAGCTAACATCCGCTTCCAGATATCCCCCAGATAAGCTTGCAAGCTTATTTATTAGCAATCATGTTAAGTAGTGCCATGGGCCTCTAGCAACCTCACTTCAAAAAACCCTGAACTATGCCTTTAAGCTGCCATAGCATGCCTACTCCTCGGTGATCCTGCTGCAAACTGCTTTGCAACCCTCCTCCACCGGAGCTCCTCCTTTAGACCATTTTCTGACATAAACAATGTCAGCTGTCACTGATGCTTGCTCTGAGGGGATTTTGCTGCTTCCCTCCATGTTTCATGCTTCCCTTTTGGGCTGCAAGGAGGCCAGGTGTGTGTGCTGTTCCTGCTTAGAGCCCCCATCAGAGCCACATCCCCAGATTGAAAATATGCTAATAAATGCTAATGCTAATTCAAAAGGCTGATCTTTCTTCTTTTCTTGACAAAGTGGTCCTGACAGAAAGAAAATGATGGATTTTTTTCTGCTTGAAATATCTGAGGTAATGAATGTATTTAACAATAATTTACACAAGTTATACACATTTATTAAAGTTATTTGGAGATTTCTGTGAACAAAATTAACAGCTTAAGTAACATAAATGAAAAAAAGTCTTCAACTGCATTTAAGTCTCCATGCCTACTTTATGACCCTGTGGGGCAGTGTTTACCTGATAAGAAGAGGTCAGTCTCACACCAGTAGCACTCGTGTTCATCACAGCTCACACAGTTCTCGTCACACGGCACACAGATCATCTCCTCTTCCACGCTGTACGTCTTAGCCGGGCAGGTTCTGTAGCATCCATCCTGAAAGCTGATAACAAAGGCAGCAGTCTAAACCTGCGCTTTTTTTTACTCTCACACTAATCCACTCACACACCAGAGAAAAAAGGGCCCTTCTCTTTCTAGCAAAGCACTGAGCTGAAAGGAAAGGAGGTGAGATCACATGTGGCGACAGCGTGGCACACAGCCTTACTTGTAAAAGCCCTCAATGCAGGACAAGCAATGCCTTGGGTTATCTGTTGGAAGCAGACAAAAAGCTCAGCTCTCCTTTTTGCACAGGGAGTACCAGGTGAAAAAAGACTGTTAAAATGGTCAGAGAGCTAAAGCCACTGAAGGAAGCTTTAATTTCTACTTCTGAGTGCTGACTTACAGAGAACACACTTCCTGCAGCCCTCCTCACACGCCATGCAGTCCTCATAATCCGGATCCTCCACCTCACCTTTAGAAAAACGACAAAGCGGCAAAGAAGAGAGAGAAAAAGAAGGTAAGAGAGCAGTGAGACAGAGCTTTTCAAGGTCATTCTCTCGTTATGCTGTGACCTTGTGTACCTTCTCCACACTCCAGCTTGGTACACACTCCATCAGACACATAGTAGGAGGAGCTACACTTGAGGCAGCGAGTGGGACTGGTGCAGAGGCGGCAGTTGTCCGAACACAGCTCACAGGTTTTCTCCTTGGTGTGGTAGAAGGTCTCAGGACAGGCGTCCACGCACTGGCCTTTAAAGAGGTAACGCTCCAGTCCGAACTTATCTGGAGGTGAAGGCCACAAGTCATGGTCTGAAAAAGTGTGCTGTTCAACTTGAAGATTTTTCTGTGCTCGAATAACCTTCTTGGACAGGAAAATTTTTATTGAGTGAACTTATTTCAGTGTCTGATTTTGCTAAAACAATTTTTGTAAAGCGTGCATCTTTTTAATGCATATTTGTAAAAATGTAAAACATCTCAAAATAATGCAGCCTGGTGGTGGTTTTGTTGCTCATTTCTTACCAAAATTACCTCAAGAAACCTATTTTAGCACACAAATTACTCCATGAAATAGCCAAACCTGTCTCTAAAGCTCTGATGTATTTTTTTCATAAAGTAAAAAAAGTTTATTAATTTATTAAAAAACAGAAGAAATGTCAAATTATCAGGCAGCATCATCAGGTGTTAAAAATCAAACAAATGGGGAAGTGTAATAACTTTTAGGTACCATGTTTACTTGAGGATTGTTTTATAGGCACTGAAAATTACATACAGAATATGTGATAAAAAGGAGATTTCTACAGCATTAACATAAAAATTACAACCTGGTAAAAAAATAAATAAAAACAAAATACAAATTTCAGTCTGAATGCCTCATGTCCTTATGTCCTCTCACTATATAAGGAAATGATTCATTAATAATCAAAGAGCCCATAGTATGCTTTTCCAAGTTTTTTATGCCTCTGAGCGTGTTCTGAACACCTCCCCAGCGTATATGAGTACTTTTATACACAAGACAAAAAGTATGCAGCATCTGGACTTCTCTCTCTGTTTACAGTGCCAGTAGCTGCCTAAAATGGTTTGTTCCCAGGCCCCCTCAAATAGACCTACCAGTTTGACAAGCCAACATTTTTGTTGCTATTTGTCAGGAGGCTAATGCTCTATAAGTTCTACCTCTTTATTTTCATTTAATTATTATAGGAACTTTAATCTCTTGTTAACTTTTGACTGCTCCTGATTGGACGTTACTGACAAGGAAACAAGAGAAGAAGAAAATGGGCCCATCTGAGTTGTCACTTATTCTAAGGTTCAAAACAGAAGCCTAATAACATCCCTGCTACATTTTTTATCAAACAATTGATAGAAATCAGTAATTGTGGATTTTTCACTGTGCGTCCATAAACACAAAATTTTAAAATAAAACACTGCACTTCAAAGCTGAATGAAAAACATTTTAGTAAGGATGTATCTGAACTGAAGCCATTTCTAATTGACAAAATTGTGATCTTTCAAGCACAGTTGTCCCCATAAAGATCTGCGATATGGTCCCAGAGATTGCTTTGTTGAATGTATATAAATGCATGTTATTTTGGCTCTGTGTCACGTGGTTGATCTAATATATGACTGGAATTCCAGAAAGCTGCAAGCCATTTAGCTTTGGTTGAAGTGTTGGTGTAATTTTAGTAGAACAACTTTTTTTTTTAAGTTTAATTATTAGTACTTTAATGATTATTAGCTACTTAAAAGAGGAAAGGAAGTTAACTGTCTCGTAAAGTAATCTACACATACACACAAACACACACACTAACGCACTCTATGATCCACTTGTTGCCTCACCGGTATCACAGCTGGTACAGTTGTGCGGTCCGGCCTCCACACAGCTGGCACAGGTGTGATCGCACAGGTGACACTGACCTCCTGACATGTATTTTCCTTTGGCACACTCCTGTAGACAGTGGCCTTCGTCTAAAGCCCTGCAGCCAGCAACAACAACAACAACAACAAAAACAACAACACAAACAGTTTGTCAGCTGGAACAGCACAAAATCAACAGATATGAATAATTTCTATGCTAATGAGCTGAACTCATTTACATCCCAGCGTGGAACATATGGCGGAGTTTAACAGATGAAGCTGAGCATGTTGACACAGAGGGGAGGAGGAGGGGAGGGGGCTGGTTAAGCTGTCAGGCAGTATGGGAATTCTTTATGGAAACATGTGCATATATACATTTACTATTTGCATACAAGCATGTTATTGTTTATAAATCAGCAAAAATAGCTCCAGCTGCTTCTCCTGTTTAGTTTAATTATTATTGTTTTTATTGTAATCTATTTATTTATTTACTTCTTTTTAAGTATCATATGTACAGCGCTTTGATCGACTGCTGTCTTCTTAAAGGTACTTTATAAATACATTTGACTTGACTTGACTAAATCTGCTTTTATTCTGATATTAAACAGGTCTACTTCACACTTTTTTCCTCAAATTGTAGACTCTCTAATACAGTACTTCTCAAACTACTTTTTTCAGTGACAGACCTACTATCAGGTAAGATTCTCAATGCACACCACATTCACACTTATATAAAATAGCTGCTTAACATGTAGCAAGTTCTTTGCACAGATGTTGCATAACAAATGGTGCTGATTTGGTGCAGTGGTAATTATCCAGGCATGTTCCATATATGCTCTGGCTAGTCCGGGCTCAATGAGGCCCATTTTCCAAACATCCTCCCTCTCTCACCCATTTTTACAAGCCTATCCGCTATCTCTCTTGCCACTGTCAAATAAAGAATCTAAAATGCCTACAAAATATGCAAAAAAAGAGAGAATGGGGTCTCCAACTCTAGTCTGCAGGGTCCTTTTCTACATGCTATTGGTTGCTAACATTGGTTTCCTTTATTGAAGTACTTTGCAAGTGGATTATTTGGCCACCAACGTTTGTCTTTATATTGTCATAAATTCCAGGCTTTTAAAGTACTTTAATGCAAATTAAACAGATATTACTTGATTTATAAGTTACCCCAACACAAGTAAATTGGGTTCTTAATTTTAAGTAGTTTTTCTCACAACTTAGAATCATGAGCGTGATCCAAAACTCAAAAAGTCAGTTCAGACGCTTTTTTTTTTCTCTTTTTTTAGATTTATTCATTTATTTATTTTATCTAAATCACTATAACAGGCTTTCTAACACTGGTTATGCACTGTTGTCCCTGCATTTATAATACATCATATCTTGCTGCCACTAGCTATCAAAACTGTGTTATGTGAAATATATAATATGTTGAACAGATCTTTAAAAAATATGTTGAAGGTCCCATGTCCTTGATTTGTTTGACCGTTCACATCATGTCTTGGGTTTCTATTAATAAAGGATTATATTTAAGTTGAAGAAAAAAAAATGTCTCTGTAGAGGGTCAGATACAACTGTTATTCCCTTCCCTTTTGGAAATATTTGAGTCTAATGGGGTGGGGAGGCTGAGCGAACTATCAAAACAGTCACGGCATCTGCCTGTGATGAGCAGAAAACACACATAGAGGAGGAGGCTGTATAGCTCTGACATCATAAACCACAGGGAGTACTAAACAGAGCATTTTAAGGGACATTTTCTTTAAAGAGGTATCGCACACTTTAGGAAAAGGTGTCACGTTCTTCTGCTCCCCAAGTGTCTTCAACAACATTAAAATAAGAGAAACTTTAAAACATAAAGTAACTTATAAAAATGTTGTTGTTTATTCAACAACTTTGATGTTTTAATCCACGTTTTCTGTATTCCTGTCAGATCCAGCCTCCTGCTGAGATCAAGATAACCTTATTCTCATGGATAAAAGATATCAAAAAACCCTTTGTGCTCTCTTCTTTTAACAACTTGATTCAAAGATTTGATCTAATCTAAAAAGTAATGATTAAATCAAGTTTTATAACTTTAAAAACACTGAACTTAGAAATGTTTGGGGTTTTGATCAGGTCGATCTAATCCAAACTTTCTTTTAAAAAATTGGAGAAAAGCAAAACTAAATAATTACATGTTCCTTGAAAGATCAGTTTCTTCATTTGTACAATTCTTATTTAGACTAAACTTGAAAAACTGGGCCCATGTATTCACACTTCTTTTTCGAGTTTTAGATTAAATATGACTAAAGCCAAGACTGACAGGAAGAAAACCCTCTGTCTTGGATGATGAAAACATAAAATCAGAAAAGCTCTGAACCCTTGCAGCAATGATTTCATTTTCATTCATGACCAGCAGTTCACTGGCTTATACGTGATACAACGCATCATGTTTTACTTGTCCCTGTAATCAAAGCCCCTCTTTTTCAGCTCAGAAATGTTTTAATTTCTGCTCCTGACCTTGTACCTTAAAGGTCAGGATCATCTCACCGTGAAGAAACACAGCTGATGCAGTCTTCCCTCTGTGGCCCTGTGCACTTCAGACACGTTGCATCACATGCGTGGCACTCCCCGTCAGCCTCCTGGTACTCTCCTGATGAAGACACGCAGCAAGAAACACGATGCTGACTGAGAAATAAATAACTATTTGGGGCGGAGAGGTGGGCTAAATGCAGAATGCCAAAGATGAGTCAGAATAAAGGTAATAGCACATAAACCACGACCCAACGCACAAATTGAAACAGCCTGGAGTCTTTTATTTAACACCAGCAGATGGTACCGATGTATTTACGCTTAGGTTGGAAATTTAATTGTATTTGTACTGAGTTAACCCTTGAATCACAAATGAATCAAACATATTTTTAAGACTACATCCTCGGTGAGATTCTTTCTTTAATGTTAAAACCTAATGAAAAACACCCTCCAACATGCTGTCCACTGACTGAGAGCATGCCTCATGACCCCGACCAGTAATGACACATTTGGCTGTATCATTACTGGTTTGCTTTTTGTTTTCTATTCTGTTTATGTTATTGGATTTAATGGGTTTGACAAAACATCAATCAAAACTTGAAAGCACTCGGAGAGCGCAAACCTCCACCAAGGTAGCTCACATATTGTTGTTACATCTATAAGTAATAGTTCCATGATGAAGTTAGCATTATATCACCAACAAAATCTAATCATTTTTAAGTTGGGCCATTATCAACATCTCCTAAAAAATTTCAGCAAAATCTGTCCAGTAGTTTTTGTGTAATCTTGCTCACAAACAAACAAACAAACAGACAAACATACGCCGGCAAAAACATAATGTGTCAGACTCAGAGGAAAAGAAGACATCTCACTCAAAGAGTTACCTCTTTTCTTGTTAATCTTAAGTTATCTTTGTGAGGCTGTAAATTTCCAACACAATCTCAGCTAGCAAGCTTTAAACTGCTCACTTCAGTCATACAGCCTCAGAAGACAGATATCATCATAACAGTTGAATACAAGCAGAGTCATTCAGATAAAAATCATTAATATTTTATACCCATGTAGGTGACGTGGTCCTTTGTAGGGATGAACTATATTAGTAGACCAATATTGGTATCATGAGATAATTTGCTTTAGAGTTGATTGATGGTATCAACAGATATGAACATTTGCAGATATTTAACGCTGATATTTCATTTGAAAAATAATTCATTTCTTTCTTTGTTTGCTGTCCTAAGACAAAATATCAACAATACTGGAAGTGCTCAGAGAGCGCAAATCTCCACCAAGGCATTTCCAACATTGTCGGTGAGTTATAGTCCAAAATGTTGAAATCTGTCCTATCTTGCACTGTTAAGAAACCCTTAAGAAATTCCTGGATCTGCATCCTGGTTTGGATCACCACCAAATGGAATAACTTCTTTTGTCATTCATGACTGTTACGGCCTCTAAGTGGGCTGTCTGTTTTCTGTGACCTGCTGCAGGTAGCTGTCACCCCACTCCCAACTGCTTCCCTGACCATGCTGCAGCACCTGCAACAGATCCCATCATCAGCAGCTGAGGAATAAAAGGCCAGAGTGTCACCAGTTCTCTCTCTTCTCTTTAGACCTCCACCTCAGCCTGCACTTTAGTGAACAAACTCAAAGCTGTGTTGTGGGAACCATAGAAATGCTCTGCCATTTTCTTTCTCTTACCCCATTCTTATCTCCTGTTTTTGCCTGCCTGGGAGTCCAGCTATTGTATTTTTGTTTAAAGGTAAGATTGTCCTTTTGGTTCTAGGTAGTTGGGGATTTTTGTTGTTTTGGCCTTGGAGCACCCTGAAGTTATTGTCCCAGTATTAGTTTATTACTTAAAGGGTTTTTTGCTTGTGTTACAGGATTGATTTTTTGTTTTAATGTTATTTTCTGCTATTGTAAATAAACCATTCAATTGTGCCTTACAGTCTCAGACCGTTTTTCTTGTTGTTAATATTGAAAACCTTTATGTTACTCCTTTCATCACAATTTACTTTTTGAGTCATCCTGTCCACAAACAAACAGAGAAACTAACAAATGCCTGCAAAAACAGAACCTCCTTGGTGGAGGAAATAACTCACTTAAAGACAGTGTCCTAAATTAAATACAAATTTGATTAAAGTGGACGGTGAGGCTATGCTTGCTTCACTGAACAACTTGCATTAGTGTTTCTGCATTTTGAGGTGATTGATGCATAAAGTACAGTGCTTAATAAATTTATTAGACCACCACCTAATGTAGGTTTTATGTCACAGATGCCCTAAATCAACAGCATTAATAATGACCAAAATCATTGTATGTTTCTGTAATGGTTAATAAACCAGCACGTAGAAGCTCTTCAACTAAAATGATATTTCAAATGCTAAAACTTAATTATTATTGTAATCTGTGACTTTTTAAATTACTGTTTTACAAAAAATCCCAGAAATAATAGTAAAGCACATTATTATATCTTGATTAAGATGTTAAATTATAGTCATTTACTTATATTGCTGAACAGAAAAAAATGTTTTATTGATTGAATGTTCTGCTGGATTAATTTCTGACTTCTCATTGAAGACCAGTGAGTCGGCTCATATTTGAGTCTAAACGGTAAATTCAGTTTGAAATTCCTCATTCCTGTACAAAACATGTATCCAATAACAACAACTTCTTCAGTTTTAAACAAGTTTTAGAAAGATTTCTAGAATACTTTTCTTTTCATTTGACAGGTGCACAGTATATGTAATTCCAAGATGATTGTATCATTTAGTCAGACAAATGAAACAATTTTTTTTTTTTTTTTTAGAAAAAAGGACTGTTGTGATGTTCTCTAAAAATAAAAAAAAATCTGTTTTCTAAATTAACAGATCAAAATTGTATTTTCCAGTGTGAATGCAATTTGCCACTGTAATTTACTTTTGAGGAGGCGAATAGAAAGTTTGAAACTTCACAGGTTGAATACAAAATACTGTTTTTATTGTTTATCACTTGTTTTTGTGTCAATGCAGTGCAAAAAATGACCTTTGAAGTAGAGCTGGGCAATTGACTGAGTTTTCATCTTAATTACAATTACTCCCTTCCACAATTATGAAAACTGAGTAATCAAGATTAAAAGGTCACTGTGCCACATGAAATGCTGGCTTTTTTTTTCTTTTTCCATTATTATTATTTGCATTATTTTGAGGTCTTTGTATTCTTACAACTATATTTCTATGTATTATCTTTTCTTTCATGTCAAAATGGTGTCAAAAGCATATACGTTCAATAGAAACAGGTGGTGTGTGTTTAAAATCAGTGAATAATGCTGTTTTATTACTGCGATCCCAATATCGATTATGATTTTTACCATCATCAAGCAGCCCTACGATGATATATTTAATATGACACAAAATACAAATTTCAATTTCTTTTTAACAGCCACAGATTCACAGGATTAATGTTTTCTGTTAATTATGTTGATTTAGGCCTTAGAGACTTAAAGAAGTTTGAAAAATCATGAACTAAATGTGAATCAGAATGATTTCAGTCTGGCAGCAGAAGGCTGACATGAAACGGAGGAAGAGGATGGTTGACTGACCGTCTGTGCACTCGGTGTTAACAACACACACTCCCTCCTGCAGGCTGTGACCGCTGGAACAGCTGCTGCAGTTCCCCCGGCTCGGCCCGGTACAGGTGAGACAGCTGGCGTCACACCTGAGGAGGAGGGCACGCAGGCTGAGCGCACAGACACAAACATACTGACCACAAATAACTCACACAGTGACAGAAAACAGGAGAAGGAGCACAAACACACACAAGCACATACAGAAAGCAAACACCAGACTGCGGCCTGCCATCAGCTGATAAACAAACCGCCCACACCTGAACACACACCAGTGAGCTCACCTCCTACATGTCCTGCGCCCGGTAGCGCTCTCTGGGCTCGGCTCAGCGGCGTAGAAGCCGGCGCTGCAGGAGGACACACACCTCCACTCCTCCATCAGGTGACCCTCTGCACAGCGGTCGCACGCTTTAACACCTGGACCTGAAGGACACAACAAACAGCTTTATGACGTGTTTTTATACCTGCTACATGTTTTCTGTTTGGCCCACTTTGTGAATGTGCCATTAAGAATTCCTTAAATTTTAATCAAATGTCCACACTGACTTTAGGGTGCACCAGAGCTGTGGAAAAGGAGAGTTACGTCAACTCCATAGATGCCAGTGGGCCAATTATTTGACAGCAATAGTGGATCATGAGAGCCCTTTATAGTTCCAAACGATGTGAACGAGGCAATAGGATTCCTACGGGGAAGGTATGTTTCCCGCATTTATCGAAGGTCAGTTGACATATAGAAAAGTACTTTAGACATTTTAATGATGATTATTTTACAAAAACATTTGAATCAAATTAACAATGTTATTTAAAGCATGATAGCTTGTTAATTTTAAACAAAATATTAGTTTAAATATGGTCACTGGTTTGCTTCTTGTTACATCTTACATCCTTCATGAACACTCTTTTGCATTGGACCTGTTTGATTAATTTGAAAACAACAGGATTAAATAAAATGTTTTTAAGAAATTGTGTGACCACTGTTTATTTACTTAATTTTAAAAATAATATAAAAAAGTATGGATAAGTAGTCAACTAGAAAAAAATAACAAGACGCTGTGGGTTGGCTTTCCTCCTGTCCTCCCTATTTGTACAGTCACCAGCTGTCACTTTCATTCATATTTAAAGATATGATTCACTTAGATATTTTATACTTCACAGTGTAGAGTTTCCTACATGCTCTAAGTTAATAAAGCTGAGTTACAGCATAGATATTGTCCTAGAAATATCAGAATATGTTTGTACTCCGGAGGATCACACAGGCTTCTTCTTTCTTTGTCTGAAATGTTAATACAAAACAAGTCAGTAATTTTCCAAATCACCAACACCAATGTTATAAACAAGGATATTTAGTAACGTTACAGTATCAAGCAATGTTTGCTAGTCAAAAACATAAGTAAAGCCAGCTAGTTTACAGTCCACATTCTTCCTTTTCAGAGGAAATTTTGGCAATTGTAAAAGCATTATCACCATACTAATGTTCCAACACATGTGCATAGAATATGTGTCACATTGGAATTTATCTATATCAATATATGAATGTAAAAAATGGTAAGTAGCTACCAGAAATTGCTAAGCAGTTCATTTAAATGACCTGCCAAGCTTTGTTTGGAACTATTTGGCTGCTACATGAACCACGTGACCCCCTGCGTTCTGATCCCTCAATGACGCCACTCTCTCTTTCCACAGCGCTGGTGTGCACTTATTAGATTTTGGAGGTCAAAGGTTGAAGTCCATCCTCATGTTTGTCTCTTTCTTTATATGCAAGAACCTAAGATGGCCTAGAGGGAATTTTCAAAACTTTTTCAAACTGTGTGTGCTCTTTGAGTGTGGTGGCATAATAAAAGGAGAGGGATTAAATAATCCATCCCAAATTCTGGCCAAACAACCAAACCCACTGTATAAATAGTGAAACTTCAGCACCCTGATTGACACAGGATGACAGCGGACACTCTGATTGGTTTGATCTATGTTACACCCAAAACACACCCATGTATGATCAAGACATAAGTCATCCTCTTAACGCCCTACACCTGGCTTTTTGCCGAGACCATGCGTACTTAAAATAGCAAAATACAGACAGACACGCCCCAAACCGCTGTGTGCCACAGGCTTTAGACAATGTGCTTCAGGCCATCCCTACATTTCTCTGACACATGAATAAAATGATAAGATTTTTTAGTCAGATTTTTTGGCCTCCATTTCATCCCTCTCTTTAGAACACAAAATCTCAAGAATGCTTCAGAGGATTTCTTCAAACTTTACAAAACCATCTACTCTGACTTAAAGGCCCATTCACACATCAACGCACAGTAGCTGACGTTGGCCAACACTTCACATGCCCTCATAGATTTAAGGATCAATTTATTAGGTTTTGAAGGTTAAAGATAAAAGGTCAGGTTACTTGTGCAGCATGTTGATTTCTTTGCTTCTAGTTATCAAACATTAAGAGGGATTTTGTCCAAGTCTGCACAAAATTCCATTTTGACTCAATGATGAACGATAGGGGTGGGAATCCCCAGTGGCTCCACAATACAATATTATTGCAATACTTGAGTCCCGATTCAATTTTATTCAGATTAAGTATTTTGATACTTAAAATTGTGATATTGTGCTATCTTTAATTGTTTGTCTGTTATTCATCATGGCTTCACAGCTCTGAGGAGCTTTAGTACCGTTGTTGTTGAGGTATTAAGGGACGGCATACAGCATGTAACTAAAGCTTTTATTTGCCTCAACATTGTGAGGCATTAAGTCTTTACACATAAAGTTAGGAACAGATCTCAGATTGCTCAGAACTGGGAGGTAGCTCTGACAAGCTAAGCATGTCAAGTGTTGGCTGGATCATCAGTAGTGTTAGCTTAGCATTAGCTTTACTGCTGTCAGCGTTGCTGTTCCTAGGTGGTGTTGTGAACCTTATATCCACTCTGTTTTATTCTCATGCTTCCCCATGTTTCATGCCCATCTCTAATGTCCCTTTTCAAAGTCCAAGTAATTCCATACAGGAGATTTAAAGACCGACAGTATGTTCCTTTTGTCTGTCCTGTGCAGCCATGATTGTTTACTCTCTAGGAAAAGTACATTTCCAGAAACTTTCCAAGGGACCTAGGATATTTAGGAAATATTCCAAATTGGAAATTTTCCATGGGAATTTACTAGAAATTGGGGGTATCAAAACATAAATATAAACAATTTGGTCTGTCATGGGCAGACATCAAGTCTGAAAACATTACATTTCAACAGATTTATTTGTTAGTAGAACATTATCAAGTTTTAATTATTTTATTGAACAATCAGTTTCAACTTCACTTTAGCCTGCAGGCTAGAAAACGTGGCACCAATATTCCAGAGCTCCAGAAATCATCCGGCATGTGATGGAGAAATGCACAGTGCATGTAGGGGGTGTGGCCTCAACATTCCTGCAGTAAGCAGTGTGTTATATTCAAGTGACTGAAGAATAGTGTAGATATTCTTAAGTTTACATTTGACATCTGGTTTAGTCAAGGTTACACTAAAATATATTTCCTAAACTATATTGAAAATCCTTGTTTGGGGCCAACATTCAATTTTGTAAATTCCAGTTTCATTCCTGCAAATTGTCGCAAATTGACGTTAATTCCTGTTAATTCCGGTTAACTCCCATGGAAAGTTTCCAACTTTAAAAATTCCCAGAATTTGGCAACCCTACAGTCCAGCAAATGAACGTCACCCATCTGACCTAACTCCACAGCACCATCATGTGGAAATAACAAGTAATTGATTTTATTTCCTCTAAACCAAAGCTTCATTAAACATTGGAAATTAATACATTAGAAAATAACGATAAATGGCGGCTGTGAATCGATACAATATTATCATGCCAAATTTAATGATACTATTGTGAATCAATTTTTCCCCCACTTCTATTGAACTGATTGGATGTTAAAGTTTAAAGGTCGACAGCATTTAACCCTTTTACTCCTTTCTTATAAGGGATTTCACGCAAATGTTTGAAGGATTTTCCCCAAATTTTGTGTAAATGTCGAGTTTACCTCCTAAACCACTGCTGCTTATTCACTGTCAGTTACAAACCTGTGGATGCTTGTAACCAACAGTCAGTATCTCAAGTTTATTTGACATTTAAAGTTTTCATAAAGTTTCTGATCTTCTTACTCGGCCCTCACCTGCACAAGTAGCACAGGCCTTGTGACAGGGCTTGCATGCGCCTTCCTGTCTGTCGTGGTAGAACCCAACGCCACAGCTCTGTTGGCACCGGTTCCCCTGCAGACTGTGAAGAGGGTGGAGAGAGAGAAAGCATGTGGCACCGTGACACACAAAAACACACACACAAAACCAATGATGTGACACCATCATGATGAGTCACTGCAAGCTTCCAACCCACAACACACCACCACAAGTACTTGTTGAAGTGAGTCAGTGAACTCCGGAAACTTCTAACTCAACAATATGTTCGATGTTTCTATTTAAACTCTCTATGAAAAGGGAGATCTAACACATTTGTGTCAACATGAAGTTAAAAGACTAATTATTATGATGCAGTAAAAAGAAAGACTCAGTATTCAGAGCCAGAACAAGAGCAGTGTTTACCGAGCAACAAATTCAAGCATCATCTGAGAGTTTGTTTCACCTTGTGTCTGGTTTGCATTCGGTGCAGATGCTGTACGAGGTGCACTTCAAGCAGTTTTCACTGCACTTTTTGCACATATTTGCATCTGTGGGGAAATCAAACAATAAACACTGAATACACATCAGAGCGATTAATCAATCTCACTCACACAGCCCTCAACCACAGTTACACCAACTGACTATTCATTAGCAAGCCTGTGAGCAGCTGTTTCCAGAGAGCTGTGGACACATTAACGTTCAGTCGCACGCTTTGTTCGGTTTAAATACAGGGAAGAAAATGAGAGAATGTGACAAAAACAATTTATGAAGGGGCTATTATGACCATAAGACTGATGGTGGAAACACAGATTACTGCTGTGTTTTCTAGATATGACTCATTCAAATAGCAAATTATGCAGAAGAAACACCAATACAGTTCCATTGTTTGGCACACTTTCCAACCCCATAGCTAAGCTGTGAGTGAAGCCATCTGTGAATAAAGGAAAAAAGGTTGCAATGAAAGTGGCGAGCAGCGCCATTTCCGTAATTGGATTGTAGACAAAAAAGGTGCTTTGATGTCACTAATTGGAATAACTAATAATCAACCTTGCACAGCAGCTGGATTGCTCTGAATCAATGTCTGTAGTCAGGCAGATCCATCTTGCAAAGCTCCTTTCTACAGTGACTGTGAGCGGGCCAACGTTGCACAGCCTAATCAGCATCCTTCAGAGCAGGAAGAGCAGGATTAGCATAGGTGCTGAAAGCTTCAGTAGCAGTTTTAGCTAGCATTAGTTAACCTGGGGTCTCGGGTTAACTAGAAATAGCTTATCAAAAATTACTTCTTTTCCCTTGATTGTGGTGACACTTTTGCTTTGCACATTTGCTCTTGTTTTGTGTCTGTTGTGAAGATGAGCAGTAAGCATTTGTATTGGATGCTACCCTGGCCAGATCTCTCCTGTAAAAGAGATGTTTTTTAATCTCAATTTGATTTTCTAGTTAAATGAAGGTAAATAAATGCCTAACGAAAGGTGTTCTTTTCCTGACCAGGGGCTGATTCAGTGAAACAAATGCAGACAGGGGCCCGCTAAAATCTGAATGGCAGCTGGCCACCCCCAAAAACTTTAACTTAAATAAACTAAAGGTGAGGTGAATCAAAATGACTGAGTTGTTCTTATATTTTCTGTATTCAGCCCTTAATAAAAAAAAATCCCCCATTTATTTTTGAACAGATTTTAACCATCAACTTTAAAAGTAGAATAGACCCCAAAAAGTGTTATGGACACAGATTTAGGTGCATAACAGTTACTCACTCCTGGAAACCTTTATGCTTTTTTTTAGTTTCAGGCTTCTCTTCAAACCAATAGCATATCTAAGTCCTACATTGTATTGGTATTGAAATTATTCCAACTGCCTAGCATGATGCTACAAAAACAGAACACCCACCATGGTCGAGGTAGTAGTCCTCCCCACAGATGGCAGTGCAGGTGCTGGTCCCCTCCGTCAGGTGGTGACCAGGCTGACAGGATGTGCACTGATCGCTGCGACTCCCAGTGCAGCTCTCACAGGAGGAGTAGCACCTCTTACAACGCCGCCGGTCACCCCAGAATCCCTGGGGGCACTCGGACACGCACATCCTATTACACAGACACGGACCGCAGCACATGGAGGACAAGAGGTGTTACTTTCTGAATGAGAGAGAGAGGAAATGACCTTCTGGGTTGACTTTAAGCATTTCTTCATCCACAAGCATCTTTGTGGGAAAAATACCAACACAGTGGTTTTGAACAGCTGATTTTTAACAATTTATTTGACATGCAAGTCATCTAATTTGTCCCATTTCATCACTCTCACAGGTATTAAGCCACATACTTTGAACTATACATTTACAGCTATTTCCATTGTTTATGGCACCTGAAGTCTCATATTAAGTGAAGTACATTACCAGGAACTGTTTTGTTTGATCCCTTTAGTGTCTGATAAAGATGAACATGCAGTGTTTCCCCTTATTTTAACTTGTAGATGATGTGGTCTAGTTCCATTTAGGTTGTGGGTGGGGTAAATAAAGGACAGTCCACCATTACACATTTTATCTACTTGCATATGAATAGTAGGGACAATTCAAACTCGAAAGCACTCGGAGAGCGCAGACCTCCGCCAAGCGCCACAGTTCCCCCTATTTGTCATTTGCGCCATAAATATCAGTCCCACATTTATTTTGACTACATTTTTAGATTCCTTGACCATGATAACATACCATTGGCAACTGAATTCATAATGATATCAACATTACTTCAGCAGTTATTCACGAAAATCGCATTTTCCGTAATGGCGGTTTTCTTCCGGATCTAGTTCCACAGCTTTTGAAGATACAGCAAATCCGTTGGCATATTCCAGATTACACAGTTTCTTGGCTATGTAATGGTGTTTGTTGTGTGTTTGTAGCTATTTGTTCTCTTCCTATGATGAAAATTCCAAAGGTCCCCTATTTTTTTATATTCTGGATCATAGTATCTGGAATTATTCCTTCATCCGGATCAGTCTTTGATATACTGTAGAGCATGTTAGAAACTTGTGCTGTATTTTTTGTCCCAAGTGCCCTGACCATTATTTGTGGAGTTATATGCAGAAATGTCGAAAATGGCCCTATCTCCCAATGTTAAAGAATCCTTTAAAAAATTCCTGGATCCAGACAGAGATCCAGATCGCTTCCAAAATCTAATGATTTGTTCCTTATTCCAATCCGGACATTCCCTGAAAATTTTATCAGTATCCGTCCATAACTTTTTGAGTAATGTTGCTAACTAACTAACAGACGGGCAGACAAACAAACCCTCCCAAAAACATAACCTCCTTGGCAGAGGTAATAATAAGATATGATCTTCATGCTTAACCTTCCCTGATCAATTCTTTTACCTTAGTAGTTCCAATTATTATTAAGGTCATCATGGTGGACAGTCGACAGAAGCAGTCTCAAGTGCGGCTTAATTAATGACAGGAGCACAGCATCATAACATGTCTGTGGCTGTGGAAGTTCAGGCAATGGTAGAAACACCAGCAACATGCTGAAATGTTTACCAACTCAACACAGCAATATCAGGGCTGTCATGTGTTTGACATTGCTGACATAAAAACCTGTGTAGGTTAACTTTTTTTTTAACCACAGATAATCTAGCAAATTCAATATATGAATTGCATTTATAAGTAGAATCAAAAATGGCACTGGTATTTACAGAGTCTTTTCCATCAAAGTCAATTTCCATCCCTGGATATAAACAAATAATAAGCCATACAAATCTACAAAAAGAGGGGATTTTTCTCCATGAACCAAAAAGCAAAAAATGAGAGAATACAGAAATATAAAGGATTGGATAGCCTATACTTTAATTTTCAACTATTTTGTATTGGGTGTAAAACTTTCGTACTAATGTGTTTTGTCTTCATATGCTTATACTTTCTTTTTAACAGACAAGTAAGGTTTTTTGGCTCATAGCTTTAAAAAGAAAGTATAAGCATATTATCAACGTGGACATAATGAATTTTCTTGGACTGTTTTGTCTTCAATTTATATAAACAGGTGATTTAAATTTTATTTTCTCTATACCTCTTTCCAATGATCAGGAAACAATAAAGTAAAGAAAAATCGCCTGTTTTGGATGACAAGGTGGTCATTTTATGTTGCTGTGGTTGAAAATATTGTTTGAATCTTCAAAGATTTGTCATGAAGACTGAAAGTCCTGGTCATGTGACTACTATAAAGGCCATATGTTCTGCAGAAAGAATTGATTCACAAGCTGTGTACTGCACAGGCTGTGCACTGTGCTGTGTAAACATGCTAACCTTGTGTTGTTCTTGAACTTTAGAAAAAAGTGTAAACACGTGACACACTGCTGCGGGCCCGGCCCCTCACAGCCGTCGTCACTGCATTCTGGGTCACAGGGTCCTGGAAGGGCAAACATTCACATGGTCACTGCACCATCACAGAAAAGCTGTTCACACTGATATCGCTCGAAATTTACAGTAAAAAAACCCCCCACTCCTCCTGAACTGACATCTGCTGTAAATCTGCACCAGAGTGCATATAGTGGCTGTGTGAGAGGCCTGAGCAGGAGGAAGGGGCAGCCTAACACCAGCTGAGCCCATGACTCACCGCTGTACTCCTCTGTGAGGTCACTATCCATTGGCATCTCAGCCGATCTGACTCGCTCACGATGCTCGGGGTAGGGATGTTCTGCGGTGCCATAAATCACCAGCGACCACTCCTTTAACGTCCCTGTGAAGCACCAGAGGAAACAGAGGCAGGATAAGAGGGCTGTCTCCGGAGGCCTGAGCTGTATTCTAGTGCTGTCATGGATGAAGCTAAATGTATGTTTCATAATACTGAGATGTCAAAAAAGAGGAAGGGCAGACCCGGTTCACTGCTGTGTCTCTTCTGAGAGGGAGCATCCTGGATTTTCAGAGTCCACTCCCCGGCTGCCTGCTCCCCCCAGCAGTGAGTAGTCATGAATTCCCAGTTTTGAAATCCTTCCTTAGAGTTGTCATGAGGCCTTAACAAAAACACAACATAAGCATGAAAAACGACTGACACTGCAACTAGAAATAGTTTGAACCTGCGTTTGGTGATCCAAATCTCTCACTTATAACTCCAAAAGATCTTAATGCTCTTTAGTGTGATTTTCAGGAAATATATATAGACGTGCTTCACAAACCTCAACTAGGCCATTTCTGACACTGTTAGCCAAGTTTGCAGCCAGAGAGTGGAAAACTGCACTATTGTGAAAAGTTAACAAATGCTTTAAAAAATTCGGAATCTGCATCCCGATTTGGATCACCACCAAAATCTAATCACTTCCTCTTTGTTCTGTGACCAACATTTCCTGAAAATTTCATCAAAATCTGCCCAGGACTTTTTGAGTTATCAGCAAAAAATATGGAAAACTGCTCTATTTTATAATGTTTACAATTACTTTTGCAAAAATCCTGGATCCGCATCTGGATTCACATCATCTCCAAAATCAAATCAATTCCCCTTATCCCATGACCAACATTCCCTGAAAGTTTCATCAAAATTCATCGAGGACTTTTGGAGTTATTAGCAAGAGAGTGGAAACTTCCCTTTTTTTTGTATTTAAAAATCCTGTAAAAAAAATTCCTGGATCACTTCTGGATTACAATCACCACCTAAATCTAATCACTTCATCCTTTAATCATGACCAACATTCTATATTTCATATGCATATACCTTAACAGAGGATCCAATGAGAGCACTGTCCCTGAACTGAGCCCTGATTGGTCCAAAAGTGGGTGTCCCTTGATTTTCTAAAGGCTTAATACAGAGCAAGGAGCGGGCAGATGTGTAATGATCTCTCACGTAGCGTCAGTAATAAGATGCTGACAGGTAATCATACTTTTTTGGTTCAGTAAAACAAAAAAAGAATCACTTATAGAAGCTTTGATGTGGTCCTGTTTGTTCCTAATATTGTCCATCACTGCTTTAAAATAAAGAAAAACGTGTCCACATATCAAAATCTGAAACTGCTCAGGCTGGATGAGTTTGGAAAATATTAGCATATAGGATATCAGCAAAAGCCCTGCATTGTGCATCCTTAAAAAGAATGATGCATGCAGCTAAGTTTAATACAAAGAAGGCGTTAAATGTTACTTTTCCACTTGTGTGACTTAAATTGCTGAGTCATCACTATTTTGAGTTCCTTTTGGAGCTAACTCCTGGTGTATTTTTATCACTGCAGAGTTAGCTCACAGTAACACGGCATGTAGCTGAAAATTGCCAGAAAGTAATTTTGCCAGAAACTTGCCTGAATAGCACTTCCCTCATCCCCTGTGATTTTCAAGCACTGTTTGCCAAAATTCACATTATTCCCTCCCCAAACGATACAAAAGTGCCAAACAGAATACTTTCTCACTGTGGAGTAAAATTCTGTGAACTGAATAAAAAGTGATTACCGTATGCAGAAAAGCTGGTGAATATTCATAGAGGAGAGTGGAAACATTTGAGTTTTCATACAGTTTGTCAGAGCTTGAGCACTGAGTCTCATTCACCAACTGTTTCTAGATACTCAGTGACACATTTCAAGAAGATTCTGACATTTAACAAAGTTTCATATCTGTGGTTGTAAACATAAGTACTGGTGAATGAGGCTTATTACTATGACTTACCTGCGAGCTAGCAGCTGTGAAACAGTGCCTAAAGGTGAGGTAAGCGTCATGGCAAGGTCACCTCGACGCATGTGAGTGATGGTGACGCGGACGACAACATGCTCCACAAAGACGACATGATTCTGGGGATCACCAGAGCAGCCTGTGCTCTCATACACGGACGTCAGCATCGAGCCGGGATGGATTGTTCTGATGAGAGGCCGAGGGACAGAATAAAGTGATGGAGATGAGAGATGGAGGCAGAAGCAGGAGATACAATAAGCAACAGGAGCAGTAAAGAGAAAGCAACTCATTAAAAAGTGTCAAAGTTTGAGAGGAAGCCACCTGAGCTTTCAGCTTCTCCAATATAGATAATGTGACTTAACCTGTAAGTCTAGTCCAATCCTTTCATACTCTGACTTGCACTCTGTTAAAGGCTTTTTATATGAGTTTTATTGTAGGTTATAAGACCACAACAAATACTCTCCTTAAGAGGACCTTCACCCCTCAGACACCCTCCTCTCACCTGTCACACATCATTCTCCCTTCTCTTCCTGTTTTTAGACTGTACAATGAAGACGAGGCCTAGACATTTTCTGCAACCTCACGATACGATGCATATCCTGATACAGAGACTATGATAAGAAATGTATTTAAGGTGGACATTGTCTTCAGCTTTTGCCAAATTTTGACAATACTTGATCTTTTTTGTAAAAACAGAAACTGCAAAGACAAAGTTTAAAGGGTTTTACGACTTAAGACGCTCAAATGCCAGGTCTTAAAAGATCTTAAACACAATTTGAAATTTGGTACATGTGCTGCATCATGTAGTTTGTCTTCTACTGCAATTTAATTTTTTTTAACTGCATCCTGATGGTAAATTACAGCCCGACCCTGGTCTGACCAAAAGCTCCTAACCATTTGGATGGATTTCTGACTGTGAGTTAGCATTTAGCATTTCCTTGTTCCCAAGCCCGAAGTCATATGGGATTTAGAGTACCTGCTTTGGATAAATGCTTAAAAATAATGATGGTGATTGGTTGGCGGTTTTATGTTTAATGGGAAATAATAAAATGTATCTTGAGTTGGTGTATGTATCTTTCATTTTGTATCTTGAGTGTTTGAAATCATGGTTGCTAACAAACTGTCAATAAGGACTGCAAGACTTCTGATCACTTTTAAATAAACAATAATTCAAACACTATTGCCACAAACAAGGGCACCTGTCCATGACAGGTCCTTGATGGGGCCTAGAAAACACCCTGAAATTTTTAAATTGTAAATTTCCAGTTTGTGTTCATTTGTGGTGTCAAGATTCCTTTCTGTTGATTTGGTAGTTACTTAATAACCAAGGAAAGGGCTGAAGCTATGGGAAAGCACTATCTCAGGGAGACGACCAGCAAATGCATGAATGAGCAAGTTGTCAGAGGAATCTAGGCACTTGGAAGTTGGCTGGTAATTGGCTGGAAACTGGCTGGAAGTTGGCAGGCCACTGACAGGGAGCTGGATCTTTTTCCATTTCCATGCTGATCTAAATTCTTATTTACATATCCTGTAAACTGTAAGTGGTAGGGGGGACATGTTTATCATGTCATCACAGAGGATCTCATTACAGCCACAAGGGTGGGCGTGTCCCAGGACTGTCCTGTCACGTACCAGCTGAGGCTCTGCTAAGGAAAGTGGGGAAAACTGTGGGGGAACAATTACACAATAATATCCATAATGAGTCGAAAGCTGCTGCAACACCTTTGAACGTTTGACAGAAACGACACGATGCTGGAGATTACCAGTGCAACCTGTAATCTGGTGCACAGATGTCAGCGCAGAGCTTGGATGACTTATTCTGATATGAAACAGGGAGAGAGAGAGAGAGAGAGAGAATAAAGACACAAAAGCAGCAGAGATGAGAGGCAGAAGCAGCAGAGAGAGTAACAAGGAACAGGAGCGGCAAAGAAGAAGCCACCCATTAAAGAGCACAAGAATCAGCGTGGAGGAAAGCTGTGTAAGAAGTGAGACAGGAATAGATAAAGTGTGATGAAAGGAGGGGGAATCAAGGGAAGCCCTGACTCAAAGCGGAGATCTCTGGCAGCACGGATGGTGTGATACCTGTTCGGCTGGGCGGGGGCCTCCTCCACACACTCGTGCTGCGTGGGGACTTGTTTCCAACGCTCGGCCTCCTTCACCATGCCCTCGGCGTCGAGCAGGCCGAAGCCGTAGAGGTGGCTCACTGACACACAAACACACACAAGAGCACATTAGCAGGGGCATAAAAGGCTGTGTAGCTTATAAAAGACATCGCACACTCCCGGGACTTTGTAGGCGTTTATTACTGCTCTGCTCCCAGTGTCTCATTAGTTTGTGCGCTTGCTGTTTGATAGTTTCCCTAAAAAGAGCTGAGAAAACATTTACCAAAATATGCTTATCAAGCTAAACTGCTTTATGGTAACTTTTTGAAGCCGTATCATAATAAATCCAGCAATTATTCATTATCTGAAACTATATGCCAGTGCAGGAATGAATTAAGTGAACAGTGGAATGGGAATACCTTTATATCCAGCTCCATTAACGTGCCAGTCAGGAGCGGGGACATGATGAGATTTTGATGTTCGGACGATAATGTGCTGCACGTCCCTCCAGGTTAGCGAGGGGCTGTGAAAAGGTCAGACAGATAAAAACACATCACACTCTCATCTCTGCATCGTAACTGTTAACGGTGCCGCATGTATGGATTCAGTACGTGGGAGAAACGCTTACTTGGCCTCCAAAGTGAGAGCGATGACTCCTGCAGCCACAGAGGAGGAGAGAGAGGACGCTGATTGAGCCCTGCTGCAGCTCTGATGTGGGCCCAGCATTACCTGGCGAACACCAACACAAATAGATTCTTAATGTTTATTGATTGTTTATTTACAATCACTGTGCAATAGTTGTGGTAAATCAGTGATGACAGTGCCAATGTGATTAAGCACTTTGATATTTACCTCGGCCAAGGAGGTTTAGGTTTTTGCCGCCGTATGTTTGTCTGTTTGTATGTTAGCAAGATAATGCAAAAATTAGATTTAGATTAGATTTTGGTTGTGATCCAGACAACCACCATAAGCGAACGATCAATTTTGCTCAATAACTGGCAAACTAATAATAATTTCAACATGATTCCGAGTGCTACGTGATGGTTTTCAGGGTCAAGGAATCATATCATGATGGTAACTTTATCATGGAACTGTTGCTTATAAAAGGGAGCTACCTTGGCGGAGCTTTGTGCTGTCCGAGTGCTTTCTATTTTTTTTTTAAATTAGACGCTTCACAAATTCAATATGGTACCAAAGAAAATGGATACACCTTTACACATATTGACTTATTGAAAAACAAGAGATCAGTCCAGCCTTTGAGTGCAAGGTGTTTTGTCTGATATTCAAAACAAGAGAACATAAATTATAACTCAAGCACTTTTCAAACCTTGAAAATGCAATATTAGAATTCAATTACTCTTAAGGATACAAGCACCGTATAAACCCTGAACTTTCCATTTTTCTTTATTTAAATACTTGTTGTAAACTAACACTATTTCTCTTAAAAGGCCCTAAATCAAAGTCTAAAGCAAATTATGCATTTGCTACAAGCTGGTTTGAGGAAAGATTCCCCACTGAGACAAGATAAGCAATGTTTAATTATGCTAATTTCCAAAGCATGTATCATGCTAAAGGGTTTTTTTATGTATTGTAAAAATCACCAGGGTTTTTCAAAATACGCATGGTTGAGTTGTTGGCACTCTGTCAGCTGTGCTAACAAAGACATTCAGATAAAAAAAAGGGAAAGACCAGCAGAAAACCCCTCAGTAAGCCCGAGGCCAGAGGAGTAGCTCGAAGAGTTCCCCGTGTTTCCGCTATCCTCTAATGAGCCGCCCACTCTGCTCACCCGTGACTCCTGCAAATTACATGAAGGGAGGGAAACACATATTCTGCCATATTCTGACCCCTGAATCCACCGCACAATTTAATTTAAACAAAGATTTCATTTAAATGACAAAGATATGTTAGTCTGGGAAAATAATTGTGGGGAGTCATCATGCAGGTGTTGCTTTTTCCCTTGTACTGTTTTCCAAAAGCTTACACTTACAGCGAAAGCAATTACATACTGTATAATCACACCGTTCCTTCCCTGGTGTGTTGCCAAGCAAAACACAACTGCTGCCAATCAAACAGTGAAGAACAACGTAGAAGTGTGTGATTAGGTATTCCATAGGAGGTTTTCTCTGGTGACTTTGGAAAGCTTGTGACTTGGCCATATTGTTTCTGCTGGCATGCTTCTGTGGGCCCCCGGAGTCTTTGGCTTTCAGGATGTTTACATTAGTTTCTACTCTATAATTAGGGGAGTTGGAGCCCAATGTAACTCCCTCACTGTCTTTTTGTAGAACGGACTTACTATGAATTCTAAAAATAAACAGCCTGTGTTGTAATGAATGAAAAAACATACCCAAGTGTTCTAACCATTTGCAGACATGTGACATGACATTACTCAGTTCTGTGGGCGGCCGAAGTACCACTGTTGTCAATAGACTATAAGGCATTTTAGTGTGACTTGTTAAAATCAAATCAGGATGTTTCAGGATCAGAGGATAGTAGCGTCTGACATGTATAATTCTGCAGTCTGTGGTCCTCGTCATGTAGATTTTCCCTGCTGTAATGAACATCTATGCTTGTCCAGACCAAAATCAATGCTTTTAAACTCAAAAGACAAACAAAAAAGACAGAATTAAATTTCATCTAGAAAGTAAGAAGTTGGCTTACATTGATTGTTTATTGAATCAAGACACAGCTTTGTTTTTAATAAGTTTACTTGAAGATTGCTAGCATTAGTGGTGGCCCATGAAGTGCATCCGTTGCAAATGGTAGCTTGAGCTTCAAAAAATGAATTCTTCTTTTTTTTTAACACACATCTTATTTCCACAAGTGTTGGGATATTAAGACAAATGTGAATTAAAACAAAATGCCATGTTTTCTTTGTCTTTTTCAACCTAATTTTGAAAGACTACAGCAGTGAGACAATATATATTATCTTTAAACTAATATACTTTTATGTTTTTGTGCCTGTGACACATCTTTAAAACTGTCCTGAAAGAAACAAGAAAATATCAAGACAGTTGTGAAATGCTTTCTAAAACCTGGGACTTTTTACAGGTAATTAGGTAGACTGGTCAGAGGTAGTAAGAGTTTCCAGACTTGTCAGTCCTTTCCAGCAACCTCCTTAAAACACAGCAACTTTGAAGGGATAGTTCTGTTCTTTTTTTTTTAAGTGGGGTTGCTGGAGCTCTATGGTACTGGTAAACATAACTGACAATAAAGCAACTGTTTAGCTCTACCTCTGATGGGAGACAGCTGGATATGGATGCTAGCTGATACACAGCAGTCAGTGGTGCCACCATAACCCTTTATTTACCCTGCTGTTGGAATAAAGCTACACAAAAGGCAACACTGGCTCGACTAGACATTACAGGAAGATTCTTTACAGCATTTCACTTTTCCTCAACAAAGCCCCTCTGTCCAGAACTATTTTGTAATGCAACATATGGGCGATGTATCCTTCCACCAGCAACACACTCTTATCAGCTGTCCAGGTTGTCAGTCAGTACAAGAAACAACAAGCACTGTCTTCACCAAAACTGACCTAAAAAGTAGCAAAACTTTTACTTGAGTGACAATGTCATGCTGATGCCTATGGTTGTGGTTATGCGAGGATATCTTCATTGAAAGGAGGACATAGAGGAAGAACTTTTGCATGGGTAGAAAGGTGGGTGGGATAAACTGTTGTAGAAACTGTTGATCTGGACAGATCACCTGGTGGTGCAGATGCAGGAACTGTGAGTCCATGCCCATGAACTAGGGCTGAACGATATTGAAAAAATTTCATATCTCGATATTCATGCCAGATATCTCGATATCAATACGATACGATACAACTATGGGTTCAGCATTTTTCAGAAAAATAAAAACATCATAATACAAAAGAATGTGGAAAGTGTAGATTTAGCGCGGGGGAAATCTATATTGTTTATATCGTTGCTTTTCGATATCAATATCTTGAATGTTCATATCTCGATATCGATACGATAATGATATATTGTTCAGCCCTACCATGAACCAAGAGATCTGTTCCTGTCAGAAGTGGGACTTAGTAACAACACTTATCATGGACCTCTCTGATGGTGGTGGGTAAAATGGGCAGTGCAAACATTGTGGTATTTAATTGTAGATGGGGGAGTCCTGATGTCCACATTCAAAACTACCAGCAAAAGTTGGCGAAGACCCACATTAAGCAGAATTCAGCACTGTGGCCATTTGTTTTTACATGTGGGATGAATTCGGGAATGACCCATCTTCTAAATAGTCAGCTGAGTTAGATTTATATTAGATTGTAAGACTGTGCTGATGAGAGGAGAGCAGCAAGTTGCTGGGGGAAGGATACATAGCTCATATGTTTCATCATGAAATAGTTCCTAACACAGGGGCTTTGTCGAGGAAAGGTGAAACACTGTGATGAATCTTACTGTAGCTTCTAGTAGAGCCAATGTAGTTTTTCCTGTAGTATTGCCCCAGAATAGGGGGGTTATTACAAGGCTTTTGGTGGCACCATCAACTTCTATATATTGGCTATTGTCCATACCTGGCCGTCTTCCAGCAGGGGCAGACCTGGCCAGGTGGTTTATTGGCAGTTAAGTTTACTAGTGCCAAAGACCTTGAGCAACCCCACATCCAAAAAAAATATAAAACAGAACAATCTCTTTAAGCTCCACAAATCTAACACTGAATCAGCTGATTGCCAAATCCAAAGCTTTAATCAATGCAGTTAAGAAATTAAAAGGTGATGTCAAGGCTGCCCACATCCATAATTTATGCAATCTCTGTTTGCTAACTTCTCCCTTTTTGTATCCTGTATCTTTACAAGTTACTGCTCTACCAGGAAAGAAGTTGAAAGAGAGCATGTCTGGGGCATATTTGCTTGATTGACAGATGTCTCAGAATATCACACTCAACCACAGAAGTTGTCTCTAGCTTGCTCTGAACACAATCACCCCCAGCATCCTCCTCATTCCCCAAAAGCATAGTTTGTCAGGGGAGCACAACCAAAGCTGCACATGTCATCACAATATATGATGTAAAACTGATTTCTAGACTTGCTGTTAAAATAATTTGGTTATCAAAAGAGAAAACAAGCATTTCTACAAATGCCTCAGAAATCTTGCTCTAGCCTCCAAACTCCTTGGAGAGCAGCTTATATGTTTTGGGACTTGAAGGCAACAAAACTAATATCAGGACACGCAACCTTGTGCTTTTATTACATAATCTGTTTTGTTGTTGTGTTAAAGTACAGGGAGTGTTATATGTAAAGTTTTATCTGTTTTTGAATCAACAGATCTGACCAGATGTCCGTTTATTTTTCTGTTCTCAGTTTTAAACAAACTGTGAGCTAAAAAAAAAAGGACAAAATATTTTATACATTACTGTACTACTTATTTATAAGCTTGCAGGCCACTGAAAAGCCCATAACTCAGGTCTTAGTTTTACTTTTATCACTGAACAATCAAGCTGAATGTTTTTAGTGTTTCTCACAGTCATACTCACCAAATCCTCTGCCTCTGCTCCACTGTAAGCTGCTGCCAGTGTGGAGGAACACCGCTCCAGGTAATCTGGCCGTCTTCCACTCAGAGTGCTGCTGCTGACAGAGATGGTGTAGATGCTGCTGCTGTAGCTGTCGCAGGAACAATGGTCAGCCCTTCTTCCTCCGTTTCCTGAAGCCCAGACAAAAACAGAGCCTCTTCCATGCCGGCCCTGGGATTAATTGAGGAAGCAGACAGGGTTGATTAATTCATTTATGATATTTACACACTGATTAAGAGAGAAATAAAAGCCCCTTGAAGTAAATAAACAGCTGCAGGTAAAACAGGAAAACACAGCCCACATGCCCTCTTCTTTCACACAGTATCTCACATTTTTGACGCCATTTTTTAAAGCCAGAAGACTCAGAGGCCCAGGTCCTTCCAGAGTGGCCCCATCATCCTGTGGGCCCCAGGTGGCTAAGTATACATCGATATACTGGGGTCTGAAGCTCAGGGATTGAGCCTCCACAATGTCCGTGACATCTCCATCCAGCATACAGATTCCTGCAAGTTAAGGAAAGAAGATGGAATAAGTGAACTTTTTAACTTTCTAATTCAGGGATGGGCTACTTTGATTACCAAGAGGGCCACATAAAATCTTTTCCCCTGCCTGAGGGCTGCACTGTTTCAACTTGTCCCATATTTGATGGGAAAATAAATAAATAATAAAAAAGTAAACATAAATCTGTCAAAGAAAAGTCACACTTTCTATGAAGCCTGTCTTTGTAATACATTACTTACACATTATAAGCACCTTTGTAAGATATTATAATTCACTAATAATGTTGTATAATCATAGTCATAACACTCGTGTTAATTTATAATGCTATATAATTGTAATCATAGTGCAACTGTATTTAAAGAGTTATTAAGATTCTTATAGTGAGATATATTGTGCATATAGCTATAAGAAATTATAATTATCCATAACACTTCATATGGACTCACTAAAAACTATTTTTCTACTTTCTTTTTAAAGTTTCTCTCTTTATTTTTATTAAAAAAAATATTTGATGGTACTTCAAAATCAGGTTATGTTTCATAATAACAGTTCATACAGCAGGGTTCACACACTGATTTTAAGGTCAAATTTCAAGCGCTTTTAAATCCTCCAAAGCACATTATAACTAAAGTAAATTAGTAATGCCTAAACTTGAAGCTGTCTGATAAGGTGTGAAAATCAGCTAAATCAGAACAAAAAAGGCATTATTTTAATTTAAAACGTTTAAGGAGAGGTAATTAAAGATTTTTTAAATAATGAGTTCCTGGTTTTATAGTGTTTTTAAAGTAACATTTTGGTCCATCCATTCAGATTTTCAAGTTTTAGCTTGGTTATTGTAGCAGTGTAACACATGAATTCAATAAATTCAACTTGCTCAGTGTGCACAGTATTGATGGTAACACATTTTTTTAGTTACTGTTTAACTTGAATTTAATTTTCTTTTTTAATCTCCAGAACAGATTAAGTTGTCCCACTCAAGTCCTACATATACATATTAAAAAAAACAGGAGACAAAAAGTTACCTTGAACCATAAAAGTTGTGATAAATAATTGCAATCTCCATATTGATCAAAATTATTGTGGTTTGGCAAAAATCACATACCCCTACTTTCAAGCACAGCATCTGAAATCCAAGCATGTTTCAAAACTTAAACACACAATATTAAATTTGAAGCATTTCTCAGGACTTCAACCCCACAAACAAACCCAGAGAGACCTTAAAACAATTAAGTTTGAGTTGAAACCACACAAAGTTTGTCCTCCAAAAGTCTTTCTCTGGTTTCTTACTGTCACAAGGACTCACCGCCTATGCGTGCGTGGAAAGACACTCCAATCGTGCAGCGGGAGTTATTTGCAGCTGCAGCAACCGTCCCTGCACACTGAGTCCCATGGCTTTAGGAGAAAGGAGGAGAACATCAGAACACGAGGTTAGATGCATATTCATGAGGAAAAGATGGGCTATTTCCGTTACATCAAACCAGTGAAAGAACAGAATTCAGTCCGGGTAATCTGCATATCCATATATGCATATCATTACTAGAGAAAAAGAAAAGCATGCATTTATTACAGTAAGAATTGTGATTGGGAGGAGAGAAAAACAGGTGCTTTCAAGAAAAAGAAGTACTCACTAGTTAGGAGTATTACTGGAATAATTCTGAGAAGGATCCTGGTCTTGTCTGTTGAAATCATAGCTGGCATGAGGATCCTAAATGAGACACACATAACAGACTATAATCACATGGCGGCCATTTTCCTCTAAAGTAATGCTTAAGTAAAAATGCTGTGATGCAATCCTTCTGTGCTCTAGCTGCAATACCTGCATGGTTAGCAATTAATGACCTCTGCTGCTTTTACCGTGCTATTGTACAAGACTTTCAAAGAGTATTTTGAGCACTTAACCATAGGGATGGGAATTGATACGATTTTATTGATACCAATGCCATTAACTACCCTACATATCGATCTAATTTCTTACCAATCCCTTCATTGATTCTGGCTGATTTTCTGTGAGGAAAAAAGTTGGTCGCAAAAGTTTTTAGTGGCAACAATGTCAAACACATGTCACTCCTGGAGTGGCACACTGGTGCAGCAGAGAGTGCACGTGCCTCACAGCAAGAAGGTTGCTGGTTCGGTCCCAGGGTCTTTCTCTATGGAGTTTGCATGTTCTCCCTGTGCATATTTGAGTTCTCTCCAGGCACTCTGGCTTCCTCCCACAGAACACAAACATGCTCATTAGGTTGACGGGTCACTCCAAATTTCCCTTAGGTTTGAGTGTCAGTGTGAATGGTTGTCGATCTCTCTCTGTTTCTTCTGCGATCGACTGGCAACCAGTTCAGGTTGTACCCTGCCTCCAGCCTTGCTACCCCGAAAGGGATAAGCAGTATATTTTGCCCTTGTTCACAGTCGCGCTCTACTTCAGATCGCTTTACTATGTTGCACTGCTGTGACGTCACACATTTACGTAGCTGGCAAGACCCCAAAAAAGCTCAGAGTTTAACTGCTCCAAACAGCACTGAACCAACCAGACCACTCAGTGGCATTAGTGTCCACGCTCTGTTGCATGAAAGGGCCAATCCAGTTGTCAGGGCTAACCAGGGCCCCCTGAAACCTGTTAGGTCACCCCAAAATCTTATACAATGATTGGCCTTTTTTTTTGTCAAGCCATCATTTGAGAGCTGAGATATCTGCTGTTCTTTTTTTTAAGCAATTTCAAGAATTAAGAATATCTTAACCCACACTGGATCTGTTTGCCCCAATACACTAAAAGTTGGTGTATGAAAATCATCTTTACATTTCTTTGAAAGCAGCCTTCTTTGAAAAAGTTTGGACAACCCTGCTATAAAGGCTACTTTCAGTAGGACAACACACTCTCCTGCTCCCTCAGGTCTTCTTTCATCCCCCTCTCTGTGCCAACCACCCGCTTGTCCACTGTGGGTTTTAGGGCCTTCAGCTGCTCTACTCCTGCCTCTTGAACTTCCTCCCACCGGACATTCGGACCATAGTCTCTCTCTATCAGTCTTCAAATTTTAAAAACCTATCTTTTCAAACTGGCATTTTCAGTCTGATTGTTTTAGATCTGATCAGATTATTTTATCTTTGATCACTGTTTACTTATATTTTTCTCATTTTATGTATTTTGTTTTTTTTTTAACTTTGCCCAGTAAGGTAACCCTGAGTGATGAGAGAGGTGCCTATAAATAAAATGTTTGTTATTACAATCATTACCAAGTCACAGAGCTCAAACAATCCCAAACTGGTGTCCTGAACACTAGGATCCTCTGGAGTCACCAGATCTCAATTCAAAGAGGCTTATTTGGGATGTGGTTTAAAGAAAGATTTGCATCCTGGATATGTGGCCAGATAAATCTGTAGCAGCTGCATGTTGCTATCATGTTAATATGTACCAAAATATCTAAGAAAAAATATTATCACCTTGTTAAATCTACACCACAAAAGTATTAAGGGTGTTCTGAAGGCAAATTCTGGTTCAAGCAAGGTGAGCCTAATGAAATGGTTGGTTAGCGTTTGATTTTTCCAGCCAGATTCTGCACAGACAGGAAAATACTTTTAAAAAAGCTCTTTATATAATGCAAAAGTGTTATAAACATCTCTGACAAAGGTGCAGTGCACAACTACAGCAGCCACCATGTGACTCTATTTCTTTAATTTTCTAAAAATGACTGAATCTTGTGGTTATCCCTGAACAGCCTTTATATAAAAGACATTATTGTTGATCTAATGAAGTCAATATTTCTTAATATGCATTGTTTAAAGACAAAGCACTTCAGCATTATTTGCATTAGAGCTCCCAACTTTCAGCTTAATGTCAGAAGAAAATGGCCGCCATTTGAGTAAGATGAATAAGATGCCAGCAGCCATAGCTCTCTGTTTCATCAGACGAATCACAAAGAGCATTATTCACCAGTCCACAGGACAGTTAAGTGGATCAGACGTTTAATGTCCATTCCAATACTCTTGGCCGGCCTTTCAAAACCTTTTGGCCCAAAAGCTCTGCCTGCAATATCTATCTCAGCTCCGCACTCTTACTCTAAGAGCACTGCCAAATTGCTTATGATTAATGTTCCCTTCTTGAGAACAGCATCCCATCCTGGGGCACTTACATAATTTGGCTTCAGATCCGGATGCTCTCTCTCAATGCCATCATCTAGGACAGACACCACCACACCCTTCCCAGTGTACCCCCTCCTCCAGGCCCTGGCGATGTTCATACCAGAGCAGCAGCCTTTGGATCTGTCGCTGCAGTGCTGTGGAGCAAACAGTGGGACAGCATATTTAGCCCTTAGGAGTAAAGAATAAATCAGGGTCTATTTTAGGCTCAGTTTGTGTGTCTGTGTTTCAAGATTTAGCTTAGTAAAGGCAAAAATAAATCAGGCTCACAATGTACCACAGACTGTCCCACACAGAGTCATTGTAGTGCTGTGTCTCTGCATGGCCGGACTTGGGATGCTGTTGTAACTCCCTGTCACCAGAGTTGATGCGACTAACCACTGGATTCCTTTTAACCCTTTTTAATACCACCTGCTGTTGGAGCCATTCCACCTTAATGAGAAAAAGAGAGGTTAGAACAAATGTGAATATGCAAATTATTCAGGATTAAGGCGTTAAAATCTGTTAATCTGGAAAAATGTTATCCGTGGTTCCTTGTGCAACAATCAGACAGTAGGATCAGAATTTGGCATAAACAACATAAAAGTTTGGATCCATTCTGCCCTGAATCAACTTTCAGACTGCTAGTGGGGGTGAAATTGCTGACTAGAGCTGGGTATTTCCAGCAGCCTCACGATAAGATATGTATCCTGACACCGAGGCTGCGATACGATATGTATTCCGATACATGTAAATTGAGAACATTGACTACGCTATTAACAGAATTCCCGACAATTTTATTTTTTATTTCAAGAAGAAAAAGAGCAAGGATGAGTTTTAAGTGATTCTACAACTTAAGAAACTTAAATTCAGGTCCTCAAAGATGGTAGACCTACGATAAAAGTTGGAGCATGTGCTTCATCATGTAGCTTGGCTTCTACTTTGAACTGGGCCATTGCTAACATTACCTAATGTGTATTGACAACAACTGTCAAACACTGAGGCCATATCGATTCTGTAGAATCTGTATTGATACATGTATTCCCAAGGAGTGCTCGACAATATTTTGCCATATCGACATTCTGAGCACAGGCTTATGCCCATCTCTTCATGACCATAATGTACCTATCTTTTGATGGGTACTCCATGCAGAATAATTCACTATGTCGCAAAGCTTAAATTATCACAAACTTATATCTTTAACATGACAATGAGATCACTGTACTCCAGTGGCCCCCATGATCACTAGTTCTAAATCCATTAGAGCACCTCAGAGATACAGTGAAACAGGAGATTCTCATAATACACTCCTCAAAAAAGTTTAATAATGTTATTTTGGTCCATTAATTTGCTCCTTTAATATTACCAATTGTATTTCATATAGTCGGAAAGCCAGGTTGGTCACCTTTACAATGAGGTACAACCATAGACTGTAAAAGAACTGGACAAAACCATGTGATGTCAGCCCACTGACTTTATATTTGATTAAATTTTTAAATGAACAACAAGGAACAGTTAAATAGGTCTAGCTGGTCTAGACCAACCTGCCTGTCCATCACTACATGGCTTCTTTTGTTTTGTTTTTGTTTTTTTCTCTTCTTTGTGAGTGCATTGTTTTTGTGATTTCTAGTGATTCTGTTGCCAAATGTCTGTGATCCCTGCCACACCCTAATTTCCCTACAGGGACAAATAAACTAAACTAACTAACTAACTAACTAACTAACTAAACTAACTAACTTTCAATGGAGCCTTTGGAACATCCCTCTAATTGACGCTGCCATACTGCATGTGCTATGACAACTGAACTTTAGCTTAACCTCTTCACTGACACAGAGGCCGAGTTGAGGGGGGACTTAATTAAAACCAATGTACAATCTCTCCTTGTAATGTTATTAATAATACTGAGCATATTTTCTGACACCTTTGCATCTAAAGGCTTTGTATGAAGTCATAATGTGAGTCCCTGGCCATGTGCATGGATGTCAGCTACTCTATGTTTGTATCTGGAGGAAGAGAGGTGACATGACGCTGATGAATAATCCAACACAGTCTTCCACTGCTCCTCATATCACTTTACTGTACCTTGGTCTCCTTGGCAATGCTGACAGTCACCTCACTGTGGGACAAAGCTGACCGCTTTGCTGTCTCGAGGTGGCGAAATCTGTAATAACCCCTTAGGTCTCCGATCTGGTGAAACAGACATCAAATCCTTTAAATTAATTTGTTTTAAGGTGTGTTGCTCATCCCGCCCTGTCTTTGTGCTAAACAGGTGATTAATTTTTAAACCAGCTTTGGTGTCTTTCATTAAGACGGCTACCTTACACCTGTGATAGTTTTACAGGTGATGGCAACCTGAGCCACAAGACTGGAGACACATCGTCGCTCATGTGAGTGTGTCTGACTCTATAATGCCATGACGTCAACTGACTTTTTTAAGACACTAAATGTAGAATTTTCTGAAAATCATTCAACTTTAATGTATTTATGAAGAGGACATACTCTATGTAATTTATATTTGTTAGTTGATTATCCTTATACCTCAAATGTTTCTCAAGTTTTCAGAGAAATCCTTAATTTTTATAGTTACAAGCGACCACAGTGACCAAACAACCATGACAGGCACCCCATGATTATACATGCCGGTATACAAATGCCTGGTTCTAAAAAGTGCCTCTGACCCCAACACCTGTAATGTTGGGGTACTGATATACACCTCAAAAAATAAATCTGGAAATATTATTTCAGTCCATTATTTCTCCCCTTTAATAATACTACTTGGTATTGTATATCATTGGAAAGCCTGATTAGTCCCCTGAGACTGGTGATGTCAGAGACAGACCCCCAGGTGGGCGTCCCAGCAAGACATCAAGAAGACTGGTCCCTCATTCTTGCTTCCCCGAGTAATTGTAGGCTTTCTGCCATTGAGAGAGGGGATTTGGCACATTATTTTGGCGCTCACTCCCCACACCTTTAGCTGTGTTGCTCATTTCACAAATGTATGATCCTTGCTAGCTGTAGTAGTGACTAATCAGGCTTTTTAACAACACAAAATACAATACCAACTGGTATTATCAAAGGGGAGAAATAACCAACTGAAACGTTTCCAAACTTTTCATGAGGAGTATAGATATCTCCAAGCTGAGTAGAGAGACTATTGTTGGCTCTGCCCACCTCCTGTGGACTTCTTGTTTTGAATTGAAATCTTTATTCAGCAAAAACAGCACTCCATAAGGCATAATTACTGAAAAGCAAACCAATGTTTTCTTTCATTAACCAATTTTACATGATGAGGGAGAAAAGCTGTTAAAAGTGGACTCCCTGCTCCCCAGTGCAAGCAATGCCAGAATGCTTTCATTGTAGCCCACAGCTAAAAACAAGAATTCAATTTTTAACAGCTTTTCTTCTTTATCATATGAAAACTATCCCTAAAACAAAGTGGCTATTCTTATCTGTGATTAAACCGTTTATCTGTTTTTGGCCTAACAGCTGTGGCGTCACAGCACTCTATGGACACAAAACATTGCTACCATCACAGACTAGCAGGCATTATTGGAGTCTAAATGTGTTTATATCATACATCACACAGATTTAAGCAGATTAAAGGTCCCATGACCTGCAAATTATTTTTCTTTACTTTTAATATTACTAGAAGGGGCTTCAGGAGCAGAAGAACATGACACATTTTACTAAACTCTCAGTTCACAGAGAGATGCACTATGGTTCTTTAGAGAAAATGTTCCTGAAAAATGCTGTTTTTTACATCCTGGGGTTTATTATGTAATAGCTGTACAGCCTCCACCCACATGCGTGTTTTCTGCTCATCACAGGCAGACAGCATGACTGTTTTGAAAGTCATTTTTTAAAGTTATGAAAGTGTGCAGCAGAGGTGAGCAGAGCCTCCAGGCTGTTTTCAAAACCGCATACTACTAACAAACACGGTATTTAGTATCATACTGTATTTGGCAGTAGTAGTATGTGGTATGACTGCAAAAAGGCTGTTATTTTGTAGTTTACTAAAGTCGGATAAGCTGATTCTTCTTTTTGTTTTCAGGCAGATGGCGAATATTCTACAAGACAGATTTTATATACAGTGTGTTCGTAACGTATGAGAGGGGAAGCAAAGTGTGATTTATGTTTAGTAAAAGTGTCACAAGAGAAAAATGTATTTGAACAGACAATGTTCCTAATTTGATAGCACAAGATCTGCTTCAGCGTTTACTTTTGACCTTAGCACTATTCTCAAAGGATCTCTCCTGGTTCATAACATCCATGGAGAAATATGGACTAAAGACCTGAAACTTTCATTATGCTGTCCTTCCCAAAGGAGCCCTTGCTTGCATTTTATAGTCCTAGGCTCTATGACTTGCTAGGTTTAATTTATTTGCTTTATTATGTATTGATTTTTGGTTTCATTGGTCATTCCATGGGTGTATTGACATGACTGGTCTGATTGATTTCAGGTTTTATTTATATCCATCTTGTACATGATTACCGGCAAATTATTTGCAGTACCCATTGAAATGGCAATAAAAGTCTGGATCTTTTTTCTCTGAGGTTTTACTGTTTGGATAATTAATATTATATGGCCTGGGTTAGAATAATAAAACGGAGGTAAAAGCTGAAAGATGAAAATGAGATTTTCTAGCAGCTTTTGTCTCCTTCTAACACCCACAGACACCCAGACAGGATTGTAATGCAGATAAGCAGCTGCTGATTTCCTGACATAAAAAATTTCTCCAGGATTTGATGATTTTAAAAGTATTCAGCCGGTGTGATACAGCTATTATCTCAAGCCCATTTTTCAGCTGTATTGCCACTTTAAACTTTCTCTTACAGCTTCGATTATTACCTTTTGTCTCATTTTACATTGCTGTCAGACATGATTAAGGCTCTTTTAAGACCAGCATTACTTTGCAGAATAAAAAGGAAAAACTTTTAGATGCATTCAATCTCAAATTCTGTGGTACCAACACAGATAGATATTTGCTGTTATTACATGCTATAACAGTGTATGTGGAATTTTCCACATCAGGTAGGCCTGCATCGGATCTGTTTTATTAACGTTGTGATCAGTGATCAGTGCAGTGGTTTTCAAACTTTTTTTTGCCCAAGGTTCCTCTAAAACCTAGCCAAAGACTCAAGGCATCCCTTGTTTCAAAACTTATCAGTCTTATATGTTTACTTGTATTTATTAATGCCAAGAAATATTTGATGAACCACTACATAACTTTTGACATGTGTTAACCTTTGTGCATCCCTCTAATTTATTATCTCTAGGGACGCTTGAGCCAAAAGTGTACAAGCGAAAATAAATCTCTGTATATTTATATATATATATATATATATATATATATATATATATATATATATATATATAAAATAGCAGCAACACTGATTTTATAGAATTATGTTTGTTTTTTTTATGCCGTGTCAGATTTAAAATTTTGCATCCTCTGGGAACCCTTGAGGCAAAATTGTACATGCAAAGAAACTGCGATAAAATCAACATGTCAATATTTTTTTCTGCATAAATCTCCAAAACCACCTCAGCTTTGCTCAAAATGAGTAAAAGTTAAATTATTTCCTTTGAAGAAAAGTTTGAATATCTGTCGCAACTTGTATTATTAAAAAAAACCCCACAAGATATGAGAAATGTTTATAGAGTATATATATGTGACATTTTAGGGATGCCTTTCATGTGTCTTTGAAACAGATAAATGAACCTGAGTGCAGTCATCACCCCCTTACCTTGCTGCACTCAAAGATATTTCAACAATTATTTTAACCAATACTGATATTGATACTGATAGACACAATAACAAAAGAAGGGTTTTTGTTGGATGACGCCTTCATAAAAGACACAATGTTAAACAGTAGCAAGCTTGACCAACCTGCTGATAGAAAATCAACCTTCTTGCTTGGAAGTTTTACTTCATAATTAAAATTAATATGCAAAAATTCAACAAACTTCATTAGGCTAAAAACAAATCATCTTCCAATATCAATATTATACACATAATATTTAACAATCATAATTTTGTTTTCAACTTTTAGTTTTAACTTGTGAAGTCATTTTTTTTTTAATAATTAAATATTACAATAACAAATGTGTGAAATGCAAAAGACAGTGTTCCCTTAAGATTTCATAAAGTTTTTTTTTTTTTTTTTAGGTTATAGTACTTTTTTTGTTTAATTGTGATAATAACTTGCAGTTTTTATTACTAAGGCACACCTAGACTCTTTTCACGGGACTGAGCCTGTCTGTGGACATACAGGCCTAATATAATAGCAGACAGTGCGTCACCATGACAGGTCGATAAACAATATAAAAACATTTGCTGTACCTTGGCTCAAACCTACCTGTCCCATATTAATAAATCCATAATACTCCGCTATCCTCTCGACAGACTCGCCGTCAGCGTTTATTCTTATTGCCCAGTCGTTGGTGTAAATCGTTGCACGACAAAACTGGATGAGAGTCCACATCCAGAGCGCGTAAATACGCACCATCACTGCAGTAAACGCTCCTTTAATCAGACGGCGCACAGGTGTTAAATTTAGTTCGCTCTCCCTGAAAAAAAGTGTCTCATAGCGGAGAAGCAGCTGTCATAAAGATTCAGGTTTATCAGAAGTGAAGGAGCTCTGGCTGCTGAAGTTGTCGATTCTTGACTCTCCTCCACACGGAACAATCAGCTCTCAGGTTACTGTCCCAACATGGGGCCGGGTATCAACTGTTCATCCACCTGTGGCTACAGCCTGGTATCTTCCGGTGTAGCTTCGCCTGCAAAAATATTTTTTCTACAGTCATCTTTTCCCTCTTAACACAATTAGCGGTTGGCTTGAAACTAACAAAGCAGGAAGCAGCTGAAGTAGAAGTGAAGGTGATAAATGGACAGATATTGAAAAAGTATAAAGAAAGCCTATTTTAGATTTCAAGCAAAAGGATAGCTTACAAAGCATGACTAACATGACTACAAAAGGGTTTTGCATGTTAAACAAAATTAATTTCAACTCACAATATTTGAGATGCAGTGGTGTTGCTGCCTTTGTTACACTTCAATATTGAAATAATAAAGAAGTGGGAAATGTAGACCTATCTTTAATTTTGATTTTATCACCATATAAACTCAACTCCAGTTCAAATTCAATTTGTATAATACCTTTCACTGTAAAGGGATTGACCTTTTCAAAAAAAATTTTTTTATCATGGATTACAGGTTCTGATAAATTTGGGACCTAACAGAGTGGTGCAGGAATGAATCTGAAAAAGTGGAAGTGAGTTCACTTCCTGGTTCCCAACCCCCCAGAGTAACTGTGATTTAGAATACCGGTTTCTGATGTCTGAAGTGCCTGAAGTAAAGTTCATGATAGCCACATGCACATGAGATTTTTAATGTTTAATAGGAAATAATAAAATGCATGTAATGTTGCTTTCTCATGATTTTTTATGTCTTGTTGGGGTTTTAAACGATGGTTGCTAATCAACTGCTGACAAGAACTACAAAAATGACCGGGTACCCGACAGCAAGCATTTCTGATTGTTTTTTATTTTATTTTTAATAAGCACTTATATACATCACTGCCCCAGCCATGAGGACCAACTTCATAATGTCACTTGATTATGAGGAAATTCTCAAACAAGAGGTCACAACACAATGATATACATTGGAAATAATGTAGTTGCTTATAAGTCAAAATGCCATGTTATAGTTCCATAGTAGCTGACTAATAACTTTTCACTCTTGCAGGTTATGTTTGAGCTAAACACATTGTGAAAGTAGGTTCGTTATTAAGATTGTTTGCGTGTGTGTATTTATACATTTATATGTGTGTGTGTGTGTGTATATATATATGTATATTCGTTCATTCATTTCCTATACCGACTATCCCTTTCGGGGTTGCGGGGGGCTGGAGCCTATCCCAGCTGTCATTGGGCGAGAGGCGGGGTACACCCTGAACCGGTCACTGGTTCCCTTGACTGCAAGCCCTCTAAAAGCCTCTGGGGTTTTTCACTGTGTTTTGGATCATTGCTGATAATAAGGTAGCGTACAAAAAATGATGAAACTTACAAGTTCTGCTCTGTGTGATAATCTTAATGAAGGAATACACTTTTCTGGGTGTTTTCAGCTTAATCATAATCAGTGGGTTGATCTAAAATTAGGTTGACAAGGTGTTGTATGGCTGCATCCAGAGATTGGCTTCAAAAGCTTTCCAGAGGCTTTTTCTTTAATCAAACTGCTGAATCAAATGGTTCGTCCATGTCCTCGAACTAAATGTAACAATAAATGTGAGGAAATTAGTGTTTGGTGGATTATTTCTTTGTTGTAACAATGCTCCTTGGTTATTAAGCTTATAATCTTGGAAAGCCTTTTAATTTTCCTTTTAAATGGTGCCACATTTGTGCCACATTTGTGAGGAACATGTGTACACGGAATCAGCAGCAGAGCTGAGTATGGGAGGCTTTTCTCTTTTTTCATGTTGATGGTCAAAAGGTACAACATTTTGGTTTAATGTGAAGCACAATGCTGATTTTCTTGGAGCTTATGTCCCCCCTGAGAGCCGGTGAACGTTTGTTCACCAGTTGTTTTTTAGGATGAAGTCATTATTGATGAAAATATCACTGATATTCATGTTCTGCAACTCTAGAACAATCTCTCTGCCCTGATTTACCATAGATTTGTGCTTCCTCAAATTGCTGTGTCTCCTTGCTTCATGCAAAGTAAAAGAAACGTGTGATATCTAGCCTCATCTAAAGTGTATTATTAAGGATATTTATGGCCATGCACAAGCAGATTTGTCATCATCCCTGCTCATTGACTCACAAGATCAAGCAAAGAGAAGCTGATACTGTACAAAGTTAAATGAAATGCATGAACGCATGTTAAACTTCAAATAAAAAGTACAGCCGTACTATGAACTGTTAAGTAATTTAATTCAGAATATTTGCATCCTGAACTTTAATCAAAGCAAAGAATCTGTGTCTCTTACAAGCAGAAGAGTACACAACACCAGCGCTGAAGAATCTGTTTTCTAATCTATGATTTTAGTTGGAGCACATTTATTTAGTTTTCCCAATCAACATGAGTTGTGTTTTTCTGTCCCCTCCTTAGCCTGTGTGACCTGTGAGTTAAGTCATATCCTAAACCCAGAGGAGGTTTTAAGCATTTTAGGGTGGAAATAATATCTGCCTTGAGGCGATAGATTTTTAAATTCTGTTTTTGGCCAAATGCCTCTCCCTGTGGCACCACAGTAGTCTCTGTATTGTGAAGAGATATCACAATATTTCAAAAACGCACTGCTCTAACTGGGTCAATCTGAGGCAATCAGAAAAAATCCTTCATGGCAAATAAAAAGACCATCAATGTATTCACACATTTAATCTCACAACTCTACAGATGGAAAAGACTAGAAACACTGAATGGTGATAAATTGTGTCAGTAAAATTAGAAACCTCCCACGGCATGTGTGTTGACTTTGTGTTATGATTTTCTTTACAAATCAATGATACAGTGTTTAAAAGGAACGGCTCACATTTTCCCTTTTTTCTGGCTCCAACGCTGAGCTTCCACACTTCTCTGTGCATTTAATATGAGACCAGGGTACAGGCAGCAGACGCTTAGATTGGCTTTAGCACAAGAACTGTAAACAGGGAATAAACTGTGAGTACTCCGTCCAAAGGTTAAAAAAGAAATGCACCCTCGAGCATCTGTTGGGTTCATTAGTTAATGTAAACCTGGAGCAGCACCTTCTCAAACTCTGCTACTTTCAACAGACTCAATGAATTAATTTTAAAATTTTTCCCTTTAATAAAAAAAAAAAAAAAGACATATTAGGGCTGCTTGCTGGCAGAAATCATAATTGCTATTGTTTTTTCAATGATATAGAGCCTTTTTTTTATTTCAAGAATCACATTAATTTTTATCTTACCTAATGTTTTATTAAGGTGCTTTCACACCAAAGGTGACTTGGGCAACCGAGACCGCATCACCCACCCAATCCCAAACCCGATCCTATTTTTTTTTTTTTTTAAGAAAGAACAAAGTATACATGAATAGTACGTATACAGGGAAACAGCCAGGCAACAGTGTAGCCAGGGGTTAAGGGTGTTACATTATGTAAATACATTAAAACAGAGTATATTTCCAGGGTTTTGACTGCTTTTTTGTTGTCAGATTTATCTATAAGCTGCATATATTGCTCAACATCTTTGAAAAAAAAAAGAAAAAGTCGGGGTATTTTGTTACTGTATTTGCATTTGTGAATGAAAAACTTGGCTAAAACAATTAACAAGTTAATAAGAATAAATTGTTTTTCCTCTTTCTTTGATCTTTTATAAAAGCAGAATACAACATTTTCCTGTGATAAAGCAAAGTCTTTGAAAACGTAGTCAATGATAAATCTGCTAAAGTCCTTCCACAGCTTTTTGGTGTGTGAATGATGCCAAAATAGATGTAATACTGTCTCTGGGTGGTCCTCACACAGAGAGAAGTCTATATTTATGTCTGTCTTGAATTTTGCCGGGATAATATTTATGAATGATTCTGGAACAAAAACAGTTGTTGTGCATGTGGTCACACACCCACACCACGCTGATTGGCTGTCGCGGCACAGCCACGTGCGATGCCGCCTGAAAAGTTCAAATTTTTCAACTTAGGCGACCGAACACCGTGATTTGGTCGCGCATCCAAAGCGACCCCAAAAGTACCTGTCTACAGGGACAAGGGCATCACCATATGTCTCCCAAGTTGCTCAGATTGCATGGTGTGAGATCTGGTCTCGCCTGGTTGCGGCTGTACATTGACTTTGCATGGAGAGTGGTCGCCGAGGTCGCGTCAGTCGCATTCGGTGTGAATGCACCTTTACAGCATCAGGATATCAAGTTAAGTAACAGACTAATACTGTTATGGTCTGGGTGATTTGCTTCTGTTTGTTTTCCTGTTTTGCTCTTCTTTTCCCTCCCTATTTTCTCCCTCAGAATGTTTGAGGAAGAAGGTGTGGCTGGCTGGTGAGCTCTCTCTCTCTTGGAACTACAGCAGAGGCACACCTGTGATTCATCACTGAGATACACCTGCATTCAATCTCCCAGCAATCAACTCCTCCATAAAAGACCGGTCAAGACTCCATCACTCTGCCAGACAATTCCATCCAGTCAGTGGTGTCCAACTCCTTGTTTATTGTTTTGAACTATTCTTGTGTGTGATTTTTGTTTTTATTGTTCCCTACCTTCACAGCAGCTATACTATCTGCTTCTTTTGGATTTCTCTCCAGACTGTGTCCTGCTGCCTCTCTTGGATTTTTCCCAGAGGACTTGAGTCTCAAGAACTCAGCCAGCCTTCAACCTTTTTTACTACTTTCTGGGTTTTGATATTGTTTTTGACTGCCCGCTTCTGATTAAACACCTGAAAACTGCCCTTTTTGTCAGTCTTCGGCTTCTGTGGTCCAGATGTCAATCACATTACAGGACAACCAATATAGTAGGTGAGCACTACTGCTGTGGTGTAAAGTACAAAATGTAAACCACAACGTAGAACAAACTCTCAGCAAAATATGTTAGAAGTGGAGAACACTGTAAATAAACTTGAAAATGAGAAGAAATCTCAAGAATATAAATTGACATTCATAATGTTGGCTTAACAATACAGTTGAGTTCACTCTTGTATTGAATTAGTTTTATTATTCAGTCCAAGTACCTTTTCATAGCCAAAATCTAAAATTAAGGAAACCTTGATTAACTTTTTATCCCAGATTGTGTAGAGCTTGGGGACCTTGAAAAACCTTTAGCAATATTTGCAACTTCTTAAAAACTTTGACAGAGCTCTAGCAGCTCCCAAAAGAAAAAGGAGGTTTTGCATGCAAACTGCTAAAACATCTGATGTTTAAACAAGATTATGAGCGTGGGGCATTTCTGAGGAAATCTGGAGGAGGAACTGGAGGATGCAATAAGGTGAATAAAATCATTTTTGTGAATATTAAGCCTGGAGAAAGTCAGTTTAACTTTTAATTAATTTATAAAGTGTCTCACATTCTTTCATATTTGCAACAGTGATATATTACAGGGAGGAATGGCTGGAGTTTGTATGAACTGAAGGATTACCAACATATGTGGTGATTTTTTTTTTTTTTAAGAAATGTTGCTAAGCTGCATTAGAAGACCAAACTCTGTTACTTGGTCTGACTCGTGCTGTTATTCTGTGCTGTGAGTAGCTATGGTGGCATCAAAGTTTTGCAAGAAGGTGAGACTGAAACCAGCTAAGTGCAGTGCCCTTGATACCGATGCAATATTTGATACGATCTATTAAAATAAATTGGTCACTGAAATCTAAAAGAATTAAGGATGAAGCATTTCATGTAGCAATTTTTAAAGATATTTTTAGAAAAATTTTTGACAGTGCAGAGACATTAGAACAGGAAAGTGGGAGACTTGAACATGAGAGTTGAACCCGGGCCACCAGCAAAAAGCATGTATTTGTGATACATGCATGGTTACTACCTACTCTGCCATACCAGCACCTTAACTTCATACAACATTTAAACATAATTAAGAATTAATTTTACAATCAAAAAAGGACTTGTTACTCTTAGTTCATAAAATTAAAAAAGTAGAAAATAACGGACTCTTCTTCTGTTTGCAGAAAGATTTCTCTTTTATTTTCCCTGTGCTCTCCTTCCTCTCCATTGATCTTGTTCATACTATACATTACATACTGTGACTTTGCTGCTTTAATGCCCCCAGGCTCAACATCTAAGAGAGAGTAATATAATATCCACTGACACTGATCATCAGGGACGGTAATTCCAATTAATGCCACAACATAAGTCATATAATTATGTCACAAGAGACCTATTCTGTGTGTTGCAGGTAGATTAAGTTTATAACGTGATGTATATTGCATGTTGTTTGAGGATCCTGCTCTAATTAAGATGAGATATAGGCAGCCGCCTCCTGCTGCTGTTTTAATGCCATGGGAAATAAAAGTTAAAAGATGATTGTATATAAAAGCAGCGGTTGATCTTGTGTCAAACTTTGTGTCAAAGCAGATGCAAAACAATCTCTGGCAGATGTAATAAGATGCACTTTGTGTAAATTACAACATGAATACATGCATGCAAGAACATATTGTGCCTGACAGCTCACATTATGTTTATTAAGTTGGCACTGAACTAACCATTGAGTGTTTATTTGTAAGAACTACATGTACTTCACTATCTGCTGACCACTTACACATAAAAAAAACATAGGAGGTGACACCTTCAAGCTTTATCCAGCCACAGAGCGAGTGCAAATATCACCGACATGTCCTTATCTTAACTGCAGTTCACCTGGAGGGGGTCCTGTAAATGCCTCTGGCCTTTAGGGTGTTATATAGTCAGTAGTTTAGACGGGTGATTTGAGGTGATTTGATTTCACTCAAAGAAATGTAATTCTAACTTGACAAGTGCATTCTTCCATTACGGCAGTTTGTGAAATAAACAACATTTCAGGTCTCTCCCTGCAGCCATGAGGTGTAGATAATTTGAAGACTCTAAAAAATACAATAAACCCACACTGATTCTGTTCATCAGAGGCTATATCTGCCCATAATTTCACTGAATCAAATTGTTCACGATATAAAATTTTCACCTCACAATTACTGAAGCCAAAAAATCCACAGTAATTATATTGCAGTATTTATGGAAAAAATGAAACAAAAATGTGATAAGTCAATTAATTCCAAATTGCAGGTAGGTCTGAGTTTGAGATGTGATTGTTTGTCTCTATGTGTCAGCAGTAATTGGCAAAACTTTAACTGCACCCCATTAACCTGACACACCATATAGACCTTTATATTCCACTAGTCCATTTGAGCAACAGACTATAGAAAATGTTTGGGAGTAGGCAGAAACTTTAAAAAGCAAATCCTACAGGTTACTGGACGAGTGTTCTGTCAATCACATTACGAGCAAACCAGATAGTATAGTAGGTGGGCACTACTGCTGTGGTGTAAATTACAAATTGTAAGCCACTGATAGAACAAACTCTCAGCAAACCATGTTAAAAGTGGAGGGAAAGTATAATTTCTATAGAGAAATGCTTTCAGTGTTTGTTTTTCATTTAGCTAAGAAATGCAGTCCAGATCTGATAAAGCTGCTAGAGAAGCTGTTAGCGCCTAAGCTAATCTCTGTACAAACAGTCACTTCCTGCTGTTGTCCTGCTCGTAGCTCCCACCTCCTCCTGCTCTAAAGGACACTGATTGGGCTGTGACACTTTAGGCCACTCACAGTTGTTGTAAATTGGAGCTTGGCAGGATGGTTCTGCCTGATTACAGACATTTAATCAGGATCCAGCTGCTGTGCAAGGTTAGCACCCCACTCTTCTCTTGTGATAGCTGGGACAGGCTCCAGTCCCATGTGACCTTATATGGGATAAGCAGTGTAGCTAATGGATGAAATGATGATCATGTCCTAGATTAGTTTTCATTTGCTACTTTCTCCTTGAAGTCTTTAAAGAGCCCATACTTTTCTGTCTTTAGGTTTATATTCTTACGTGTGGTAGGGCACTTCTGTGCACAAGACAAATAGTCCCTGAAGATGTCCCTCTCTCTCTCTTTACGGTGCAAGTGGCTGCTTTAAACAGCTTTTTCCCCTGACCCCTGAATGGATGTACCAGTGTGACTTCCTATTATTGTTTTGTCGGCAGTTAAAGCCCATTGACCTATGGTAGCATGTCCAATGCAGAGTGTAGACATTAGAATGAACGCAGAGTTGTTTACAACATGGATCAGAGCAGCACTGAACTGACCAATTAACACAGAGTAGACTGGCCAACCAATCAGAGCAGACTGGGCCCACATAAGGAAGGGAGTCTTAAAGAGGCAGGAGCTCCAAAGAGTGTCTCAGACAGAGAGAGAATACAGCTAGATCAGGGGTACACAGGATATGAAAACTAAGTTTTTGAACATTAGTGATTGTGAACATACTCTTGCAGTCATCAAAAATTAATATATGTCCAAGAGTTATGACAAAATATGGCCTCTTGAAAGGTTCCATTATTTCAATACTTTTTAACAACTTTACACTTATTCCAGATGCTCAGTGGGCTGTTTTTCTGATCCCCCTGGTGTGGCTTCAGCTTTTCAGCACTGTCCTCTAATGTCTACAATGTCTGAACAGCCACGCCTACACGACATGTTCCTTCTCCTGGAGAAGTCTGTGGGCTGAATGCACATCTGGTTTAGTAAGTGTTTCCCATCAGAGAGAAGCGGCGTGTCCCCTGATAACATAATCAGGGAAATATTTTCAAACAGATTTTTTGAACACATTTTCTTAAAGTAAAGCAAGTGAGAAAGGAAAAGAAGGGATTTTTTTGCCATGCTTGGGGCGGGGTGGGGGGGGTTATAGACAGGCCATGGGCACATTTTTGTACAAAAACCATTAAAAAGCATATGTTGCATTATATGGGGCCTGTGAAAAGTGAGTTTAAGACAAGCTGTGGGTCAGATTTTTCTACCTTTGAACAAAATTCCTCTCTGCCTTCCACCTTTTAATGCATCAACAGGTTTCCAGTGCCTCTAAATTGATTCACTCGTTATTTAATATCCCTGAAGAAGGAGTATTGAATATACTAATTGCTATGACCACTCGTGAACTAATTTGTCACTGGAGATTTGCAGGTAAATGCAATCAGTGGCTCTCAATAGCAGCATATTTTCTGCAGCCAAGGACTCTAATATGAACCTCAGTCTGAGGGAAAATCAGCAATTCTTTGACAAGCTCTCGGTTGTGGAGCAGAAAATAAAAAACCTTAAGGGAAAATGTTCCTTCAACTCCCCTAATTAAAGGAATAAATGTACATTCCTACTACAAGAATCAGAATTTCAGGATGGTTTAGTAATGCTGTCTGCTTCATGATCATGATTTCAAAATGAGAAAAAAGGAACGATGTCTGAGAGCGTCTTAATTGGCTTCCCATCTGTCACAATATTTTGGATTAAAATCATGTTCTGTGTCCATCTTGTCCTCGGATAGTAAATTACAAAGAACAGGTTCATGACGCAACGTGAACTCACAGTCTTTATCATCTGTTGGAGGATGGAGAAGAAAACAAACTGGCAGAACAAAACAAAGGGAAAGCACCTCTTGGCGAAGCAGTCACAGGACTTTGAAGTTATCTAACATGTCTTCAGAGAGGCTGACTTTGATGTTCAGAGGACTCTTCTCACACAGTGACACATTCCCCTGAAAATAATTGTCAAGCGTGTTCCTCAGCACACAGACTGCCCTGCAGGCAGCACAGACATGAACTCTTGTTTGTTCTTTGTGCAGAATTTCCCTTTTACTATTTTATGAACTATTATTGTTTGGCATCATGACTTCTGCTGCATGATACGTGGTAAGAAGAGGACGTTTTACTGCTCCGGGAGCTGTCATGCAAAGCTTTGAGTGAACTATTGATGTTTAGATTCTCTTATGTGTTTGTTAATTTATTTTATTTTTCCTGTATCTTTGGAAAGTGATCAACCGAGTCTTCAAAAACTACTGCTTTACCACCTTGCACGATAAGTACTCTCTATAGACATCTTAACATTTAAGACCCAATGTAGGGAAGAATGATATCAGATATTTGCAGATATCTGATATGCTAAATTCAGAACTTTTCTGCCTCCACTTCATTAAAATTGATCCGTTCATTTCATGGTTGCAGTCTATTTGAGTTAGAATTAGATGTGAAGCAAGAAAATCAACATTTTATTCTATAATAAGTTATATTTTTAGATTTATTAAAGTAGACATGAGGTGATGATGAGGTAAATATTTATGGTATATTTATACATTGTGACAATATTATAACCAATATATTTGATATGCACTGACCAGCCATAACATTATGACCACCTGCCTAGTATTGTTTTGGTTCCCATTTTGCAACAAACTTGCTATTTAGTTCTATCAGAACCAGCATTAACTTCTTCAGCAATTTTAACAACAGCAGCTCATCTGCTGTTTCAGACCACATGACCAGCCTCTGTTTCCCACATGCATCAATAAGCCATGGCTGCCCATGACCCTGTATCCGGTTCACCACTGTTCCTGATGCTGACCACTGCAGACAGGGAACACCCCACAAGATTTGCAGTTGTTTGACCCAGTGGCATGGCCATCACAGCATGACCCTCATGACTTGCTCAAATCCTTACCCTCACCCTTGCCCATTTTTCCTGCTTCTAACATCAACTTTGGGGACAAAAAGTTCACTTAATGTCTGATATATCCAGTTCAATAACAGGTACCATAATGAGGAGATAATCATTGTTATTCACTTCACCCATCAGTGGTCATAATGTTATATTGCAAATTTGTACATCCAAAATATCAGCTGTAAATATCCAAAATATTAGATTGTGATAGTCTAAGGATGCTTCAGAAGGTCTTTGATAAAATGAGCACAATTGTCACCTCGAATTAAAGATAAACTGACAAGATTTTGAAAGGGAGTGGATCCCAAGGGCCTCATGTTTCACCTCAGGCTGGAGAGCCTCAACCTTATGCAGCAGCAGGATCTACCTGATTTAATAACTATAATTAGACAGATCTGTCTTGCCAAGCATCAGTCTACAACAACTGACAGCAGCTAAATGCAGCACGGCCCAATCAGAGTCTTTTAAAGCAGGAGCTAAGAGCGAGATGACAGCTCGAAGTGACTGTTCTGTCCAGAGATTAGTATAGATGCTAACAGCTTCAGTGAGAGTTTATTCAACTTAGTGGCTTGTGTTTCGTATTTTACACTGTGGCAGTAGCGCCCACCTTCTACATTACCTGATTAGTCGGTAATGAATGTGACTGACGAAACAATTGTCCAATCACCTGCTGGATTTGCCTTTAAAAGGTTCTGCCCATTCCCAAACACTTTCTGTGGGCTGTTGCCCAGTGGACTAGTGAGATATATTTTACAGTCCATCTGGTGTGTCAGATTAGGTGAACATAATATCCCAAGAATGCTTCAATGATTCATTTTTTACATAGTTTGCACTAATGTCTACTGTGACTCAAAGATTATCTGGTTAGTTCTGGAGGTCTAAGGCCAAGATCGTTTTGCCTGTTGTTCATCCCTTGCTTATGAACAGAAGAGGTTAAAGCATGAGCATCGCCAGATCCCCTTTACTGGGGCACGTGCCCCACTATAAATGAGCTGTGCCCAAGTATAATCCCGGGGGGGACGCAGGGGTCGTGTCCCCCCTTCCATAATGTTGTCACAATACAAGTCATGCTACTCAAAAGCACATTGTTTGACAATATTGTCTATTGAGGGATTACAAGAACACTTTGATGGGTTTTCTTCAGTCCGTGCACACATTTAGGATCTAAGGTAGAAACTCTCAAAGGACAATAATGAGACACTGCAATGATAACCGGCAAAGAAACAAAAACAAAGTCGAGTGTCTTTGGTGTGAGACTATTCGTTGTATAACAGACAGGTGAGCAGGTGGGCAGGAAAGGTCAGAACATTGATGGACAGACTAAAAAAAGGAGCAGGTGCGTTCATGAACACAGGAGGAACGTCAGAGAGCATCTGGTGGAGATTCACAGACAACCTTGAGAAGTGGAAATCTAAACTTTCAAGGAGGAATGAAAAGGCCTATGACAGGCTGCCACAATTTTTGATCCAAAATTGACCACCTTCAGACAATGAAGGAATATGGTACCTTTGCAAACAGCTGCAGTACGCAAAACAGCCACTTGAGGCTGACAGCAAAAGCCCCAGAAGTCCCATATGCACCCATGTCAGAGTGCTTTTTTTTTTTTTATCACTGCATGGGTATATTAATAAATCAAGACTTCAGGAGTGAAATGTTGCTTTTCTTGTTTCATACCTGTCCTTACACAAATAGACAGTCACACTGAAAGCAACAGGTCCATTTTGTAAAGTAAAGACTCTGTGCTCTTAAAAAAAAAAAACCTTTGGTATCGGGATGGTGATAATGAGTTTGGAAATATCATTATATTGGATATCATGCATCACTAGTCTCTGTTAAGAAGAAGATACCTTTGGTTACCCTTTACACCTGTCTGCTGGATTCACAGAGGCACTTTTGTGTGCTTTTACAAAAGAAGCTGAATTACAGACTGAATCCAGCTCTGGGTAAAGCCATCATGTGTGACTGTGTTAATGGTGTTGTGTTTCATTTGATAAAGTTGGTAATAAAAAATAAGCATTTAGCCCTTTTCCATCAGTTTATACTTATTTAATTCAGTGGCCATGTCACAAATAACTAAGTGGCATATGTGCTGGATGTCCCTGCATTGTTTTTGGCAAAAGCCTTGGCAGCCGCTCTGTGTCAATTGGCTGACCTTATTCAAATTAATTACAGCAGGGGACAAAATTAGCACCTGCCACCTGCCAAATACTGGTTACATTTTGGCTTTGGTGTGTAAAAATGTCAAGTCACCTGCCAGCATAGCTGAAATGTCTTTTTATTTATTCAAGGATAGTGTTAATACGAATTGAAGAACAGGGACATGTGATGTAAGATCGATTATATAATTCTGCTGTTGGGATAACTGAGATTAGAAAATTAAAAATGTTCTGTGTTGATGTTAGACATTGACTCCCTATTGAAAGAAACGTGTCTCTGTCCTTAAGGTAATTCTTATAGTGACCAATAGAGGATTTAAAACAAGACTTTTTTCTCTCTGCTGGCACATGACTAGCATTGGTATGTTAATCCAAGAAATTGCCCTTCTAGTATGTTTTTATGTGAAACACTAGTTTTATAATTTCTAAAAAAAGTGTTTTGAAATTCTTGGATTGATACCCATGTTTGGATCACTAGAAAAAGCTTGTAATCACTTCTTCCTAGTGCCATGACCAACATTCCCTAAAAAAATTAATCAAAAGCTGTTGAGTACTTTTTAAAATATCTTGCTCACAGAAGGACAGAGAGAAAAACAAACAGACAAATGCCGGCCAAACACAACCTCCTTGGAGGACAAAACATGTGTCCATATCAACAAACCTTCCGAGATTGAAAACAATCTCTACAGTCCCACCCAACCCACCTTTCAAGAATTTATGTAATTATACAAGCTGTTTTAAAAGTTACACCACATATGGGAGACAATATCCTGAGCAAGTCGTTTATTAATCACAAAGGTGACTTTAGTGGCAGAAACATGTCTAGGCATGTCTGAATAGCTACAGTAAACATTGGAGTGCAGCACGAGAAATGTAAAGCCACATGCACTTCTTGGGAGGGCACAAGCAGATGAAGCTAATGGGGTTTACATTGAAATAGCTGGTTACGAATGGTTTTTCTGGCAAGAAACTTAAAAAGAGCCATGGACAAACCTGGGACCAGTTAAGCTAACACACCAGATAGTCTGTTCAATATACTGTATTTTACTAGTCCATCTGGGAAACGCCCACAGAAAGTGCATGGGAATGGGCAGAACCTTTCAAAAGCAAATCTGGCACTGATTGGATGGTCATTCTGTAGATCACATTCTTTATAGGCCAATCAGATAATGTAGCAGGCGGGCGCTACTATAAAGAACCCTGATCAGACCGTGACCTTTTGGGCCACTCACAATCGTTGTAGATTGGGTCTTGGCAAGATGGACTTGTCTGATTTCAGACATTGAATCAGGCAGATCCATCTGCACTGCAAGATTGGGGTCCAAAGAAAACTTGTTCAAAAAAAAGATCAAGTCCTTTGATATATGATGATCCGATTACCTTCGCTGACATGGTTTTGTTTGTTGAGTGGATTTTCTGTGAAATTTTCAGGAAATGTTTGTCATGATACAAATAAGGCAGAAACAATTCGATTTTGGTGGTGATCTAAACATTTCTGCTTTGTTTGTTTCTCCATCTGTCTAATTGTCTCTCTGTAAGCAAATTAACTAAATGTTGGTCATGGCACAATAATGAAGCGGTTAGATGTTGGTGGTGATCTTAATAAGGAAGTGGACTCAGAAATTTTTTCAAGATTTGTTAACTTAGTAAGATTAGTCAGTTTTCCACATTTTCATGAGCAACTCAAAACGTTCTCAGTGGATTTTGATGTTGTTTCTTTTTCTGGGAATTTTTGTCATGGCACAAGAAAAAAGTGATTTGATTTTGGTGGCCACCTGAATCCAAATGTGGATCCAAGAGTTTGTTAAAGAACTTGTTATCATTATGCAGTAAGACAATATTTTCAATAATAACTTGGCTTAGAATGTTGGTTAAAGTGTGACCTTTTTATTCTTTTTGCTAACATAATGCAAAAAGTAGAAATACACCGTAATCAGTCATGTCTATAAGTATTTATATGCCTATAGCCATGTTCAAAAAGGAAAACAAACTAATCAAAAAAGATCTTCACCACTGCATTTTACTTTGGTAATTTGTTTCTCTCTTTGGGGCACAATGTGCTATATAGTACTTTCTCAATGAGACATGCGGCTTGAACGCTTCTCATGTTAGTTGGATTTGGTGTAGCTCCAGCTTAAAAAAAAACACATCATAGATGAAAGATAGCTTAAAATGAAATAGAAAAGAGAAATTTCAGGCTTATCTAAGAGTGCACATACAACAAAGACAACCAGAGGAATGTTGTATGACCTGCACCCATGTTCGCCCACATGCTGTGTGTGAAATTGGAGAAGCATCTCCCAGCCTTTATGAACAAATGTATGATTGAATTCCCCTCTCTGTACTCTGCAATGCTGCTCACAAATCATATCAAAATCAGGCAGAACAATTCATTGCAAGTGAGGGAATGAGAACACATTGAAAATGTTGAAGCTCCTCCGAAATGCTGAACTATGCACATATGATAAGTTCTTCAGAACATCCTGAAGTATCTCTGCCTCCGTCTTGGCCCATGTCAAATATAATCTCAGTCTCTTCTTAAAATCCTTGCTGTGTACTCTGAAGTTTCCTATGCAGCCAGAAATGTCAACAACTGATCAAAACACGTGCAGTTTATGAGTAGATTACACACTCTGTTTTTTTTTTTTCTTCTTAACCACCTCACTCAGAATGAAGTGTTACTTCTCTCCATATGTGCTGCGTTCATCTGATGGAGACCCATCAAGTCACAGGTTTTCTCTGTTTCTGTGTCCTCAACCTCGGCTGATTCATATTTACATTTCATTGCCCTGTTTTTGCATCAGTGACAGCTGTGGCAGGGGAGAATTTAGCTCATATTTTATTGAAGCAATCTGCAGCTATCGAGGTTGACTCAGAAACTTGGCAGGGCGTCGAGAAGCGGGTACTTTTTAATTCATTATTTATTGTGTCCGTATGACACACACACACATGCACGCAGTGCTGCATTGCTATATGAATACTGAATAAGTGTGTGTGTTTGTGATTCCACTAAAATCTAGAGAGCCAAGCCGGAGGATTTGCCCAGGCATTGTGTCTTTTGTGTGTGTGAGCGTGTGTGTGTGGGCATGCACGTGGGTGTATTTTTAATTTGGATCCCCTGGTCCACATTCAATCCATATTTTTCTTTTATTCGGCCACTAATGAGGCTCCTTTCTCAGTTCAAAGAAAAAAGAAAATGCTTTCAAGTATCTCTGCAACTTTGGGGCTTGTTTATCAACATCATTATTAACTCATTGGAAAGGAGATGCACTTTATGTTGCACCATTTATTGCATTGGCCTTCAAATAATTTCGTTGTGCTGCTGGACTGGAGGACAGGTTACGTCTCCAGTGCTTCCCGTACTGATTGACTGTGAAATGACCTCTTAGTTGTAATGTGGTAAAGTGAAACATAATATCAGTGGAGCAGCCTAAGCTCAATGACTCATGCAGTATTAGCTTTGCTGCTTCCTCTCAGCATGCAGAGGCAGTTGTAGTTGTTTTCACATGCCCATTATGCATGCTTGTTGATGCCTCAAGACATGTTTTTTTTTTTTTCTCTCGCTCCTTCATTTTAGGCGAGCCTCAACTGATGTTGCGCTGAATTGCGTGAGCCAACTTTGACCCCTTGATGTTTCTTTGAAGAGGCCCCCAGATTGGACTTGTTCTTGCTCTGTCTCTGCAGGGCTACAACGTTCCTGCTCCATAATGACCAGCCTGGACCAGGGCCCATTTACCTGATGTGTCACTGTGACACTGCTATTCTCAATGTAAAGCTGTAGTCCCTTTTGTGCGGGCCAGAATTTTCAGTTGCATTGCAAAATTGTTGACAAAACACTTACTGACCCCAACCGAAAACCTTCATGATAATGAGGTACTAGGGTGAGGTATAGCAGAAGTCTAATCCCATGGGAATAAGTGCTCTCTAGGCATTTTCTTTAGCCTTTTATCTGTCTTCCTATTTTCTCTTTGCAGATCATTTTCATTTTTTTTATGGCGGAATTTGGAATAGTTTTTTTGTTTGTTGGGGCAACTGGGGGACATGGGCTAGGGAGGGAAGCAACATCATTTTACTAACTGTAGCTTTGATATACCAAATTTCTTGCAAAGGCAGTTTCCCACTTGGTAACCCTAGTAATATCATGGTTCCTGCTTTCAGTCAATATATACTCCTCAAAAAAAGTTTTGAGACATTACTTTTGTCAATAATTTCTCCCTTTTATTAGCACAAATTGGTATTGTACTTGATATTGTTGCAAAGCCTGATTCATTCCTTTTATAGCAAGGTACAACTTGTAAGGATTGTGCATTCGTAGAATGAGCAATACAGCTAAATGTGTGGGTAGCACCCAAAAAATGTGCCACAAAGAAGCTGGGTGTCCAGCACACAGAGTGTCAGCATTATTTGGGATCAGCCCTGGCACCATTCTCAGAAAAGTAACAGACGTGAGACTGTTAAAGTCAAATTGGTAATTTTGGTAAGCCTTCAAACTGCTGTTGTGTGTCGTAATTGTAATGGGTAAACTGGCCACTGCAAACACGATATACTGTTACTGCAGAGGGGTGAGTCGTGATGTCCATATTTAAAACAAGCCAAAGTTGGCAAAGGTTCATGTCATGTGAGAATGCAGTGAAACCAGAATTTTGTCCATTTCTTTTGGATTTTTATGAATCTGGGATCAATACAGGTGTGTCCCATCATCATATATCCGTGGAGTTAGGTTATTAATACTGTAATTTCTCTATTATAACACACACTTGTTTATAACTTGCACCCTATATTTTCATGACTTTTGACTGAAAAACACTGTACTTGAATGTAACAAGCACCCAAATTTTCCCCAAACTTAACTCTCTCAGACAACTCAAAAATTACCGTTATTCAAAGTTTTAATCAATGAAAATTCAGTATTTTCAAACAAATACACGATTCTCTCTCTCAAACGGATTCTGAAATACTTTTTGCTTCACACATGCACAGTTACTCGATTTCTGCCCGAGCATGATCAACCAATCAGAGAGCAGCCATCAACATGCCAATGTCTTCGACCAATCGCAGTGCAGCTATTTTGCGTCCCCTTGCTCACAAGATGGCAGCGCTCTGTGTTTGCCAGTGAGTGGTAACACTTGAGAATTGAATGATGATTACAAAAAGTTAAACTAATTAAGACCCAAAATATTTGATTAGAACAGTTTAACAGTCAGTTTAATAAGAGTTATGCAATATTTCGCAGAGAAAGAGAATATTTTAGCTTTTTGTATCAGATGTGTTGCAATCGCAATGTTGGCAAGACAAATTATTTAAGTATTTTGCTTGTACTCATGTATAACACACACCCAAAAAATTAGGGCTTATTTAAAAGCAAAAAAGTGCATGTTTTAATCGAGAAATTGCGGTAGTTTGTACTCCAGTGACCGCGACCTGGTTCCGCTTCAGCACTCTGCTTGCAGAAGATACATAGCTCTAAGTTTCATTACAAAATAGTTAAAACACAGAGGCTTTGTCGAAGAAAAATTAATGCTGTTAAGAATCTTACTGTGGCATATTATCGAGGTAACATAGTCTTTTTTGTGTAGTTTTAACCAGTGTGTGTGTGTGAAGTATTCCATGGCTTTCTGGGGGGCTCACTTATGTTGGGGGGGTGGACTTAAGGCTCATTTACAATTCCTTTATGTATGAACACGCCCGTTTCAAACGGCTTCACCGTCACTACTCACATACTTCCATGCGTCCTTTCCATTGGCATTGCAGTTATCCAATACATCCACCAGGTGGGGCTCGAACAAATCTGTCTCGCACAGGCCTCCACTTCTCCTTCGCTACCGACCAGCTGATATTTAACTGTGCTCCTATCTCCTCCCAGCTGTTTTATTGCATTTGTTTGTCCTGGTTTGCAGGCGGAGTAACATCATACAGACGTTTGTAATTTACTCACAGAGTTTCTCTTCAAAAAGTTCTGCCATGATTATTTCTTCTTTGTGTCTCACTGGAGCTACATGTTGGGTAGTAACAGCAACACTGCCCCCACGGTTTCCAGTGGTACTGCTCCGTTTGGCCCATATCCATAAGTTTTATGGAAACGTGCAAAAATACTGACAAAATGAACGCAGAGCATGTACAGAATCCTCCGTCCGGATCCGGATCCGTCTTAAACATTGTGCATAAATGGGCCTTTAGTGAAAACACATCCACTATTACAAGCCTGTACGTCTGCTTGCCTTATGTCACATTAAAGGGATGTTTAAGACATAGCGCCCCCACACTTCAATGGTGAGGACAAGAACTGCATGCAGGCCGGCATCTTTATTAAAGTGAAATGGTGGCGAATCATTCTAATGTGCAAATCATACATTAAAAATAGCCTAGTTTTACACATGATCCATGATTATGACAATACAACAAAACAAATGTGATGCATGGGAAAAACAATATTTTGCCAATACTTTAGAGATCCCCAAAAATTTCACAAATCATGTTTTCAGGGGAGCTCATGTCTCATTAAGGGGGGCTGAGACCCCCCTGGCTCCCCCGTAGTTTGCACCATGGTTTTAACCTAAAAGTGGGTTAATTACGAGACCTTTGGTGGCACAATGTACTGCTATATATTGGCTACTGTCCGCCCCTGAATGTCTTCTCTGAGGAACAAAGCTCATGAGTCCCTTTAGTGGCAATCATATTTACTAGTGCCATGGGCCTTGAGCAACCCCACAAAGCCCAAACTAACCCTTTAATTTACAAACAAACCAAAGAGGCATAATTTGGATTGGGGCTATTTTCACAGAGTGCTTATCCTTTTATTAGGTCACAAGTGTTTTGTGTTCTTCTAAAATAATCATCATGGCTTTGTTCTTCCCCTGTGTGGGACTGCTGTTCCTGCTCCATAACATCAAGCCTGGACCTGGACCCATTTACCTGATGTGTCACTGTGACACTCTGCATTGCTTTCTATCTGAGGCTTTCTCCCTTTTATACAGGCCAGCATTCTTCAATTGCACTGCTGCATTGCTGACAAAATAGTTACCTACCTCATCCTAGAATCCTCACACACACACACACACACTTCCTCACACGTTTCCTTTCTCTTTATAGATTCAAAGCCAGTCTCCTCCAGCTCCTTTGTTCGCCACTCCAGGCTGGGCTCAGATCCTCTCTGCTCTCTGTAAGCCCGCTCTGCTCTGTCATCAGGATTACAGGCTGTGCTGTAGCAGATTAATGACTGACAACTCTACACTCCTCTCAGCATTGCGAGGCACACACAGAGCAACCAGGAGGAAGCGTGTGCCTGGTTGTGAGGGGGAGAGGAACAACTGCGGGGGAGATAATTCATTGTGTTGGTCTGTGAACAATATATTAGCCATGCGATTGTGAGACGGTGAGTGTGTGTTGATGTCTTGCTTTTTTTGAAGCTGGAGTTCGTGCAGGCAAAGCGGTCTACCATTTACACCTGCTGCAGGGCACAAAGTTAAAGTCCCCATGATATGAAATAGATTTACTCATCGCAAATGCCTGATGCAGTGTTACCTCTGTGCTCTGGCACACGGTTGTAACAGCAGGCACAAGTGCAGTATGTTATGATGGGTTTATAGGTTTCTAAATTGGGAATCACAATTAGGCATCTTGTCACATGACAGAATGAAGACGTACAATTGCACCGACACACCTCTGTTTATGACAGATGAAAATATTTTCAATAATTCATTCATAGTTTTTATTGTATAATTATAGTCTGCCTCCTGCTATTTTTATTTTAATTTGCTGACAAAGATGGTTTGGCACATTTTAGGTTACTCTCACCAGATGGTATCCGTTATTACATAATGTGGGGGAGTTTGAAAAGGATGTCATGTTGAGCCATAATTAAAATGTTCCAAGGGGCCCACTTTCCATCCTGCAGGGTCTGCTTGTGTTATGGGCCTCATTGCAGCCACACTATCTGCAGTTACACCCCTGCTTTTGTGGCAGTAAAATGGGCCAGCACTTAAATTAGTAGAAGCAAAATATTGTGGAAACATTCACCTGTATGCAGGGCTGTCTACAAAAATGACTTGGCCCCTGAAAGGCCAGTACATGGGCCCTCCTCAGATGTAACATATTGTAATGTTAGTGGCCTTGGAGTTATGCATGCAGGCTGTTTTGAAGGGGCTGGCTTGGCTTCAAATCTGACCTGTGCCTCCTATACTGCATGTCTTTCTAGTTTTTTATCTTTGTCCATAGTCATGTCACTCAAATACAGGCATAAAAAGCCTTAAACATTTTTAAAATAATGGTAATAAGTAGTAGGACAAACTGCTGAATTAAGAATAAAAACACTTTTAGCAGGTCTTAGCAACAGTAAATGGGAAACAGTAAATGAAATGTTGATTTTTGTTGCTCTAATAACTAATAAGGAGATTTTTAATTTAAAAAAAATTGTTGCTAAAATACAGGATAGATCATGTCTTTTCTGACCTCTGTGGGCCTCTTCGTTACACTGGGCCCCGAAAGCTTTACCCTTTTTCCACCCTTGCCTGTATATGCTCCTCCATTTTAGGATGCAGCATTCTAGCCTCCCCTTCTGTCGATCTGTTTGGAGATCTCTCAGCGGTTCAACTGATACCGACCAACATTCAGTCTACTTGGATTGCTCTGGCAATTGCCAAGGAAACCGTACTTCACAAATGGAAGAATAGAGATAAACTTTCAAAAGCCCACAGGTTCAATTTACTGTTAACCCGCCACACCAGATGGACCGCTCAATGTATTTCTCTAGTCCATCTGGGACACAGCTCATGAAAGGTATTTGGGAATGGGCAGAACCTTTCAAAAGCAAATCAGGTGATTGGATGATCATTCAGTCAATCAAATTCATTACAGGCCAATCAGAAAATGTAGCAGGCGGATGCTACTGCCCCAGTGTAAAATACAGAACATAAACCACTATGTAGAACAAACTCTTGTCAAAATATGCCTGAAGTGGAGCAAAAAAATCATTGCTATTGAGAAATTCTTTTAGAGTTGTTTGTTTTTCATTTGATAAAGAAATGGGGTACAGATCTGACAAAACTGATTCTGATGCTGTTAGCATCCAAGTTAATCTTTGTGCAAGCAGTCACTTCCTGCTTTCATCACCTCCTCCAGCTCTAAAGGATGCTGATTGGGCTGTCCCTCTTTGGCTGCTCACAGTCATTGCAGGCTGGAGCTTGGCAAGATGGATCAGCCTAATTACAGACATTGAATCAGGCAGATCCAGCTGCTTGTACAAGGTTAAAAAAAATGTTAGAACTTTCATGAGAACTCAAAATTGTTTAAGATGAAGCTTGAGTTGAGCAAGCCATGCGGTCCACGTTTTTACATGTTTCCATATTTTTACTCAATTTTTAACAACACCAGTACATGAAATCCTTGGTGGCTTTCATCCAGACACAGACCAAATAATCTTCAAATTAGTCTTCTTAAGCTAAAAAAAAAAACATGGTCTGTTTTCTAACCGCTTTGTTAGAGGCAGTGAAGAAGCTGGCAGGAGTTGCACAAATCCAAACAAGCAGAGAAACAAACTGAGAGCAAACAATTTCTGAAGTTTTGCATAAATTAGGCCATGATCCTGTACCACCTTGGAGTCTCATAGAAGCAGCTTATGTGTGTCATGAATTACTAAGTAGCAATATTCTTGCAGCCATCAAACAGCTGTGACTTAATTTCCTGAGACTTGCCCTCAAGTGCCCAGGAAAGTGGGCTGCCATGCGCTGCCATCTGATGACTTAAAATCATCTTTTCTCTGAATGAGTTTGTGGTTTCTTAGTATGTCAGAATGGTTTTCTAGAATGTTATGAAATATAAATGCTTATATGTAAATGTCTGTCCCTAATGGTTGATGAAATGTGCCCCTTTCCCCACAAATTATACTGCTATGTTATTAATAATAACAGCTTTCATGTGACATCTTCACACAGAAGAGACACTCCCTTTTGCTTTCCACTTTGGAGGAGATGCCAGATAAGTCTTTGAACCTGGTTGATTTTTTGTTTTCTGAACACAATTTTATTTTCTAGTTGAATGCACCAACTGACGAGGGAACATAGTTCTTCAGAGCCTTATCATAGCTAGAAAAGGAGCAGACAAAATGGTGGATCAATACTGTCAGATTCTCCACCGTGTCTGTAAGTTACAAAGGCAGTACTGCCAAACAGATTTCTTCTAATCCTGCTCTCAAAATGACTGCCCCATTACACTGGCTAAAAGTGACAGGTTATAGTTCATACTATGAAGAAATGATGTCTTACAAGCTAATGTTAGCTTATTTCTCACTTATGTATTTATGATGAAGAATTTCTTGACCCCTGCTTCCATTATAGTAGATTCATTAATGCATTGAAAATGTGTTTGCAGTAGCGGTGCACAGGGAAGGATTCTTGAGTGTTCCTCAAAGATCGTCCATGCAGCATCTTCATTGTGGGTGTGGTCTCCTGTACGACCACACATAGTGACAGAGGAACCAGAGGGTGAGGGATGGGTTCACTTTCAAGGGAAAAACATTGAAGAAACATGTTGCAACATGCAACACAACATGCAACACCACATCTGCACAAACAAGGGGTGGGGCTAAATATATTTTGTCTGCTCCTGTATTTATTCAATATGTATTTTTTTTTTTAGAAAACTTAAATTGCAACCATGAATCATTACCTCCGCCAAGGGGGTTATGTTTCTGCCGGTGTTTATCTGTCTGTTTGTTTGTCTGTTTGTCTGTGTTCAAAATAACTTGAAAAGTTATGAACGGATTTGGATTAAATTTTCAGGAATTGTCGGAAATGGGATATGGAAGAACTGATTAAATTTTGGGGGTGATCCGGATCACCGTCTGGATCCAGGAATTCTTTTGATGTGAATCACAATATGGAGGGAACTGTGGCACTTGGCAGAGGTCTGCACTCTCCGAGTGCTTTTCTAGTTGCAAACTGATTTATGTTAAATAAATGGGTTTTTGTTTAGTTTTTTCAACTATTAACTCTAATTTTAACTCACCTTTAAAGAGCCTATATCATACCTTTTTTGAGTTTCCAATGCCCTTTAGTGTGTGTACCCTGAGTTGAAGAGAGTCCTGCTAGAAAAACACTTCTATAATCGACTATCATCACCAGTGTGATGTCCTACCATTGTTTCATTGGAAGTTCAGTGCCATCAGCTAGCAGTAGGAAGCCCTTTGCAGAGCACAGATGTTAGAATGAATACATAGTTGTATTCATTCTAATTGAACTTGTCAATTACTGCAGAACAGACTCGTAAACCAATCAGTGCAGACTAGGTCCATGTGAGAAAGGGAGACTTGAAGAGGCAGGAGCTCTAACAGTGCATCTCAGACTGAGAAAGAACACACCTGGATCAGGGGAACTCTGTAAGTGAAAACTGGAGGTACTTTTTTTGAACATTAGTGATTGTGAACATACTCTGGCAGTTATAAAAAAATGAATATGTTAGCCTGATTTAGGGTAAAATATTATCTTTTATAGGGAACATATCATGAAAATACCCCTATATTTTTTTGGTATCCCAGTTATCTATTGACCCACGTTGTTTGAATGAGACCAACCGTCCTTTGTTTGCGGTCACTTATGACATCACAGTGTGCCATTACAATAACACCCAACCTCGACCATGAATCTCCAACCACAGATCTCCCCCCACCAACCATGGAAGCAGCAAGTTGTGCTTCTGTGGGCATATCCCTGGAAAGAAAGGGGGTTAGAATGACTGAATTTGCATGCAATGAGATGCACACTGAAATGGCCCATTTTCTGACAGGCTGTTTAGTGGTGGTTTTTGGAGAGTCTAAAACTTTCTCTTTTGATGCCAAATATATATTGGCCAAAGCAAGGCACAAACATTTCATAAAGACCACAGGGGAGTGTGTTAAAATGTGATTAAAGGGTAGGATACACGCATGGCCACTTTATGAGGTATGCCTTGCTAGGACGGGGTTGGACCCACTTTTGTCCTTAGAACTACCGCAAGTCTTTGTGGCACAGAGTCAACAAGGTGCTGGAAACATTCCTCAGACGTTTTGTCCATGTTGACCACAAAGTATAACGTAGATGTAGCAGATTTGTTAGCTGCAAATCTTCTGTCTGCAGGTAAATAAATCAGTGTTTTAGCCTTTAAAAGGGCAGATGAAGCTTGGTTTTATGGTTAATACAAAAAGAAAAGAACCTTTTCACATATGACATAGATAAACTACTATTAGCCATTTCAATATATTGGTATCAATATCAGTATTGACAAAATACGTTGGAAATATTGGCATATTGGATGTTGGCAAAAATCCCTCCTATTTTGTTACAAATGAAACACTTTTTTTGATGGTTACTTTCCAACTTGTCTATCTTCTGGCTTTTGCTCTGCAGTAAGCATCCAGTTGGTGTCTTAAAAAAAACTTTGATAAATCAGCTTTGTTGTTAGATTAATTCCAGCTTTTGGAGCTGTGAGAGTGGAAAAGAAGCCAATAGTGAGCTAGAACTCACCGTAAATCTCCATGAAACTGATTGGAGCTGTACATAAAGATGATAACTCTCTGTAGGTTCATTACAAAAAGCAGCCATTTCTTCATTGTTATTGTAAAATATTGCCACTTTCAGATATGCATCTAAACACTTTATCAACCTAATGGCAAAAGAGATGTTCAAAACTGATTGAACACAAACACACACAGCTGTGGTAAAATACTTTTATAGAGCAGTAATTCCATATCTGAAATATAGCATCCAAGCAGAATAGCCCTGATATGTACAGAACTCAACTCATTCATTTTCTCCATTTATATATGCTTTTTTTATGTAAATATGTCCATTTGTATGTGTTTGTGTGGGTGCTGTGTGTGGGTGTGGACATGTGTAGTAGTTTTTTCATCAATTACAGTTTAATAAAAGTTTTAAATACAGGTCATAATAATTCTTTTTAAATGTCTCTGGATATAAAAGCTGGTGTTCTGACCCTCATTAGTCCATTAATGAAGATGAATCCTTCCTCTCTGTCTTCTCTTTCTTTCCCTATAAACTTTATTTCTTCTTTTATAATATTCTCCATCTCTCTTATGTATTGCCTCTTGTTCTGTGCCCCTTGCCCCTTCCACTTGCTATATATTCTCTTTATGCCTCCTAATTGCTTCCTAGCTGTGACTCATGTGTGGACTGAACTTTTGCTTTTATTTGACTTCAGCACTTTTGCTTCCCTGCTCAAGTATCAAACTTATAAGTGCTGAAGAGGCTGATTTTAAGAGCGCTAACAACATGTGTGGCCCAGTCAACCGTTCCCATCAGCTCCTAACAACAACAGCTTAACCATAACCTTTGTTACTCTTCCTCCTACCTCATTTTTGTGTTTGCATTTTAATTCTCCACTTCACTTTTTTTCTGTAGTTTGTCTTTTTTTTAAGCAGTGCATTAAAGTATCAAAGTGTCTCTTCCCCCCCCTCGTTCTCTCGCTCTCAGAGGAACCAGAAGCATTTCTTCCTGTTCTTCTTGGTGGTGGCAGGGGGTCGCACCGGCTGAGGGGAGTCCTGCTGTTGAGGATTCGGGGGCACAGGAGTGGGGGCCTGTGGCATGCCTTCGGGAGGGTCGCCCACCTTCCAGGTGCGGACCACCTGGCCTTCCTGCAGACGGAAGTCGTGCTCCACACTAGGAAATAGAGAGGGGGAAGAGAGACACAACCGAAAAGGTTAAGTTGTATGCTGACATCATTTAACACAAGTTCTAATTACCTTTGCCAAGGAGGTTATTTTTTGCATGGCATATGTTTGTTTGTTTGTTGACAAGCTTACGCAAAAACTACTGGATGGATTTTACTGAAATTTTCAGGAGATGTTGGTAATGGCCCAACTCAAAAATGATTACATTTTGGTGGTGATCCAAATAACTGCCATAAGCTAAGAATAGCTTTTGCTCAATAACTGTCTAACTAATGATATTTCCATGATTCTGAGTGCAGTATGTGGCTTTTCATGGTCAAGGAATCATAGTATGATGGTAACTTTATCATGGAACTATTGCTTATGGATGTAACAGCAACATGTGAGCTATCTTGGTGGAGGTTTGCGCTCTCCGAGTGCTTTCTAGTTTTAAATTGATTTAACCCAATTTAACTGCAGTTCAACAGATGCTGCTTTATTAATCAACATCATTCCTCTCTACCTTATCATCAGTATAGCTGTATAGGTTATTGTTATTATTCATTCATTCATTCATTTTCTATACCGACTATCCCTTTCAGGGTTGCGGAGGGGCTGGAGCCTGTCCCAGCTGTCATAGGGCGAGAGGCGGGGTACACCCTGAACCGGTCGCAAGTCGATTGCAGGGCAACTTATAGAGACAGACAACCATTCACGTTCACACTCATACCTAAGGGCAATTTAGAGTGACCAAGTAACCTAATGAGCATGTTTTTGGTCTGTGGGAGGAAGCTGGAGTGCCCGGAGAGAACCCACACAGAAAGGCCCCGCCCGACCCGGGAATCGAACCGGCGACCTTCTTGCTGTGAGGCACAACTATTAATATAATTATTATTACAACTATCTCTCTCCCATGGTTGTTATTAATTATTATTATATTTTCAGTTCAGATCTGCACTAAAATTTCATCACTCCCTCCTTGTACAGTGACCAATCTTCCCTGAAAATAAAATCAAAATCCGTTTAACAGCTCTTGAGTTATAAGCAAAAATGTGGAAAACTGTTGTATCTTGCACTGTTCAGAAGTCCTATTTAAAATTGCTGGATCGGCATCCAGATCCTGGTCACCACCAAACTCAAAGCATTTCTTCCTTGTGCCATTACTAACATACCCTGAAAATTTAATCCAAATCAGTTCATGATTTTTTAAATTATCCTGTTAAAAAAAAAATGCCAGCAGACAAATTGCCGATAGTTTAGTTAGGACTATGGTTGGGGGTGTTTCCGTGACTTTCGGCCCCAGAAAGCATCGCCCTTTTTCCTACTTTATGTGCAGCCTCGCACGGCTGAAGATACAGAGAGGTCTCATGAAAAAGCATCAAAGAGAAACTGCATCTGTAGATAATAGTGAAGCTGTTGACAGGGTGAATCACAAGCTAAAACGCTGAGTATCACAAAAATGTTGCAGCACCAGGGGGGATCCTGGTCTGCAGTTGACACACACATCAATGAAAAGTCAGCAAGGTGCATTGTTGGTCACATGACAGCCGGGCTCCAGGGCCTGGCAGGTGAAATGAAACGTGAACCCTGATGCACCCCTGCAGCAGCTATAGGTAAAGGTAAGCAATAATAAATGTATGCATCTGCGATAAAGGAATAAAAACAATATTTGCCTGGTGATTTTCTCTTGTCAGCACTTACATGTTGGGTAAGCCTTCCCCCCCAGTGAACTGATTCTTTTCTTTCTCCTCTGTTCTTTTTTGTATTCTTTCTACTTTGCTGCCATTCTTGCTTATTATGCAGTGGCCTAGTTAGCTGGTGTTTCTCATCACAGCACAGAAGCTGGAAATAAAGAAGAGGACTCCCTCGGTTTTGAGCAGAGAAAGAGAGGAGAGCTGCAAAGGGAAGAGAGGAGGTCTGAACTCAGCAGTTGCAGGAGCAAGGCCCTGTTGTTTCACATTCATATCCATCTGGCTTCAAAACTCCCACTCCCACAATCACTCAACCACTTCACTCAAAACAAATGAAACATCAAACTCCAGACGGGAGCACAGTGCAGGCAACGAGTGCGGACAGAGTAAACAGTTAAAAAGTGAGTGGGAACAAAGAGCGGTGGAGTGGATTTCTTCCCTCGGCAATATTTACAGCAGGTAGGAAAATAAAAGTCACTTTAACTAAACCTTTACATAGCGGCTGGGTCTGCTTTATGCTGGAAACAATCCTCTAAAGCTGTGTGAAACGAAGAGCAATGTGGAAAAGTGAAGGTAACAGCCTCAGGAATAATCACTCAAAGTAAAATATATTGATACTTCGGACAAGACGTATTGTTAATATTTTTGAAGTTTATTTTGTCTTTGTTGTCAGATCAGCCCTGATCAAGGTGAGCTAGACATGTATCACAGGGTTAAAAGATTGGAGTCAAACTTCAACTCATGCATAAAAAGCTTTAGCCAAAATGGATATAGGACCTTTGCTAACTTCTTCACAATTTTGCTGCCAAATATACAAAAAAAAGTTTGGAAACATTATTTTTTGTATTGATTATTTTTCCCCTTTAATAATACCAATTGGTGTTCTATTTTATGTCATTGGAAAGCCTGATACATCACCTATACAATGAAGTGCAATTTGAAAGGATTGTGCATTTCTGGAATGAGCAACACAGCAAAACATGAAGATAGTGCCCAAAAAAAAATTACCAAATTACATCTTCCCAAGAAAAAAGCCTATGTTTCCTCAGTATTGATGTCAGTTGTTACATTGAAAATAAACTGGGAGAAATGACAGTTAAAAGGAAGCTTAGAGAAAGCTTGGGTACATCGATCTCATTTTGGATAAACACAATATCACATGGATATAGAGTTACAGTCGCTCCAGGGCTACACTCTATAGCTCAGGCAAATAAAAGCTGCATTATGGGTGTAACTTTATGGCTCCAACATTGTTACTTAGTTATTTTTCTGAATGAATATCAGCTTAGAATCTACATTTTCCATGATGAACATAATTAAAATAACAAGGCCTAATAAATATGATTTAAAAATGTATCTCCTAAAAGTAAATTACAGCTTTTTGCTGTTTCTTTCCAACAATATCAATTACGAGATGTTGTTCTCTGCCACTCAGCAAGTGGAACTGCCAGAACTTCCCTTCGTCTCTGCCCCACCACCCCCAAATAAACTTTAACTGAAATAAATGACATAATTTAACATCAACTCTCATTTTTAATTGTGCTCTGTTATTTAGCATCAGTCCTCTTTGCCTTGAAATCACTAACTCAAACAAACTCTTCATTTTATGGATACAATCCAATCTTGCATTTCAAGGTGCTAACACCCATTAAATTACAACTCAGAGACATATGTGATGAGGAAAATTTGTGGTCTGGGTGTCCCTGAATTGTTGCTATCATCAATTCTTATGTTAGTCCTCCTGTTTCCACTCACCTCCCTACTTCCGCCCCCTTACACCCCCAACAGTGGGGGGTGTGAGATAAAATGAAGTATGGCCCATAGCATGCTTGTTAGTTTAATTGGTGACTGCAAATTGCCCTTAGGTCTGAGTGTGAGTGTGAATGGTTGTCTCTCTATGTGGCCCTGTGATTGGCCGACAACTGCTTCAGGGTGTACCCTGCCCAGTGTCACACAGGATAGGCTCCAGCCCACATGACCCTGAAAGAGATAAGCATTATAGATAATGGAGGACAATATAATTTAAGACTGATTGATTAAAATTAGAACATTAATAAACGTCAAATTTTAAAATACTGTACATCAAAGTAAAGGAAACATACTGATTCATTAGTGGCCTTCAGTATAATGTCTCAGTAAAAATTAAGCTGCATCATGTAAAAAAATCAGACTACTTTTCATCTCTCCAGCATTAAAAAAATCATCATCATTTTTGTCCCCAAACAAAACAATTTGCCTCTGTTTTCTTCTTAAATAACACTTGAAATACAAGATATATGAACAGAATAAGATCAACAATACAGCACTGCCTTGCAAATCGCTGCTCTGCCTTTTATTCCAGCTCCCTCAGTATGTCTCGGCCGTTTCATCTCCTCCAAATAACAAAGTAAATAAACTATTCCGTCCCCTCATCTCCACAGCTGCCCTGTTTGAGCCACCGCGTGGCTCAGCTCCCCAGTGGCCCTAACTTTGCGTCTGCCGTGTTTCCTCTTTGTGAAAATGAATAGCCCCGGTCCACAGCTCTGCGTGATGAAGGCAGCGTCGGCGCTGTAGGGAGCTGTCCACCCTCAACCTTAATTATCTGCACGCTGAGCCCACAAACTGTGGCAGGCAGGAAGCTGTGAACCTAACACGGCTCTTTCTGCTTCTGCTCCTCTGTCCTCTGCTCACGTCAACAGACCTTTTTTTTTATTGGGGCTGCAGGGTGCACCCATCTTCAAGTGTATTTCATAGACAATGCAAGCAATGAGTTGAGGGTCAGAGCTGTGATTTGTGCAATATGGGTCTGAGAGATGGACTGTAGGAAAGAGGGATTGACTTGAGCTTAAGGGAGGCGGATTCAGGCTCATTCTAGTGTAACTGAAGTTGAAAGGAATGTATTTTCACAGTTGTTGCACCGTTACGGCCGTGAGTGCACCTCATGTTCTGAAATATAAATCACATGGCCTTGAAAACTTTAAATACCCCTGCAGGTAAAAAATGTGTTTGGCTGCGTGTTTCTTCACTCGTATGTTTGACCTTCATTCCAATCTTTCATTTCTCCTCCCTCTTTTTAAATATGAGTTTGAGACTAGGACCGACACGCATCATTTTGTAATATCGGACTGGAACGGAGGTCAGACGTTGTGCAACATTTAATTCATAGGTAAGGCTAACTGCTCGATGTGACCACCATCATAGGCTGTAAATGCTGACATGCTTCGGGGATGGTGACAGCACACTGAAGCCTGCAGAGTTTATGGTCACCACTTGACTTCACTTTGTCTCTCTCTGACAAGTACAATAAAAGTGTCAGTTACATAAATACAACCCAGGCCACTCTGAATGACATCATCAACAAACTGCAAGGGCACACCTGAGTCCATATTTGTGCTCTCCTGAGTCTATTGAACATACAAACCCCAGCTCCAATGAAGTCAGGATGTTGGGTAAAACACAAATAAAAGCAGAACACAAGGATTCAAAAATCCATTTCAACCTGTATTCAATTAAATACACTACAAAGACAAGATATTTAATTTTCAAAGTGATAAAAAGCATTTTTTTTTTTTGCAAATCTTCACTCATTTTGAAATTGAAGCCTGCAACACATAAGAAAACTGGGACAAGGGCAATAAAGGTAGAAGTTGTTGACACATGTTTGGAAAATTCCACAGTTTAACAGATTAAGTGGAAACAGGTGAGCGTCATGATTGGGTATCAAAGGTGCATGAAAGGCTCAGTCATTCACAAACAAGGATGTATTGGGGTTCATCACTTTGCAAACTCCATTAGCAAATTCACCAGTTTAAAGGTGCGTTCACACCGAACGCTACTTGGCGACCAAAATGGCGATGCAACTCCAAGTCCCGTTGGCTGGTCACGCGTGATCACGGCTGATCGTGGCTGTACATTGACTCTGCATGGAGAGTGGTTGACGAGGTCGCGTTCAGTGTAAACGCACCTTAAGAGCAACATTATATGATTGCAATTCAGGGATTTCATCATCTACAGTTCATAATATCATCAAAGATTTCGTCGCCCACCCATGTTGCGTTGTCAGTCCATAAAAAGCTCATTTGGACAGTCCACTGAGCACTTTAAAACTCTGCTACAAATCCATCTTTTTTCTTTGGCGTTCAGTCCCAGCTAGTCGAGAAATCTTGGCTTTTATCTCTTTTATCTTTTATCCTTTATCTTTTTTTCCCCATCTTCTCTTTTACTCTTCTTTTATTGTTTGTATTCTTATTTTATTTATATTTTTATATGCGTTTTCAATATTGGGTTCATTTTTATTCCATTACTGTTTGATTATCATAATGTTCCCACACAGACATGGATTGTCACTCTGTGAGCCGGAATAAAAACAGTCTGTCACAGGTGTTGTCACACACCCACACAATGCTGATTGGCTGTCGTGGCACAACCACACGCAACGTCGCCTGAAAAGTTCAAATTTTTTAATGCTGGCAACCAAGCGAAATGACCTGGTTGCGTGTTCAAAGTTACCCCAAGTGTACCCGTCTGCAGGGACAAGGGCGCCGCCATGTGTCTCCCAAGATGTGACCAAGTCACCCAGATCGCGTCTGTCGCATCGCAGGCGGTATGGCCCTGCCCCATCATGGCTGTACTTTGACTTTGGATGGAGAGTGGTCAGCCAGGTCGCCCAAGTCGCATTCGGTGTGAATGAGGCTTTAATATTTATCCTTTTTTACTATTTTATATAGAGTTGGATTTTATCTTGCATAGTTTTGCATAGTTATCTGATTGCACTGAGGAAGGAGAAGCTCTCCAATCTGTGCGCTAAGCATAATTACAATAAAGGACATTCTATTCTGTTCTATTCTATCTAAACTCAGATGTAGTCATACAGTTGGATGATTTGTTTTTGACTGATGAGTCAGTGATTTGAAAAGTATGAACATAACTTTTCAGAGACATGGGAGACACCCTTTGCTGAGTAGCTCAACTTTCAGATGAGAGATAATCTTTTAATTCTGCTCATGAGAGGCATGAAGTAGGATTGATTTAAAGAATATGTGAGAGGAAATCTTGATTTATCTTTGGAATAAACATTTACAAATCAAATGATTAAACAAGTTAAAGTGTTTTATACATCTAAGAGCTCAGATATGATCTTTCATTTGTTTACAGCTTAAAGTTTTATACATCTGAATCTTAATTTAAGAGCTGTAGCAGGAAGCAAAGTGACTCCAAAGTCAATCAAACGTCGCTGTTAAAAGTTGGTATCTCTCGCCATAAAGCCTGTATCAGTATACTATCTATTCCCACTGTGTGACCTTATACTTAGCACATATTGTTCCATCCTTAGAGATTCAGTCTTTAAATCTGCTCTGTTTTTAATCACTCAGTTTGGGAGACAGCGACCTTGCCCAAGAGCACCAACCCAGCGCTTCTCCACAGGGGATTGGATCAGCAGATTTGTTGTAACAAAGGTTATTCAAGGTCATGCACAACTGGGGATTAAAAGAAATACAGATTATTGAGAGCGTTACTTAAATTATTTCAAAATTAGCGCTATGGTTCATATTAACTGCAGTCATAGTTAAGTAAGCTGAAAGGAAGAGAGGCTCACTTGCTCTGTGTTGCACTCTGCAAAATAGGACATTAAGTGCAGTCAGATTGGATACAGGATAAAGAATCTGATAAGCTAAGAACAGTTTTCTAAAACAGTGTGTTAAAATAATATGAGTATAGAGGTTGAGCAAGGCACCGTCTCCCTTTCATCCTTCCATCTATAAAACATTCATACAACAGCACCAGCAGGAGATCATCATTTCTCCTCCGCCTCCCCTCCCCTCTGCTTTCCGCGAGCGGCGGCAGCGGAGAGACTTTCCCCCCGAAATGTAGCCATGCAAAGGCAATCAACTCGAAATATCTTTGCAATTTTCTCCCCTATAGGCTGAGCATCTTTAAAAAATGAGAGCATTTCATTTCAGCGGGAATTACAGGCGCAATCAATCTTTGCAGAGAGCAGCAGACATCTCTGATGAGGCAGCACAGATGGACAAATATGACAACATACGATACATGCAAACAAGAACTATTCCCTGGCAGTTTAATGCCTTTGTGAGGTAAACAAGTATTTGATTGTGAGGGTACAGTGGTGGGTCAAGAAGAGGAGCTCAGGGGAGATTCATGGAAATCTCTCAAGCAAGCAGAGGACACAAAGACCTTGAAAGTCCAAAATCTAATAAGTTCACTCTTTGGAAATAGAGACCATTTGTATTTTAACAAAATCCATGGAAGTATTCTTAAGATTAATCTAGAGCTGGGAAATTAGTCAAGTTTCAGTTTCAATCACAATTATGTCCTACCACAATTAAAAATGATTATAATCAAGATTTAATTATTACTGTGCTGCATGTGATGCTTACTCATTTACTCAATAGATTTACCATATGCCAGTGTCTGTTGTATTACTTTGGCCAGAATTGTCCATTATTACAAACACAAGAAGAAATTAACCCTAGGTTTGATAAATGGATATGCTGCAAATGTTATTCAATGAAACATTCATAGTGTTTAATAATAGTGATAACACTGTCACTCAAAAAAATGCTAAGATTTTTGCCATAATCGAGCAATGTCTATTATGTCTGTCACATTAATTACAGAAAAATCCCTTAAAACAGTGACCACAAACCTTTTTTGAACCATAGCCCAGTTTGATTTAATACACTATTGTCATGGACTGGCCTTCGTGGGAGGGGTGCCAACAAACACTCATGTTGTGTATAGTATAGTATAGTAAAGCTATGCTTTTTTTCTAAACCCCAATAAAGAGACATTCACATGGACTCACTCTATTTTTACCAGCAGCTAAAATAAGCCGTTTAGTAAATTTCACTTTTTCATTCATCACACCGGGGACAAGGACAGAGAACCTGAGTGTAAAGTCTGCGAAATCAAGCTATCGTATAGACAGATATGCTAGGAGCCGTCATCCTTTCAAAATAAAACACCATCCTTTCTCCTTAATATAAGAAAACCCTTATGAAATTATTCTTTTTTATTTCCTTATGGCACAGTACCATATGACCTGGGCCTAGGGTTGAGAGCCTCTTCTTTAAAAGGTTTCTTAGGAAATCCTGTCCTCAAAAAGGATAAACATGAGGCTTCTTGACCTCGATGTCTGAAATCCAAACTTCGATATTCAAGAAAAAATTATTGAGATTTGATGTTTACATGAGGCCCACTGGCTTTACCCTTTGACCTTTTTCCGCTAAAAAAAAAAAATATTCTGAGATACATTGTGGTTTAATTTATTTAGATAATTTGATTCGTTATGCAGATATTCTAGGCCTGATTCAATGTCTCTTCTCAGACTAGTCCATCTTGCAAAGCTTCAACAATTGTGAGCAGCTAAAAACAGCACTTCCAAATCAGCGCCATTTAGAGCAAGAAAAGGTGGGAGCTACGAGCGAGACAGCAGTGACTGCTCATAGAGAGATTAGCATAGATGCTAACAGCTTCAGTAGCAGTTTTACCTGATCTGGACTGCATTTCTATATTAAATGAAAAACAAATAACAACACTATGAATGTCTAAGTTGAAGTAATATTTTTGCTCCAATTACGACATGTTTTGCAGAATTTGTTTTTTGAAGTGACTTACGTCACTTCACCCTGGCAGTAATGCCCACCTACTACATTAGCTGATTGGCCTGTAATGAATGTGATTGACGGAACGAAAAACGCCAAACAGGGTCATTTTAAATCTCTATCTCAGCTCTGCCTATTTAGTTATAAAGAGATTTGTTTAAATAAGTAAATTTCCAGTTCTGTATAAAGTCCTGACAGAGTGAATTAAGAAACTCTGTTGCTCTGATGCTGTTGTTGTACCAAAACACTTAGTACAATTTCCAAGGCACACCTGGATATGCCTCAAGACTCATATTTAAGGGTTTGACTTTTGGCAGGCATATTGCATTATTTTTCAACATAATCCCCTTCAGTATCTATACACTTTTGCCAGCGATGTTTAAGGGCCTCAATGCCACTTTTAAAGAAGTCCTTTTCTGGACTGTTCAGAAAGTCCTCCACTGCATATATGACGTCATCATCTGAGTGGGTACCAGAAATGACCTTTTTTAATTTTGGAAATAGATGAAAGTCTGATGGAGTGAGATCAGGCGAATAAGGCGGATGCTCAATCAATTCAAAGCCAAAATCTTTAATGGCAGCCATGGCAATGACAGAATTGTGAACAGGGGCATTTTGTCCATTTTGCAAAAGTACCTTGTCTTGTTTAATTTAGAGTGCTACCTCTTCGACATAAACTGACCAAATGACACCAGTCTTCGGGTACACAGCCTTAAATAGTCAGGGAATAGTAGAGCTGAAAAGGACATCCCTGCTTATCTTCTTCAATACAAGGCTCACAACTTATCAATCAGCCCTCGTAGATCTAGCAGCTGGAGTTTCCAGCACATAGGCGTAATGACTATCCTCATGCACTCTAAAAGCCCAAACGCCCCTCAACACCAACCACATTTCAATTACAACTCAACAGAACAGGTTGTACCCTGGGGTATTTCACTCTCCTGGGACTGTTATTCAGAGATGCTCCCACCAGCTGCTCTGCTGTCACAGGGCGTCAAAAACTGTGCTTTGACTTAAAAGATCCTTCCTGTATTAACATAAAGATCGTACTAATCTAGCATGTGACATCTGTGTGTGCTTTACAAGCAAAGTAACATTTTATTTTTCTAAAGACCCAGCTTATTCTGCTGGTTGTGATTTTGTTTGTTATCCATTTCAATGAACTCTGCAGACCTAAAACACAGGATGCATGACAAAAACAACGTACTCCAATACAAACAGTGATTCATGTACTGTCATTTTATGCCTCCACACTGGCATTAGTCAGCAAGAGAGGGACAGCGTTTTTGGTTTGCATGTCCTGGCTATTGTTGCAAACATGAAATCTGAAAAATTCATTTAAAGATAACTTCAAATTTGCTCAAAATTCCCAGTAAATGAATGATGTAAAGTTATCTTATTTTGATGTCAGTGGGCCTCATCTATATTTCTTGCTTTGGATCTTGATATCTGCAGAATGCTGTCAGAGATTTTCTTTCAAACTTTACACAAACATCCACTCTGATGTTTTCCCATTGCTTGGGAACAAGAGAGATTTTCCTTGAAATTTGCTTAGATATGCTTTCTCAGTCCTTGATAAACTCAGTTAATCTTGAGGGCTCAACATTAAAGTCACTTTGACCTTTCATTTTAATGCAAATCATACTTAAAATATTTTATTTTCAAATTACTTAAAAAATTTAGATAAATAAATGACAGCCAGCCACTATTGTGTTTTTCCTGTCCAGCAACTTTGTAGAGGCATATAAATCTGCAATATTTTGAGTTTTGTATCAATTAAATTTTATATAATTCCCATTAATTTTACACTACTCATTTAGAAAGATTATGGTTAAGTGAAGGTGCAATTCTACAACTGTTTGTCCTGAAACCAAAAGGAAAGTGATAAATAATGCCTGCGGGGAAGCAGACGAGGTGGACAGATGGGCTGAATATTATTAGTACTTACTCTAGAAGTCAATTAAGGCAGTCAGGTAAAGTCTGCGACAAGCAGACAGTCACAGGCACAGATAAGCTGTATCATTTTGTGAAAGCAAATGCATTGCCAAGGCCTAAAATTTGGTATAAAAAAAAGAGAAAGAATAGAAGCTGAGAAAGATAAATGATGGTTTCAAGTCATTTTTTTCCTCTTAAACATGTATAATTGAGAAAAAAACATGAAATGGCAGATTTCAAAGATATCCCAGCTCAATATATTTATGAGTGATGACAGCTTCAAAAGAGAAAAAAAACTCGCTCTGGGTTTGTTGTTTCCTGCTCTACATTCACAACAAAGGGACATCGCATCCATGAGCATCCACTGTGTCCACCTGATTAATCCCACTGAAGATGTTGGTGCAGTTCTGATAGATTAAGTTTATCAGAAATCATGAAACAAATGGTAAGAAAATACAGATGATTAATGTGCTTCAAGTTCAATTTTGTCTCCCATTCTGTGCATAATGGGAACACCAAGTCACAATCGCCCCCAGCGGTAGTGATGGGCGATACAGAAAATTTTGCTATCCATATGATAGTGATATTTTTTGCTGATTTTTTTTTTATACTACCACTGATACCAATACCAATCATCACCTAAAATGGAGAGATAGTTTTTCCATGACCAAAATAACATGAAGGAAATTTGTAGGCTAGCTAGACCATCAGATCTCTCAAGTGCTTAATTTAAAGTCTTTGTCCACTAAAAGTAAGTTTAAGAGATGTTCCACCATTAAAGACTAAAGTGACCTATATTTTTTGATGATAAAGTCATAAGTACAAATACAAACAATACTAAACCACAACATAAAATGTGTAGGGCTATTGGCCCTTTTCCATCAGCACGTCTTAGCCCTACTCTACTCGGCTTGGCTTTCCCCGACTCTACCCGGCTCTACTCGACTCGCATTGTGCTGCTTCTCCACCAGCCCGGTTCCCTGCCCAGCGGGGGCGGGGTTGCCATAAAACAAGTGGGTGACACTGCAGTCATGTCATTTTGAGCGCGACACAACAATCAAAACAATGGAGGACTTGGAGGCAATAGTATACTTGCTGCTCGATCTGTGGCTTTTTGTCACAAACCAAATGAAAGAGGAAAGCAGAAGAAGGCTGCAGGCGGCGAGAAGAAATACAGAGGACGAGAGCAATCGAGCTGCAAAGAAAAGATGTATAAGGGGAGGCTAATGGTAGCTACTGCTAGCATGTTAGCTAGCTCGTCGTGCTCATGACTCATCGGTGACGACATTCTCTGACCAATCAGTAGCCAGCACTCGGTCGATGTCACCTTTTAGGATCGACTCAGCTCGCTTAGAACCAGAGCAGAGTAGGTACTAATAACTGGCTTGTTTTAGGAGGTACCGTGCCGGTGGAAAAGCAACGCAAACCGGGTAGAGCCGAGTAGAGTAGAGTAGAGTAGGACTAAGGCGTGCTGGTGGAAAAGGGCTATATGTTGTACTGATTTCTAAATCTTTTTTAAACTACAAAAGTCACTCCAAGGTCTCTGTGAACCTCCCCTATCCGAGCACTTCCAAAGGGAAGGGGAAAAGAGCTGCATCTAATCCTCTACATAGACCACATGTTCGTTTTTATTTTACTTATGTCAAATTCTTGCTTGATAGTCATCCATGATGATGACAGTAAAACATACCAAGACAACGGACCTTTCAAGGCAGTGAGTAAATAACAAAATTTTGCACATCTGTTATCTAAACAAAAGTTAACAAAACCAGATTCCCAGGGTGACAGGCTCAAAAACAAATTTTAATTCCTGATAATGAAGTTGTGATGATGAGAAATTGTCTAACATCTAAAGATAATGATATAATCAAGGTGTGAAATCAAGCTGGACTCCTAATCAGTTCACCATCTACTATCAGATTCTGTTTTTGTCAGCTTTGCTTTATTGACAGCTGGCAGAGGCATCTGTTGCCTGACTTTGACTGACAGAAGGTCCACCGTAGAGTAACCAAGGAGCAATTACAGGAGGGTTTTGATTATTTTGGGAGAGACATGCCGAAATGAGTAATCTTACACTTCCACACCTCCATTCAACAAGCTCACACAGGCCTGAAGAAAATCCCATCATGGAAATAATAGATTCAGAAGAAAAAAGATTCACTAACAAGATGGTAGACTCAGGCAAGAAGTGATAGAAAATGATGTCTGCAATAAAAAAAAAGGGCAAGGAGCGATGAGGCAAAGTATTATTTCAGTTTGTATCGCTGGGAGGAGACTGTGTGACAGAGCAAGAAGAGAAAGACACTGACGCTGTAAACATGACTAATACCTTAGGGACACATCATTGTATGATTTATGCGGTCCACACAGGGGCTGACTATGCGATATAATTTATGCTAATCATAGGATGCTAAAAGCTTAAATGCACATCACCCACAGTCAGATCACATTACGCTAAAAACAACTCAGAAACAATACATTGTATTGAACCTAAGTAGCACTAGCTTAGGATACAAATACTTTCAAGGTCGGTACATTTGGCTTCATAACTGAGTGCTGAATTTCTTGGCAGCCTTTCAGAATAAACAAAGGGAAACCTGTAGTGGAGGAATTTAAATAACATAACCTTGTACAGCCGTAGCGTCACAGTCTCTCCTACCATCTCTGTCCTCCTGTTTGATAATGAATTCTAAATATTTACATTTCATAACAATTTACCCACATAGGTTTCACTAATGTGACCTCATAGGTGACCTCTGGTGCACTGTATTGAGAAAAAAGATGACAGCACGCCCATCCTCAGTGCAGATATTCACCTTGTTTGTACTTTTCATGTGCATGAATAAATAATACACAGCGATTGTTTATTGAAGAGGCCAGATGAAGAACCTGGCAGATGTAATATCAGAGAATAGCATCTGCATTAAATAGCTTTTAAGTAGTGGGGTTAAGATCGGTAACAGCATAAGGAAGTAAAAGCACATTTATTTATTTATTTTATTTATTTAGATAGAGGACAATGCACATTAATGAACATAGGCATGTAAATGTGCCAGATTATAGCCACAGGCTAATTTCCATCTGTAGTCCCCGGCAGGTTGATGTAATGCATTTGTACAGGTATGTACAATCTTGAAATACATAAAGTCCATAAAACAACGATAACAGGTAGCAGCAAGAAGACAGATAAGCAAAACATGAAATTTACATTGAATTACAGGACAAATCTACATGTAGGCCAGTTTACAGCCCAGTCAGGGTAGATGTGGGCCAGTTTTAAATCTGACCTCTTGTTGTATTATTCTCACTGTTTTGTTTTCTTTTAAGCCATGAGAAGACTCTGAACAAATTGTATGAATGACACAAGTTTGAATACAAGAAACCATCAGCCAACACTGAGGGTGGTCTTTCAAGCTTGTACACAAGATCTGTTCTGTGGAGGACTAAAGCTGTTTGCTGTGAATTTACACTCAGCACTGGTGTACTCTGATATTTACAGCGTTCGGGAAATATTTTAGAGCTTCACTTACATGCACAACCTTTATTTCACCTGGGTATTGTGACTGATTTTTGTTAAAGGATTTTGAACTTATGTCTGTATTTGATTGCCTTTTTTTTTCAAAAGGTGTACAAACTAATGGATCTACACAATGCCAAAACAAATTGTTGGGAAGGTAGAATTGGCAGGAAAAAACAGTATTACAGTGTTAAATATCAAAAGCTGTGCTGCTAGATTTTTGGTAAATATTGCTTTTAAGCACAAAATCATGTACATTCTACACTTTGTACAGTTTGAAGAGTCTTTGGAAAGCCAAATAAGTATTTAACAACTGTTAATTATTTTTGCAAATGGGAATGAACTTATCATTTCCCATTTAAAGTGAAGTTACATATTGTAGGACAGTCTCTCATTGTTTTTGGAACTGGTGAGTTTGATTGATTGGTAGTGATTTCAGTAAGATGGAGCATTTCTTAACCTTTCGTTAAGTACATACAAAATGATTATTTTTTACTTTTGGAGTTTGTGTCAGGGAGGTGTTTTTTTTATTATTATTTGCGCTGAACCAGGGCAGCTAATTAATCAGTGTCTGCTTTCTTATGGTTTATTTAACAGACAGACATGAGTGGTATTGATCTTAGAAAGAACCAAACCGGTACATTTCCTGGCTGGAAAGTGCTGAAACTCACAAAAAACCTCTGTACAGCTGTGTTAAACTGCAGAGCTGGGTGATGTTTCTGACCCACTGAGCAAGAGAGTTTGACCTAGCATGGTTACCCTTCCTTATTATTGTGGGCCATGATCTGCTGAACATGTCTATGCAACTCAGTCCAACTGTACATCTTAGCATAAGCAGAGTTTCATGCCTTTACTCTTGAGTCAGGGTAAATCTTGGTTGATAACAGCTGAGTTCTGGCTTTACGGAAAGTCGTCCAAAATTTCTTGTTTGGTCTCCTGTGTCTTTTATGGGCCAAATTTAGTGCAACATATGTGATGAGGTGTGTTTACCAAGTCTGTTTTAACATTCAAGCCAGGATTTTCCTCAACACAGCCAACAACAGGCGTTAGATCCAAAACCAAAGGTGCTTTTTACCAAAAATATGATCTTAAAGGGATAGTTTGGCTTTTAAAAGTGGGGTTGCTCGAGGCCTACGGCACTAGTAAATATGATTGCCACTAAAGAACCAGCTTCATCCCTGGGGGAAGATAGCCAGGTTGTAACCCTATGTGCTATGTAGCAATTAATGGCCACTGAAAGCCTCGTAATTAGCCCACTTTTAGGTTAACACTATACAAAAAACAACATTGGTTCAACCTGATGCTACAGTAAGCCTTTCAGCTTTTCACTTTTCCATAACAAAGCCCCTGTGTTTGGAGCAATATTGTAATTCAGCACAGGCTACGTATCCTTCCGCCAACAACTCCTCTTATTTGATATTGATATCAGAGTGCTGCAGCGGGGTCAGGTAATAACTCGAGCAAAAACGGATTAATACACCTTTATTCATTTATCAGTTTTCTATACTGCATTTTTGTCTTTTGTATATATATATATTTATAATGCATAACATATTATTGTAACCTTGTTTGAGAATTTCCTCATAATCAAGTGACCTGGTCAAGTTGGTCTTCATGGCTGTGGCAACTGTGTATGAATTATTGTTTATTAATAAATGATCAGAAATGCCTGCAGTTCGGCCCCTGGCCATTTTTGAAGTCCTTGTTAAATGTTTATTTTTATGCACATAACAACAGTTTAGGATTCAAAAGCAGGCAATATCAGATGCATTTTATTATTTCCCATTTATCATTGAAATATGCGTGTGTTATTCACAAACTTTATTTCAGGCACTTATCCAAAACCAGTATTCTAAATCCCATTTAGTTGTGGACTTGAAAACCAAGAAGTAAGCAACACTAACTCGTCTCTCACCTCACCTCTGGACTCATTCTTTCACCACTCTATGATAGCTTTTAACTTTCACCAGTTATTTTTATGCTTAAAAAATCGTGAAAATAGGTCAGTTTGTTAAGATTATTACAAAGAACAGAGCATGTACGTTTCATTCATTTTGTTGCTACAGGGCTTATTATCCGTAATGATCCAAAATCCTGTAGGCTTTTAGCAGGCTTGTTGTCGAAGGAAACAGCACGATGCTAACTTACGCGCTGGCCTACAAAAAATACGTTATCCCTTCAACACTCTACTAGAAAAGCACCTCTTGGACACAATGCATGTCCTCAAAAATATGAGCTTATAACTACATGCAGTTTTGAGATATTAAGCTTCAAAGTTCTGGTATTTAATAAAGAGGAACTTGTGGGAGAATTGTTTTAAGACAAAGGTTGACAAATGTATATTAATAAAAATAAACTGATAGATTCCCAAAGACTGATGTTATTAAAATCATTTTCTCAAAAATATCAGATAGAGTCATATCATTGCAAAGGAAAGAATAATGCTGCAACATTTTCTTGCTGCTAGCCCCAAAGTCACCCAGATATTAACGTGATAAATGAGGTGTAGTAAGTCAGCTAAGGTGAATTTAAAGGCAAAAGGTTATGGCTGGTTACACGCAGCACACTGAGGTATTGAGTGATAGCTGCTGATGGATGAGTGGCTACAGAAGAGACCAGAGCGAGAGCTGTGTGACGGCACGGTGGCAGTTTGCCATCTGGAAAAAAAAATACCAGCAGTTAAGAGCCATCCATCTTTATCTGCGCCGCACACTAACACATTGAGGATTTTCTCACAGTTTTTTCTATGTGAAAGGCGGGGTGTAGCTGGTCTGACCTCTAGCATTTAGGAGAGTACAGCCAGTGACAAGTCTGGAGGGATAATGATGATTTAATATCAGAGTGAGCTGTTTGTTGGAGGATGTATGCAAAAATAGAGAAAATAAGGATGAGATTAACACCAGTTTTCATCCTGACCTGATCCCAAATGTGAATTTTTTGGGTCATTTTAGAGGTCAGATGTTAATAATAGTGGCATCAAAGAAAACACAGCAGTGTGTTGTGTTGACTGCTCTGTATTTGTGTCGGACACATTGTTTTTTTTGTTCTTGGATCAAATATTTCTGAACAACACCAGTGTTCAGGCTGGTCTCAAAACATTCTTTGATCATAAAGTTCAGAAAAATGAAAGGAATTTAGAAAAGTCTTTGAACTGTCTAGATTGAGTGATTTTACACACCATAAAAATTAAGTGATAGTGTACGAGGTAACAGAAAAACTACTAAAAAGAGACTGGTGATATAGACAAAATCTCACTTCTTGATATTTTGAAGCTAAATGTTGCTCCACAATGTTAAGGGCCTTTTTGTGTATTTTATGCGCTTTTCGTTGTTCATTTTTTTTTTATTTTTTATTTAGGTTGCTCATGCATGTAGCATAAATTTTGGCATGATCAAGTATTTTTATAACCTGACACACCAGATGGACCATTCAATATATTTCACTCATCCGTCTGGGAAACCACCAATAGAAAGTGTTTGAGAATGAGCAGAACCTTTTAAAAGCAAATCCAGTAGATGATTGGATGATTGTTCTGTCAGTTATATTCATTACGGCTCAGTCGGATAATTTAGTAGGCGAGTGTTACAGACTTGACATTAAATACAAAACTTAAGCCACTACGTGGAACAAGCTCCCGCCAAAACATGTCGGAAGTAGAGCAAAAATATTATTTATACAGAGAAGTTCTTCTGCTGTTCATCCATCAAAATCCAATCATTACTTCATTTTGCCATGAAAAAACATTACCTGGAAATTTTATCAAGAAATTTTAGAGTTAGCCTGCTCACAGATGGACAGATGAATGGATGGACTAACAAAAGTATGCAAAGACAGAACCTCCTGGGTGGAGGAAACATCAGATTCCTGCAGTATCACACTAACTTCTAACCTGATATACCAAGTGTTCTGTTCAATAATCCATTGGGGAAAGAGCCCACAGAAAGTGTTTGAGAAAAGGCAGAACCCAGCATGTCCGGCAGATGAGTGGACGATTGTTCCACTAATCACATACATTGCAGGCCAAACAGATAATGTAGTGGGCGCTACTGCTGCGGTGTAAAATACAACACATCAACCAATTCATAAAACAAACCCTTGCCAAAACATTTCAAAAGAGGGGTTCCAATATCCTTTCTATAGAGAAGATTTCAGTGGTGGTGTTTTTCATTTAACAAAAAAATGCAGTTCTGAACTAATTAAACTGCTACTGAAGCTGTTAGCATCTATGCTTATCTCTATACAAGCAGTCACTTCCTGTTGTTGTCTTGCTCGTAACTCCCACCTCTTCCTGTTTTAAAGGACACTGCTTGGCTCATGTTGTTTTGGGCCACTCAATTTTTGAAGATTAAAGATTGGCAAAATGGATCTCCCTGATTGCAGACACTGAATTAGGCAGATCCATCTGCACTGCAAGGTTAACAAACTTCAATTTACTACACCAAATGCTGCTGCGTAGACAAGAGCAACAGTTTATTAAAGTGAGGATTTTAAGGATTTCCTCTCCTTAAAGCTGAAGCAATGAGGGATTTCTAGAAAACGCAATAAAGGAAAATCCTTAAACCAGTCTATGAGGCATTACAGCAAATTATTTAATTTCTGTTATTAAAATAAATTATCACAGCTGCTGTAACCTAATTTTAATTCACTTTCAATAATAAAGGAATAACATTTGCTGAAAGATATTTACCACATTAGTATTTAACAATTTGTTTCTCATATATTTATGTTTTCTAATATTAATGCAAATGTGGTGCCAACACTGTGGAGTGGGTGCCAGTGGAAGAGCTTGAGGGATCTAATTTAGCTGTGGGTGTGATTGTAACGTGATTAGTATTTATATGACACATCATCCACATGAGGCAGTGCTTCCCTGTTCCACATGCCACTCTTGATCTTTCTCTCTCCTCCTTGTTTCAAAGACGTGGCACGTCGATGATGGGCACCATCTGGCCCTCGCTGTTGGCACGAGTTCTAGCTCTGTGCTTATTGCCAAAACGGCGTGAACAAGGGTCCTCACTCCCCCTTCTTTCCTTCACTGTCCGTCTGTTTCACACACCCAGTACCTACATCTGTCATTTCTTCACACAAAAAAACTTGGAGGTAAAGGAGGAAGGAACATAATGGTAGGGATGTGCAGTGTTTTTACATGTAAGAAAAAACCCGTGTATTTATGCATGTGGAGTGTTTTGATGATGTTGACAGGGTTTTATTTGGGGTTGGTGTCTTTTAGCTGTATGCGGTTGGTACGCTGAAAGGATCAGGTAAGTGTCGACATCATACATCTGATGTGCGGTGTTTGCCTCATCAACTTTAATTAATTAAGTATGACGTCGCTGAAAGAGTGTAAAACTAATGCCATATGAGATATATGCCAAGAAGCAAGACACTAGAGACAGATCAGAAACTCTGGTAATGTTGTTGTTTCAAAAGATCAATATGCTGTGGGAGACTGTCTGGGGAGAAGACCATCACTGTTGGGCTGTCTAGAGCAGGTTTTTCCAGTGCACCTAAGCTACAAGGTGGGCATTCACATGCACTGTGGACATTTCTAGCAGTGTTATATTGTAATAAGTTACCATGCTATCTGGTGTCCTCTAGAGGTGGAGGAAAAAAATGCTACACTGTAATATTGCAATATTTGGCGTGATGATATCCTATTGATTCACGGCTGACAAAAATCAGTTTTTTTCATGCACAACCATGTATCATCATGTATTAACTTAATGTTTAATGAGGCTTATGGTTCAAAACAAATTAAATCAATTACTCAGAAAGTTCAGATAATGGTGATGTTTAGCCAGGTCAGTTGGGTGACTTTCACTGTGCTGGAGAGTAAACAATCATGGCTGCACAGGAGAGGGTGACGAAAGGAAAGCACCGTCAGCATTTATATCAGCTGTGTGGACTTATTTTGGACTTGAAAGGGACATGAGAGATGGAATGACAAAGGGGGATGCATGACAGTAAAATAATGGACATAAGACTCCCCTCACATGGCACCATCCAGGGACAACAGAAGTCAGCTGCAGCAGAGCTAATGCTAAGCTAATGCTACTGATAAACCAGCCAACACTTGACATGCTTAGCTTGTTAAAGCTGCCTCCCAGTTCTGAGCTGAGAAAATATCACGATCCATCACTAACTTTATGAGTAAAGACTGAAGGCTTCACTGTGTTGAGGAAAACAAGAGTTTTTTTGAGTATCACTTCAACAACAGCAGCACTGAGGCTCTCAAGAGCAGTGAAGTTTAAAGCTGAAGAAATGCTGAGCTCAGCAAAGTGGGCTGCATTAATTGGCTACATGTGGACATCAGTCTTTGAGTTTTACTCCCGTTTTTAACAATACTGAAGTGACATGATGAATACTCTGAGATGGGTTTCTTTTTATTAAATTTATAGAATTCAATATTTTTTTTTTCTTTTTGGATATAAATGCATACAATAAAGGGTTACAAGTTGCATTATATTGCGATGTTAAGTACTGCAACACTTAGCATATTGTAAAATATTAAGAATTGCAATAAAATGGAATCGGGACTCCGGTATCACAATAAAATTGCATCCAGGGGCCACTGGCAAGCATTAAAAGCCCTTCCTCTTTGTGCAGCTTGTTGATGCTTATACCGTATGGTGTGTCAAACATTCTGTATACATAAGACATTTAACCTCTGCAACTATTATGTGTTACATCTGCTGGATTTCTTACCATAATGCGCAGAAGAGCTCATAGTCAAAACAACGCTGGCTGTATTATAATGAGGAAAGGCCAGCACTGAACTGTGTTGGTAGCCCTTTCCAAAATATTTCTATGTGAACATGAAACGAAACAGGGGAAATGTGCAAATTTGTAGCGTTATTTTCAACAAATTTGGAACAAAGCAACCAAGCTGTAGGTGTGAAACCACCTGAAATTACATGTTTAATGCACCACACAGTGAGCGGTTAAAGGTTACAGGCTTACTGACCCCAGCAAGTGGTGAAATTCTTCGATGGCCGTGTAGCAGCGTGGCATCATCTTTAAAGCTTCTTTTCTGCGGTAAAAAAATGCTGAGATGATGTAGTTTATATGTGTACGCACGGAAACAATCAATCAGAGCATATGGAACAAATAATACTCCTCAGTCCTGTTTTCTTGTTTTCTTACTGAGAAAATCTTTCTCCCCGCTGGCTCAACATTACCTCTGTGTTGTTCAATATGAATGAGAGTGATGCCTTTAGTGTATTTTCTGCCTCTCCCCTGTGAGCTGCCTGTTGCTCTTTGGCTCAGCCCTGAAGTAAAGATGGATTACTGCAGAAGAAGTGCCTGCCCTGCCCTTTACACATTTCACACACACACCACTTCTCCATTATCAGCCTCATCCAGGGGGAAGCGGCGCGCATGTGCACACGCACACGAGCAGGTCTGAAGGCTCTGACAGGGTTGTTAGCAAAAGGTCAGAGTCAAGAATCTGACAAATCTTTCTTCACAGAAACCAAAACCTCTCATATCCAGTTAAACTGAAGCTACAGCAGCTCTTATTTTCTTCTCTTGTTGTTTTTCATCATTTCCTGTTCATTTGTGTCTCTTTGTGCTCCCCTCTCTCTATTTTTACTTCAAAATCCTGAGCCAAGTAGTAAATCTGTTTGTGTTCGGATCAATTCACTGTCAGATATGGACAACCCGACCATTTGAAATATCTGAAAGCAGAGAATCTAGGCTCTGCAGTCAGGAGATTATCCCGCCATTGCTGAGCTGAGCGGACTTAACCTCAGAGCTCAATAGGTGCTTTATTGATTGATTGGTAAGCTCAGAAGTTTCTGATTGAGGAAAGGATTTATATAGTTCATTTCCTTTATACAAAGCATAAATAGTGAAGACTTTCTCAGCAAAATCCTGCAATTTGTTCCTTTTCTACAATTGCCTCTGTAACCTGTATGGTGCGATATATAGAGTGATTATAAAAACCCTTTCTTGTCCTGTCTTTGTACTTTTATATTTGCTCCACCTTCCCATAAATGACAAGGGATTTAAAGAAATGGCTGCTCTGTCTCTACATAATTTCATTTTCTTATGACTTATTTCTAGCCAATAGATTTTGAGGGAAACTACATGACACTTAATAGTTCAATAGTGAGGAGACACTGATGGAAAAAAAAGCTTTTGTAAAGTCACAAAAACTTGTTTGATAACAGGGATGAATTTTTCAGTGAAAAACAGCCAACTGTTCATGGACAATATGTCAAATGATAGTTTGATTTATTGTCTCAAGGATTGACCAAAATAATATATACCGTATTTCCCGGACTATAAGTCGCACTTTTTTTCATAGTTTGGCTGGTCCTGCGACTTATAGTCAGGTGCAACTTACATAAATCAAAATATACATAATTTAACATGTTTTTAAATATAAATTCATACTGACATGAAACAAGGAGTAAACATTACCGTGTACAGCTGCGAGAGGGCACTCTAGGCTAGGCTAGACATAAAACAAAATGCCCCAGAAATGAAAATCCCATTCTGCAGATAACAACTGCAGGTAGTAAAATATTCAGCGGTAATCAAGCAGAAATAAAGTTTGGAGTGAGCGAGAAACTCGTGAGGTGGCGAAAAGTTGAGGTTACTCTTACTGCAATGAAGAAAATGAAGAAAGCTCATCACTGGCGGAAAGCAAGACGGTCAGAGCTGGAAGAACGAGTCCACAGATACGTGCTTAAATGATAGGCTGCCAGGAGAAGCTTGTTAACGGTGCAGTTACGTCTCCACGCCCTGGTAGCTGCCAAGGGAAGAATATAAATGAGGCAGGTGGGCCTTCTTGGTGTTACCGCTTCATACAAGGCAACCACCTCTCTATCAGAGCACTAAATAAATGTGACTTACAATCCGGTGTGACTTATATATGTTTTTCCCTCTGCATGACGCATTTTTTGAGTGATGCGACTTATACTCTGGAGTGACTTTTAGTCCGGAAAATACAGTACAAATTTTTTGGTTTGCAAGCTTAATGCTAACACATAACATAAATTGCATGAATGGGCTAACAAAATTTATAAAGTGATTACAGATAAATTTGTTTGTTTGTAAACACGATACCTGGAAAAGTTAAGAACAGATTTTGATGAAATTATCAGGGAGTATTAGGATTAGAAGTTGCTCAGTTTTGAGGGGCTTTTGAGGAATATGTTTCCCATAAATTTTGAAAAAGCAGGAATCCTTAATTTTAGGAGAATCTTAAGGGGAAACATGGTTTGGTGACTGTGGTGACTGAGCCATCAGGCATCAGGAGCAATCACCTCTCATATTCTTGAAGAAATACTGCAGGGAACATAAACTAAGATGAAAAATGTTTTCCTACACAGTATATCTGGGTAGAACAGCGATTTGCCTTCAATATTGTTTGAACAGAGTGTTGATACTTTCACATATGAGTTGGTTTTTAAAAAGACACCTGCTTTTCCTGAAATTGGATCTCCAAGAGTGGTGAGAGTGAGACAAACAAAACAGCTATGGGCAAAATGCTTTCTTTGGGGGATCTGTGGATTCAGATGACGACTTTGTACATCCATTATTCGGAGCAGTCCCTGTAGATCATAAAATTATTCTCACATCAAAATATGTGTAAGTTTGGATAAGTCTATGGTCACCAAAAATGCATGTGGACTTGAAATATTAAAGTACGTCTTGCTTTTCTGGGAACACCAATCCATATTTTAAAGAGCAAACATGTCAACTGTTGTCATCACTGTGTACGTCAGGATGCCTGATTTTGTTGCTCAATGTTGCCTTTAAAATTCACATTACGTCCCAGCACAAAAACATTTTTTTCTGTCACTGTTACATTTCCTCTCCTCGGTTTCCTCTTTCTTCCCCCTCCACTTTGTTGCCTCTTCAAATAGAGATGCACTTTCCATCTCCTCCTCACTCTTTAACTCTATTTTTTTCCCGCAGAATTCATTTTATATTCTCTTCAGTCAGGTCTTTTCACTCCCTCTTATGATAATGGCAGAGGACTGTCAATGTTTAATGAACAGCTGGAGGCGGGTTACAGGTTCAGAAATATCTTTGTGACCGTGAACATGAGAAGTTCATCTATAATTTGCTCGCACACCGCTGTGTGTTCGGAGAAGCTCGGCTAAATGCGCGCACACTGGGGCTCAGATTTATTTTGGACAGTTTCTGCTCATTTGCTCTCTCTATGTATAGTGCGGATTTTGGTTTCCCTGAATAAACCGCACAGAAACACCTCCTGTTCGGTTCATTTGACTGTGGAAGGCAAAGCAAAGCTGCAAGTCTCCGCCTGGGCAATCTTTCCTCCTCACCTCCTCTCTGATGCTCCTCTCCTCTCACCCCTCTCCCCTGCTGTGAGTTTGCACCACTTCTCCTCATCCCCATTTAGGTGTGAAATGTATTTATATTCAAAGCGCGGAGAAAACGGGGAAATGTGGGGAAGGGAGTGGAGGAAGTGACACAAGCAATCTTCTGGAAAAGGCGCCTCTTTCTGATGTCTGTAGAGCACCATATTCCCTTGGATAAAAAGCAGGACAATGAGGAGCTGTCAGTAGCTATGGGCCAGTGTTGGAGCGTGTGGAGAGTATTTGAATTGGACCGCTACACTCCTTCTGGGCCACATGAGAGAGAGAATCAAAGGCGGTGAAAGGAAAACGTGAGACCAAGCTGAGAAGTAGCACTCTGGAGACTGGAGCACATTATAGAGGGCAGGGAGAGTGTGAATGAGGCCTCCATGCACCAAGGCCCTGAGCTCTTAACGCTGAACGACTGACAGCAAAGACGCTACACCTTGTTCTTCCAAACAAGATATCTTGTTGCTCATACCATATTACCCTACCAGATTTACCACAGTTCAGCTCAAATAGAGTTTAAAGTTTTGTAACCAGCACAGCTTGACCTTGGAGTTACTGCCCCCAATGATGAGAATAGCTTAATCAAGTCAATACGTGCTCAGCATTATATTATCATAAGCGTGAACTTAATCGTAGCTACATGTGCCTACAGATTTTATTGTTATCTAATATTTTTGCCCAAAGTATTAAGTGTATATATTTATTCAGCCTAGAGTCAGACAAGAGAAAGTGAATAACCCGAAGTATTCTTGAGATAATGGTTTCAAAAGATCACATTCAGGAGCAAAGGATGACCTCATGGCTTTGGACCTGATTTTTTTACTTTGTCTTTGAATAACTAATCAAACCATCCCTACATCATGGTGGACATTTGTGCAAAGTTTGAAGAGAATTCTAAAAAGCATTGATGTGATTTCTTAATCACGGAACCTATAACCTTTAACAGTGACCTTCAAAATCTACTAAATTCATTTTAAAGACAATGTGAACATTTGTGTTGTGTTTAATGAAAATCCTTTATATTACATTAAAATTGCATCCAGAACTACAGGGTGACCACAAGGCTTTATGGCCTTTGACCTGAAAACTCCAATTTTAATGAAGTTGGGTCATTTTGTAAAAACACAATACAGTGATTTACAAATCTTTTGGACCTAAATTCAATTAATAACACAAATAAAAGATAATTAATGTTCAACCTGATTCACCTTATTTTATTTTGCAAATATTCACTCATATTGAATTTGATGCCTGCAGCACTTTCCAAAAAGATGGGGCAACAAATGACTTGAAAAGTTGAAGAATACACAAAAAACACCTCTTTGGAACATTCAACAGGCGAACAGGTTAAGTAGAAACAGGTGAGTGTCATGATTGGGTATAAAAGGAGCATCCCCAAAAGGCTCAGTCATTCAGAAGCAAAGATGTGGTGAGGTTCGTCACTTTGTGAACAACTATGCAAGCAAATAGTCCAAAAGACTAAGAACAACCTTTCTCAACAAACAAATTAAAGTAATTTCAGATTTTCATCATTTACAGTCCATAATATCATCAAAAGATAAGAGAATCAGCAGAAATCTCTGCACGTAAGCAGCAATTCAGAAAACTGACACTGAATGCCACTGACCTTTAAAGCCTCAGGCAGCACTGTTTTAAAAACTTCATCAATATGTAAGGGTATTAACCCGAGAGCTCAGGAACAATTCAGAAAACCATCGTCAGATAGCACAGTTTGGTGTTACATCTAGTTAAACCTGTACCATGCAAAGCAAAAGCTGAATATCAACAACATCCAGAAACATTGCTGGCTTCTCTGGGCCGAAGCTCATCCGAGATGGACTCAAAGGATACAAAGAGAAACTGTTTTCTGTGGTCTGACGACGTAAAACAAATCAAGTCCAGAAACATTTCAAATTGTTTCTAAAAACAACTTGAAATGTAGCCTCCAGGCCAAAGAGGAAAAGGACCATCCAGACTGTTATCAGTGCAAAGCTCAAAAGCCAGCATCTGTGATGGTATGGAGGTGTATTAGTGCCCATGGCATGGGTAACTTGCACATCTCTGAAGGCCCCACTGAAAGGTACATACAGGTTTTGGAGCATCATTTTCTGACTTTTTGACTTCTTTTTCAGGGATGTCCCTGCTTGTTGACGATGCCAAGCTGCATTCTGCATGTGTTGCAACAGCGTGGCTTTGTAGTAAAAGAGACTGGACTGACTAGACTGGCCTGCCTGCAGTCCAGATCTGTCTCCTTTTGAAAAATATGTGGCCCATTATGAAGCAGGCGACTGAGACCCTGCACTGTCAAGAATGGGAAAGAATTCCATCTACAAAGATTCAACATTTAGTGTCCTCAGTTTCCAAATACCTCTCCACTGTTGTTAAAGGGTGATGTTACACATGGTAAACATGCCCCTGTTGTAGCAATTTGAGTAATGCAGGCATTAAATAAAAAATTTTTTAAAAATCTGACGAAACAACAAAATTTATCAGTTTGAACATTAAATATCTTGTCTTTGTTGTGTGTTTGATTGAATTTGGGTCAGGAAGGATCTACAGACTCTTGCATTTTGTGTTTATTTACATTTTACACACAACCCAGTTTCATTGGAATGGGGGGGTTATTTACGACTCCGTCTGGATACTGACGTCTGGTGCTTGTTTTTTTTCAGTCTTTATTTTAACACTGAAGAGATTTACGGTTGCAGGGGTGGAATCATGTCCTTTCCAAGATGTCTGACCTTTTTTTTAACTGTTTTTTTGCCCGGTGAAGGTGAAGTGCCAAAATGTTTCAAGATGATGTTTTCTTTTTAGTTGGACTGTGTTTAGGTGTGTACATGTTAATATTTATTTTGCAGCAAAATCAGAATAAACATTGGACCGGCTGACTGACTGATAGGTGTGCACTTTAGGTTAAAAATCCCCTTGTCTCAGGTGATTTTTTTATGTTTCATGTAATTTCCTTACATGTCTATCAGGCTTCATTTTCCAGTCTGCTTAACAATGCAAGACATGCAGCACTGCCCCATCATAGGGGACGGACGTGTCTGGCAGTCATCCTTCAACAGCACCCGAGCCAAAGGAGCCATGTCTCCCGGTCTCTTTTAACACTATTATTACTTTTTAAAATCTTTTAAAGCCGCTGTGATGAATTTTTAATGCAGATGAATATTTCACTGCACACCAGAGTTAGGCAAAGAGAGAGGACGAGGTACGAGTCATTGAGGGATACACGGCAGGAGAGAGGAGAAAAAAAGTTGGAGATATTGATATGCATGAAGAGTCATCCAAAATTTCCCTCCTCTGTGCCCGGACTCTCTTCTGCTCCACCAACTCACTCTCTGGTCTATCGCAATCGAAGGACAGCGTGCGAGTTTCCAGCCCTGTCATGCGTTGTCGTGTCAGCGGAGATGTGCGTCAGGAAGCGCTGATTCATGATGGGTGTGTGGTGATGAGTTGTTACTGTAGGCGCTGTCACAAAATGTTCGTCTCAAAGCCCTCCTAATGGATCCGTCTGCAGCCTTCGTCCTACGAGTCTCAGTGGAGGAATCCTCCGCCCTACCACCGCCGCCGCTATGCCTGGCATGCATATGCATAATCACAGATGTGAAGAGGCATTCATTGACAAACAGGACGCTCAAAAGAGGCAGCAAGAGGCTGTAAATGAGAGAGAAAACAATACGAGTGTGAAACGAGGCCGCAGTACAGATTTCAAACCAGCATGACTGGCATCCCCGGCAGGAAAGAGAGAGGAAAAGCAGGACTGCTTCCTCAGCAACCTTTTTTTTCTCAATTATCTGCTGCTCAGTGAAGGCTATGACGGATTGTGTTTGGGAAAAAAGGAACTCTTAGTGGACCCATAGTTTAGCTGAAAAACGCACGGTCCAGAGAGTCATTAATCCATCTCCCATCGAGCTCCTCCGCTGAAGTGAAATGCATGATAGAGCAATAGACAAAGCCGGAGCAGAGATAAAGCAGCAGAGTGCAGATCTGATTAGGCTGCCGTCTCCGTGCACTCCACAGGGATTAAGCTCAACACTTCCTTGTTAGACCTCCATACTTTTATCCATACATCCCGTACGCCATTAGCAAAAAGAGCCGCAACTCTGCTCTGTAATTAGCAGCCCTACGCGGATAAACAATCACATCATCCATGTATCAACATGCAGTTTATGTTTCACTGCTGAACAATAAATAACATCAGATACATCAAGCATTATTTCCAGCATAATGTGAAACCCTTAAATACTAGAACAAATGAAGAGCTCATTTATGCGTCCTGGTCGAGTTCAAAATGTTTTGTTCTGTAGCCACAAGTAACTACATTTACATGCTTAATGAATCAATCACATTGTATACAAGCTTGACTGGGAAAAAGAATGTATAAAAAGAAACACTGCAAATATAAAGCTGTCATACTGAATAGTACAGTAATAAATTATAACACAAACGCAAATGATTATGCATAGTTAAATGAACTTGACAAAGAATTACAGCCAATTTAAAATAGTCAAAGCAAATTAGGCTTCTTTTTAATGAAACAAAACTATCTTTAAACCACAAATATTTTACCTCTACCATTTTCTAAATGTATTATTAAGTGATAATATTATATTCTAATACTTCATAAAGGAAATTTTGAGAAACAATTGCAGCAAATTCAGCTAAACAAGTTTAAATAGCCGCAAAAAGGAAAGAAAAAAGACAATAATAATCTCGGTTAAATAGAAATATAGGATATCTGAATTTGTGTATTGTGTTTTCATATTTAAGATTCAGCACATTTGATGAATCCTGTCATGTTTTCTTCATGTTGGCAATTTTCCTGATTTTTGGAAATGACTGGTAGGCATGGGCAGTGAGATGAAAGGCCGCATGTGGCCCCCTCACCACCAGTTGCCCACCCCTGGTCTAGAATAACTAAGGCAAAAATCTGCAAACACACAACACAAAAGACCATTTTTTTATGTGGCTGTGTGCACAACATGGCGTATTTTGTGTTATTAATTTCGGTTTAAAATGAAATTGTTCTTCTAGGTTTTCATTAGGGAAAACTGATAATTGAAAAACTGCTGGACCTAATGACTTTGGGTCTCATGTTCATCCATGATGGTAATTTTCACAAGTTTCATAAAGTATTTTTGAGACTTTAATTGCAAATCTCTCAACTTCATCTCTATCTGAAACTCTTACCAAAAATTTAACAATCCTGTACCCACAGTCCAAAATATTTGACGTAACTTTCAAAACTTTTATCAGACATTTTAGATTTTTTTTTTTTTTAAATGCAGCTGTTATTTCTTAAAAAAAAAAAAAAAACATAATAAAATTTTGGGGAATTTTGGTATCATTTTTGAAACTTGTAACAAACACATTAAATTATGTCATCAACTGCCAACAAACATTTCAAAATTTAGTTTGTAAGAAAAATGAAATCTGAATATTGCACTGAAAATCTAACTATATTGGGATTTTTTTAAGACTTACAGTCAGAAAATCCTTGATTATTTTTGAAAGGCTTTAAGATCTTTTGAAAAATAAAAACAAGCTGTGTTGATTATGCCTGAAACTGAAACCTTGAAATATTTGTTAAATGATTCTTGTTGAACTTTCAAAAATACTTTAGATCTTTTTGAAAACGCTTTGAAATCTTATTTACCAAGACTTGCAACTTCTAATGGAACTTACCTCTCCAAGAATACTTTTATATAAATCCTTTATTTTGTTGTCACAAATTTAAGAGGCCTTTTTAAAAAAATCTGACATAAACAGGGATTTTCACTGCTTTTATTATACATTTTCCTTTCATTGTTAAAAGTCTGAGAGGCTGTTTTCATAATCTTTTATAAAGAAATCACATTCAAAGAAATCAAGAAAACTATCTTCAAAGATAACTGAAGTTTGTTAATTAGAAAATTTTCAAAACCTTTATGCACATTTTTTGAGACTTTCAAAGAAATGTCTATGAAACTGGTATACAATATTTCTGATTTTTTTTTTTTTCAAAAAGATTTAAGCCACTTCTTGGTGACTTAATCAAAATATGTTGTTTTTTTTTAAACTTATATGTGAAACCTGTATGAAAAAATGCATTATTAAAACATGTCATAAAGTTCATACTATGGGGTCAAAAATGACCAGAAGCTAACTGATTTACTCAGGTTAAGATATTGAAAAGCATGTATTTGATCAGGGCTACAGGCTTTAAACAACACAGCAGCTCTTAGCCCTCATCAGGACAAGTGTTTTTGTTTTATGAGTCTGAAAACTGATGAAACAAAAACTTTTAAAACAAAATAGCTTCAGAGTTTAAGTTAATTTTTAAGGTCAGTGTCTGTGGTTACTTGCACTGTTCTGCTGTTTTCTTACACATTTTCATGTAGTTAATATCTAATTTTAATATCTCTATTCACTCAAGCTTCATTTTATGTGGCTTCAGGCAAAAGAGGAAACCATTTCCTCTTTTCCTTCAAATTTCCTGTCCAAGCCTTTCAGACAAATTGATAGTGCAGTGATGTGCTGAGCTGTGCTTTTCTTTGGGGCCTACCGCTTATTCAAGAGCCTTTTTTTAATTGATGAAATCTGTCCTGTCAGATATCACTGCTTTTCCATCACTCACCCTTTTTCAGGCTTCACTTTGTATTTATATTTTTTCTCCTCAAACACATTTTCTCTCTGTTGCTGCCAAATTCTCCTTTCAGACACATCTTAACTTGAGCCATGAAGAAAAGAAAATCTCCTTCCCTTTCAAAGCAGGAAAATCCTCTTGTCACTCATGAAAGGAACATGTCGACTTGACAGGCTGATTGAGCGATAAGTGTCCGTCTGAGCGTGAAGGAATGGACCGGGGATGTCGACTTAACAGAGTAATATAAAAACAAAACTGCTGCTTAAGAAGAAAAAACATGATGATACAATAAAACATATCAAAACAATTACTCTGATACACTTTTTTCATTTCTCAAGTGAAAGCTCAGGCCGGAGGCATTTTTATTTAAGGTTTGTCCATGTGACTGGGTCATGAATGTGAACACAATGTCTCAAGAACCTAATGAAGACTTTTCTTTAGTCTTTGACTCAAAGACAAACTTAATAGATTTTGGAGTTGTTGATTTTGTAGGTCAGAGTTCAAGGTCATTGTGTCACATTTTTCGGCCATGATTTTCGAACATATTTAAAGAAACCACTGAGGGTGAAGGTTTTCTTCAGACTTTGCACAAATGCCAAGTCGTCTGACTGAAGGACAAATCAACTTTTGGTAGTCAAGGGTCAGTTGTCAAGGTTTTTGCGACTTAACAGCAGCTTGACACAGGGTAGCATTCTGAAAAAGAGCTCGATTGTAAACATAGAACAACTATGAGGAACTTCCAGCCATCCAGTTCTCCGTGGAGCATTGTTCTGTTCGGACATTCTGGACAGCAGAGAACAAATCATTCTTAATCAACGGCTTATTTGAATATGAAGGAGCGTGTATTTTTGTTTAATCGGTGATCACATGGTAATGTACAATTTTTGTACATTAACTGACTGTAGTGCCTTTAGCTCCATCGTTTAGGGTTGGTTTGGTATGCTCTGTGGAAACGTAACTGCGTACCATACTAAATCAAACTGAACTGCTTTGTGGAAATGCAGCATTGGAGAGTTTCCATTGGTTTTTCCTTTAAAGTCTCCTCCAAATCGACGATGAACTGCTAAGATTTTACAGATCAAAGTTCAAGGTCATCAGGCCTGATGTTGATTCTTTCTTTTCAAAGGAAAGTTCAGGTATTTGAGAATATTTTTGTCAAACATTACATTTTTTTCTACTCTTACTTGAGGACAAGCTGGTAAGATTGATAAGTCATTGGGCCTCGTGTTTAACTGTTGCCTATGATCTGGATATCTTAGGGATGCCTTGAAGGATTTTCTTTAAAACTTGCACAACAGTCCACTCTAAAGTGTTTAGATTATACATGTCAGTGGTCAAAATCATCGGGCCTTTTGTTCATCTCTTGCCTGTAAACATGATATCATAAGAACCCTGTGAGGTATATTCTTGGACGGTAGTTCATTGTACCATCAACTGGAAGGTTGAGGGTTCAAGCCTAGCTTGACTGTCAAATGTTGATGTGTCCTCGACAAGACGCTTAACCCCAAGTTACTCCCACTGCTGCATCAGTGGCGTTTTAATGAGCAAGAAAGGGTGTAAATGTGTTCGCCGATACTGATGGACAGCTTACATAGAAACCCTGAATCATCATTGAGTGAATAGGTGTGAATGGGTATATGTGACCTACTATGTAGTTCGAGAGTCTAGAAAAGTGCTACTTAAGCTCAAGTCCATTTACAATTTGATTATTGAACCTTGAACATTGGGTTTCAAGGTCATGGGATTACATGAGAACTTCTTATTTATAAAAATGGTGTTGTAAGATTGCACAAGGATATTTTCTTCTCCTGACCCAGGGATGACTGGCTTGACTTTGAGATTCAAAGGTCAAATTTCATGATTGGCTATATGGATTCATGTTGGGTGTTGGATGTATATATTTGTATATATAGGTATATGTGTATTTTATATATGTATATATGTATCTATGCATATATGTGTATCCATAATATGAAGAGCTTTGTGCTCTATTGTAAAGTGTCTTGAGATAACACTTGTTATGAATTGGCGCTATACAAATAAAGATTGATTGATTGATTGATTGATTGATTTCTCGGCCATAGAGTGGTGCAGGGATGACATAGTTTAGTAGGCCAATGCAGAGGCTAGTATCACACCGGTTCTCTTGACCATAGACATACTTAAGCTTTTGTGATTTTTCACTTTGATTTGGATCATTACAATGTTCTGTTCTTTGTGATAATCTTAACTAATGAACCTACTTTTAACAATGTTTTTTTCAGATTAAATGTAATTGTCAAGATTTAAAGCTCTTATCAAGCTGCTCTGGAACAACAATATGGTAGTCTGACTTACAGGTAACTTCAATATCTCCGTTGTAAAATGTCTGTTTGTGGCCACTTGTAAAATTTCCTCTAAATCAAATGACCTGATCAAGTTAATCCTCACGGTGTGTAAATTATTGTTTGATAAAAATCTTCCAGAAATGCTTGCAGTATGGTCCACGGCCATTTCTGTAGTCCGGGGTAGCAGTTCATTAGCAACTGTCCTTTTAAACACAATATTGCTTTAAAATGTAAATGCAGACAATATAGGATGCTTTACATTATCTCCGAAAAAACTCTCATGTGTGTGTCTTATTATAAGCCTTATTTCAGGCATTTTTATTTTACATCTCACATTTCTTCGGCCTTGGGAACCAGGAAGTGCCAAATGCTGATTCACTTCCTTGTTTATGGACTCATTCCCGCACCACTCTTATCTTCATCCTTTGCCTAGTAACATTATAACTTAAGAACCCAATGAGTTGTTTAGATCTTGGAGGTCAAAGGTCAAGGTCACTTGTCCTCAGGCTAATCCCTAGCATCTAACATTTCCACAAATGACTCTCCCTGCCCTTTTTTTTCACCCTCCACTCTACTTTCACAGTCCAGCCATTGTAAACCCCACAAAGGTATTAACCCAGCAGGCAGCAGTTCTAGTTTTAAATGAGGAGCCTCTGTGTTTTCCTGAGATGAACCTCAATAAAATATTTAGTCTTTCAAGATGAAGTCGTGATTACTTTCCGAATGAATCATTTTCTTTATGGGCCTCTGCTCCCTCTTCCTCTCTCTTATTATATTTCAAAATCTTAGATGTTCCCTTACAGATCTTTTTCTCTCTGATCCTCGGCTGTCTTTCTTCGTGTCCTCCCCCATTATCTCTCCTCTTCTTCTCCGTTCTTCATCATGGAGGAGGTCTAAATACGCAGTGTAAATATTTTTACTATGAGTTACTAGATTAGTCTGATTAGATATTTTATGTGGTTTCAGTAATTCAACTTCAGTGATAATATCATTTGTTTCGTGATGAGGTTCACGCCGAGGCTGTGTTGTAGCTACAGGAAACATCTTATTAGCACTGCACGGTGATAAATAATAAATGAGGGAGTAGGTGAGTACGCACAATCAAATCACTGAAAGCAATCAGTCCAAGGTGCACACACGCCACGTCTCACAGCTCCAGTCCACAATTAAAATGATTGATGGTGAAAGTTGGCCTCTTAATTGAGTTATGCTGTCTCAGATTTATGACACTGTTTGACAAACATTACACTCAAAGGTGTTTACACGAGGGTTTTAATAATCAGAGTTCTGCCTTAACTCATTACACACTACAGTATGTATCATGTATGAGATACAGCCCTCTGAGAGCCAATTCATCATCAAAACGATCAATAATTAACTACAAACATGCTCCTACAACCTAGAATCATTAACAGCCCAATAGTGGATTGCTATATTGATTCCAGTAATCACAAAATGGCTCCCTGTCTTAGTTGTGGTTGGCTCACATAACCAAACAAGAGGATCATTTCACTCACATTAATAATGATGCATCTTGTTCTGTTGTGAAGTCTTGTTTTGAAGATACTGTTAATCTAATCTGAGCTGGGCACTGTCAATTTGTTATTTCTTTACCATCACCACTGCTTAAAATCAGTTTATAATGTGTATAATATGGTGGCCCTGAAGTGAAAACCACAACAGCAAATAACTAAACACAATGGCTAATAACTTAAACACATCAGCCGATTAAAAAAACACTACAGCAAATAACTAAACACAACAGCAAACAACTAAACACAACAGCAAAGATCTAAACACAATGACACTAAGCTACCAGGAGAGGTAGCTACTTGTGGGCCACATCAGTCATTGCTGATTAGACAAGTGCGTGTGTGAAGAGAGAGAGAGTAGGAGGACTTGATTGGACTAAGACGCCGTTCAACCTTTGACCAGGAAGTGATTCTGCCCTAAGCGTGTTCGGCTCAGGACAGAAACATCATGAACATAACGGCTGAAAAAACTCTAAGGCAGGGGTCTCAAACTTGCGGACCATATTTTGTAGTCCCTTATGGCAGAGGTCTGCCATCTTTCCAATCAACAGATCTGTTTGCCATTTATGTTCTGAAGAACCCATTCATGCATGAGTTATCGTCTTATCAGACGGACTGCTTCCCCGCCATTGACACGTTTTTCTGTCATTCCGTGTTTTTAACAAACTCTGGTAGTTGACACTCTTACATGGAGAAGTTCTGCTCTCTTGTGACCATAAACAAACAAGACACCTAACTGAGGGAACGACAGAGCCGAGATGCATGTTGAGATGAAAGAGAGAAAAAAGCGCTGACGCTGCACAAAAATCAAACCTAAACGGACGATCCTGTTCATTTAAAGTATGAATTTGTGACGTTTTGGTCCCTTGTTTGCTCATCGGGAAGATGATTTATCAGAATATTATCTTAATAAATGTGGATTTACTGTAAAAGCCTTTCTGTGTCCATCTGAGAGATGACAACCTGCTAGGAGAAGCCCACCCACCTGGGATTTTGAAATGGACATCTATACTTATAGTTACTAATGTAATGATAACACGACATAAACTGCTCATTAGCCTCTCCCATCTGATCAGAACGACAGGCACACATACTATGCACCTACGGAGAAAGCACATATGTTACGCCCCTCTGAACTCCCAAAACTAGAGAAAAGTTATTCAGGGCTGTGATAAAACAGTCAGAGATGGACGGGAGAGCTAACAGAGTTCAATGTGATTCATAAACGAACCACCAGACACCACAGGTGTGCTCCATAACAGCACAGTCATGCGTCCTAGGTCAGCTTCAGGTCTGTGTGGACACGTCTGACCCTGTCCATAACTAAAAAGATAAGAGCGTTTTCCCTCAAGATTTTATGCAAGAAAAAAATCAAACACTAGGAATTCAAAATACTATAGGCCCACTATGGATTTATTTAAATCAAATTAAGGGGAGACCGGGGACGGTTGTAACGCTAGAAGACTTCCAACATCACCAACATCATAATTTTTCCCTTTTTTCTCCCTGATCACACACAGGGGTTGTCAAGGCTGGAAACTGTTGCATGTGAACTTTACAGAGAATATGATGTTAAACAAGAAATTTATTACATTTGTTTAGTTCTAAAGGTACGTTCACACTGAACGTGACTTGGGCGATCTCAGAGACCACTCTCCATGCAGAGTCAATGTACAGCCACGATCAGCTGGACCACATGTGACCAGATCTCATGTGATGCGGCTGACAAGATCTGGGCATCTTGGTTGCATCTTTGGAGACATGGGGGCGGCGCTCCTGTTGCTGCAGCTGGGAACTCTGGGGTCACTTTGGACGCAGACCAGGTCACCGTGCTCGATCACCAAAGTTGAAAAATTTGATCTTTTCAGGCGATGTTGCACCGTGAGAGCCAATCAGCATTGTGTAGGTGCGTGATGACAACCGTGACAGACTGTTTTTATTCTGGTTCACAGAGTGACAATCTATGTCCATGTGGGGAACATTAGTTAGTGAGTACATAAGTTCCGCCTAGACGGACCACAGAAAATTCGCAAAGGATGCTGCTGGAGGGCCATCAGCTTCGGAATTTTGTGGTTGGTAGGTGAGTGAACAGGATACAGTTAGAATAATGTCAGCTAATGCATCCTATTATATGATATGATCGCAGGGTGAAACTTGAGCGGGCGTGATGTCACTGAGCGATGGCAACAAAATGTGCTGTTTGTACAGGCGACGGGACTTAGGTATGCAACGCGATCTTGGTCGCCAAGTAGTGTTTATTGTGAACGCACCTTAAGACTTAATGTGACTTAAGCTTTTCTCTCTCAGGCAAATGTGTTGCATTTTCCTCTTGCTAATTTCATACAACTTTGTGAAACAGAGAGGTCCGGGGGCATGTGGCCCCTGGAAAAAAATGTTGAATATTTCTTATTTAAAAGCGTCAATCTGATGCATTTTGAAAGAAAGATCAAGTAAAATTAAAGGACAGTATGAATGTATAATAAATTATCGATCAAAGGTCACATTATGCTCTATAAGAAATGAGACTGACAACTCCTCTCATGAAATGCATTAACAATTACTTTTCCATCAGAGGCTTGTTAAGATAGCTACGTTATATCTCCTGCTGTGTTAGCTAACATCTAGCATCAATGACACGATTCCTCTTTCAACAAGCTTTAATTATTCTAGTGGTATATCACTTGTAGCTAACATTAAGCCCATTTCTACAGGGCTCCTGGGTAACTTAGATATAACAGAAAATATTTAAATTATTGAAACCATCACTCACCAGATTCAGGCAGTAAACTATCGTTAGCTATATTACACTTGGACCGGCGAGGAATCTTAAGCTTCTGAATGCATTGGTCTGCACAAGCAAACTGCTTGTACACTTCACAAACTAATCAGGTAACAGTATACCTCTACCTTCACAGAGAAAACACTGGTGATGTGAGGAGCTTCGTGCTAATATTTCCATGCTCTCGCACTTGCAGAGTGAATATTTTTATCAAATTCAAGGCTCCCTGAACATTTTCTGAGAAAACTTTAATTAGTCTAGACTATTAATCTCTAATAGCCTCAATTAGTCACTTAATAGTCTACTATCTCAAAAGACCAGGCACTTAATAGTCTACTCTAGTCTTTTGTCCTTTCATATTAGAGTAGTCTCTTTTGTGGTCAACTCTCTTGTCATCTTGTATCAATCTAGTAGCTTCAGAGTCCGAAATGTGTTAGCATGTTGGTATTGTCAAAGAACCATCAGTGAGTGATTGTGAGAGCGAATGGGTGTGAATGGGTAGATGTGACCTGCTGTGTAAAGCAGCTTTGAGTAGTCAAAGACTAGAAAAGCGTTATATAAGCTCGAGTCCATTTACCACTTACGATTTGCCAAAGCCTGACCTGAGGGAAAAAGGCTCATGAGTCCATTTTGAAGCCAAATATGACCAAAATGAATGCACTAGCATATTTTTTGACCTGTTTAACACCCAAAAAGTCATGTTTGGGCATATTTTTTTCAGACACTGAAATAGAAAAAAAGTTATATGTTAGCATGTTGGTTTTTTTTAAATCCTGACCTGAGGAAAAAAGGCTTAAACATCCATTTTTTTTAAGCCAAATATGACCAAACCATATGCACTAGCATGTTTTTCGGCCTGTCGACTTTTCTAACACCAAAGTCATGTTTGAGCATATTTTTTTGGAGACTGAAATGGCAAAAAAGTCATATGTTAGCGTGTGGTTTTTCACATCTGGAGCTGAGAGAAAAAGGCTTATAAGTCCATTTTTTTAAGCCAAATATATCCAAACCGTCTGCACTAGCATGTATTTTGGCCTCTGTTTTGCCTAAAAGTCATGGTTGAGCATATTTTTTGTCGGAGTCCGAAATGGATAAAAAGTCATATGTTAGCGTTAGTGTTTTCTACAAATCCTGAGCTGAGAAAAAAAGGCTTATAAGTCCATTTTGAAGCCAAATATGACCAAACCATCTGCACTAGCACGTTTTTTGGCCTGTTTTACACCCAAAAAGTCATGTTTGAGCATATCTTTTGTTGGACCCCAAAATGGATAAAAAGTCATATGTTAGCCTTAGTGTTGTTTCACATCCTGAGCTGGGAGAAAAAGGCTTATAAGTCCATTTTGAAGCTAAATATGACCAAACCGATTGCACGAGCATGTTTTTTGGCCGTTTTTACATCCAAAAAGTCATGTTTGAGCATATTTTTTGTCGGAGTCCGAAATGGATGAAAAGTCATATGTTAGCCTTAGTGTTTCGTCGGACCCTGAGCTGAGAGAAAAAGGCTTATAATCTCATTTTGATGCTAAATATGACCAAACCGTCTGCACAAGCATGTTTTTTGGCAAGTTTTACACCCAAAAAGTCATGTTTGAGCATATTTTTTTGTCGGACCCCGAAATGGAGGAAAAGTCATATGTTAACCTTAGTGTTTTTTCGGACCCTGAGCTGAGAGAAAAAGGCTTATAATTCCATTTTGAAGCTAAATATGACCAAACCGTGTGCACTAGCATGTTTTTCTGCCTGTTTTACACCCAAAAAGTCATGTTTGAGCATATTTTTTGTCGGACCCCGAAATGGAAAAAAAGTCATAAGTTAGCCTTAGTGTTGCTTCAGACCCTGAGCTGAGAGAAAAAGGCTTATCATTTCATTTTGAAGCTAAATATGACCAAACCATCTGCAATAGCATGTTTTTTGAACTTTCTAACACTCAAAAAGTCATGTTTGAGCATATTTTTTGTCGGAGTCCGAAATGGAAAAAAAGTCATATGTTAACCTTAGTGTTTTTTCGGACCCTGAGCTGAGAGTAAAAGGCTTATAATTCCATTTTGAAGCTAAATATGACCAAACCTTCTGCACTAGCATGATTTTGGCCTGTTTTACACCCAAAAAGTCATGTTCGAGCATATTTGTTGTCGGAGCCGAATGGAAAAAAGTCATATGTTAACCTTAGTGTTTTTTCGGACCCTGAGCTGAGAGAAAAAGGCTTATAATTCCATTTTGAAGCCAAATATGACCAAACCGTCTGCAATAGCATGTTTTTTGGTCCGTTTTACACCCAAAAAGTCATGCTTGAGCATATTTTTTGTCGGACCCGGAAATGGAAAAAAAGTCATAAGTTAGCCTTAGTGTTGCTTCAGACCCTGAGCTGAGAGAAAAAGGCTTATCATTTCATTTTGAAGCTAAATATGACCAAACGGTTTGCACTAGCATGTTTTTTGGCCAGTTTTACACCCAAAAAGTCATGTTTGAGCATATTTTTTGTCGGACCCGGATATGGAAAAAAAGTCATATGTTAGCCTTTGTTTTTTTTTATATCCTGAGCTGGGAGAAAAAGGCTTATAAGTCCATTTTGAAGCTAAATATGACCAAACCGATTGCACGAGCATGTTTTTTGGCCGTTTTTACATCCAAAAAGTCATGTTTGAGCATATTTTTTGTCGGAGTCCGAAATGGATGAAAAGTCATATGTTAGCCTTAGTGTTTCGTCGGACCCTGAGCTGAGAGAAAAAGGCTTATAATTCCATTTTGAAGCTAAATATGACCAAACCGTGTGCACTAGCATGTTTTTGGCCTGTTTTACACCCAGAAAGCCATGTTCGAGCATATTTTTTGTCGGAGCCGAATGGAAAACAATTATATATTAGCCTTAGTGTTTTTTCGGACCCTGAGCTGAGAGAAAAAGGCTTATAAGTCCATTTTGAAGCCAAATATGACCGAACCGTCGGCACTAGCATGTTTTTCTGCCTGTTTTACACCCAAAAAGTCATGTTTGAGCATATTTTTTGTCGGACCCCGAAATGTAAAAAAAGTCATATGTTAGCCTTAGTGTTTCTTTACATCCTGACCTGAGAGAAAAAGGCTTATAATTTCATTTTGAAGCTAAATATGACCAAACCGTCTGCACTAGCATGTTTTTTGGCCCGTTTTACACCCAAAAAGTCATGTTTGAGCATTTTTTTTTCGGAGTCCGAAATGGAAAAAAAGTCATATGTTAGCCTTAGTATTTCTTTACATCCTGAGCTGAGAGAAAAAGGCTTATAAGTCCAATTGGAGCCAAATATGACCGAACCGTCTGCACTAGCATGTTTTTCGGCCCGTTTTACACCCAAAAAGTCATGTTTGAGCATATTTGTTGTCGGAGTCCGAAGTGGAAAAAAAGTCATATGTTAGCTTTAGAATTTTTTACAATCCTGACCTGAGAGAAAAAGGCTTATAAGTCCATTTTGAAGCAAAATATGACCGAACCGTCTGCACTAGCATGTTTTTTGGCCTGTTTTACACCCAAAAAGTCATGTTTGAGCATATTTTTGTCGGAGTCCGAAATGGATGAAAAGTCATATGTTAGCCTTAGTGTCTTGTCAGATCCTGACCTGAGAGAATAAGGCTTATAATTCCATTTTGAAGGTAAATATGACCAAACCGTCTGCACTAGCATGGTTTTTGGCCCATTTTACACCCAAAAAGTCATGTTTGAGCATATTTGTTGTCGGAGTCCGAAATGGAAAAAAAGTCATATGTTAGCCTTAGTGTTTTTTCACATCCTGAGCTGAGAGAAAAAGGCTTATAATTCCATTTTGAAGCTAAATATGACCAAATCGTCAGCACTAGCATGTTTTTCTGCCTTTTTTACACCCAAAAAGTCATGTTTGAGCATATTTTTTGTCGGAGTCCGAAATGGAAAAAAAGTCATGTGTTAGCTTTAGAATTTTTTTACATCCTGACCTGAGAGAAAAAGGCTTATAAGTCCATTTTGAAGCAAAATATGACCGAACCGTCTGCACTAGCATGTTTTTCGCCCTGTTTTACACCCAAAAAGTCATGTTTGAGCATATTTATTGTCGGAGTCCGAAATGGAAAAAAAGTCATATGTTAGCCTTAGTGTTTTTTCAAATCCTGAGCTGAGAGAAAAAGGTTTATAATTCCATTTTGAAGCTAAATATGACCAAACCGTCTGCACTAGCATGGTTTTTGGCCTTTTTTACACCCAAAAAGTCATGTTTGAGCATATTTTTTGTCGGAATCCGAAATGGAAAAAAAGTCATAAGTTAGCCTTATTGTTTCTTCAGACCCTGAGCTGAGAGAAAAAGGCTTATAATTCCATTTTGAAGCCAAATATGACCAAAACCGTCTGCACTAGCATGTTTTTTGGTCGTTTTACACCCAAAAAGTCATGTTTGAGCATATTTTTTGTCGGACCCTGAAATGGAAAAATAGTCATATGTTAGCCTTAGTGTTTTTTTACATCCTGACCTGAAGGAAAAAGGCTCATAAGTCCATTTTGAAGCCAAATATGACCGAACCGTCTGCACTAGCATATTTTTTGGCCTGTTTTACACCCAAAAAGTCATGTTTGAGCATATTTTTTGTCGGATTCCGAAATGGATAAAAAGTCATATGTTAGCCTTAGTTTTTTCTCAAATCCTGAGCTGAGAGAAAAAGGCTAAAAAGTCAATGGTGAAGCCAAATATGACCAAACAGTCTGCACTAGCATGTTTTTTGGATGGCGTTTTACACCCAAAAAGTCATATTTTTTGTCAGAATCTGAAATAGGAAAAAAGTCATATGTTAGCCTTAGTGTTTTTTCAAATCCTGAGCTGAGAGAAAAAGGCTTATAAGTCCATTTTCTTAGAAAAATATGACCAAACCGTCTGCACTAGCATGTTTTTTGGCCTTTTTTACTTCCAAAAAGTCATGTTTGAGCATATCTTTTGTCGGACCCCGAAATGGAAAAAAAGTCATATGTTAGCCTTAGTGTTTTTTCAAATCCTGAGCTGAGAGAAAAAGGCTCATAATTCCATTTTGAAACCAAATATGACCAAACCGTTTGCACTAGCATGTTTTTTAGCCTGTTTTATACCCAAAAAGTCATGTTTGAGCATATTTTTTATCGGACCCCGAAATGGAAAAAAAGTCATATATTAGCCTTAGTGTTTCTTCGGACTCTGAGCTGAGAGAAAAAGGCTTATAATTCCATTTTGAAGCTAAATATCACCAAACTACGTACAGTAGCATGTTTTTGGGCCTTTTTTACACCCAAAAAGTCATGATTGAGCATATTTGTTGTCGGACCCCGAAATGGAAAAAAAGTCATATGTTAGCCTTAGTGTTTTTTTACATCCTGACCTGAAGGAAAAAGGCTCATAAGTCCATTTTGAAGCCAAATATGACCGAACCATCTGCACTACTATATTTTTTGGCCTGTTTTACACCCAAAAAGTCATGTTTGAGCATATTTTCGTCGGACCCCGAAATGGAAAAAAAGTCATATGTTAGCCTCAGTGTTTTTTCGGACCCTGAGTTGAGAGAATAAGGCTCATGATTCCATTTTGAAGCTAAATATGACCAAACCGTCTGCACTACCATGATTTTTGGCCCATTTTACACCCAAAAAGTCATGTTTGAGCATATTTTTTATCGGATTCCGAAATGGATAAAAAGTCATATGTTTGCCGTAGTGTTTTTTTAATCCTGACCTGAGAGAAAATAGCTCATAAGTCCATTTTGAAGCCAAATATGACCGAACCGTCTGCAGTAGCATGCTTTTTGGCCTGTTTTACACCCAAAAAGTCATGTTTGAGCATATATTTTGTCGGAGTCCGAAATCGAAATGAAGTCCTCTGTTAGCCTTGGTGTGTTTTCAAATCTTGAGCTGAGAGAAAAAGGCTTATAAGTCTATTTTGAAGCCAAATATGACCAAACCGTCTGCACTAGCATGTTTTTTGGTCTTTTTTACACACAGAAAGTCATGTTTGAGCATATTTTTTGACGGAGTCCCGATATGGAAAGAAGATCATTTTTTAGCCTTCGTGTTTTTTCACATCCTGAGCTGGGAGAAAAAGGCTTATAATTCCATTTTGAAGCTAAATATGACCAAATCGTCTGCACTAGCATGTTTCTTGGCCTTTTTTACACCTAAAAAGTCATGTTTGAGCATATTTTTTGTCGGAACCCGAACTGGATAAAAAGTCATATGTTAGCCTTGGTGTGTTTTCAAATGCTGAGCTGAGAGAAAAAGGCTCATAATTCCATTTTGAAGCTAAATATGAACAAACCGTCTGCACTAGCATGTTTTTGGCCCGTTTACACCCAAAAAGTCATGTTTGAGGATATTTTTTGTCGGAGTCCGAAATGGAAAAAAAAAAAAATGTTAAGCTGAATGTTTCTTCGGACCCTGAGCTGAGAGAAAAAGGCTTATAATTCCATTTTGCAGCCAAATGTGACCAAACTATGTGCACTAGCATGTTTTTTGGCCCGTTTAACAACCAAAAAGTCATGTTTGAGCATATTTTTTGTCGGAACCCGAAATGGAAAAAAAGTCATATGTTACCCTTAGTGTTTTTTCGGACCCTGAGTTGAGAGAAAAAGGCTCATATTTCCATTTTAAAGCCAAATATGACCAAACCGTCTGCACTAGCATGTTTTTTGGCCTTTTTTACAACCAAAAAGTCATGTTTGAGCATATTTTTTGTCGGAGTCCGAAATGGAAAAAAAGTCATATGTTAGCCTTAGTGTTTTTTCGGACCCTGAGCTGAGAGAAAAAGGCTTATAATTCCATTTTGAAGCCAAATATGACCGAACCGTCTGCACTAGCATGTTTTTTGGTCTTTTTTACACCCAAAAAGTCATGTTTGAGCCTATTTTTTGTCGGACCCCGAAATGGAAAAAAAGTCATATGTTAGCCTTAGTGTTTCTTCGGACCCTGAGCTGAGAGAAAAAGGCTTATAAGTCCATTTTGAAGCTAAATATGACCAAACCGTCTGCACTAGCATGTTTTTTGGCCCGTTTTACACCCAAAAAGTCATGTTTGAGCATATTTTTTTCGGAGTCCAAAATGGAAAAAAAGTCATATGTTAGCCTTAGTATTTCTTTACATCCTGAGCTGAGAGAAAAAGGCTTAAAATTCCATGTTTAAGCTAAATATGACCAAACCGTCTGCACTAGCATGTTTTTTGGCCTGTTTTACACCCAAAAAGTCATGTT
>JBAMNC010001096.1:0-75274 GCA_037902135.1 Cetoscarus ocellatus
GTCTTAATCCATGCTTGCAGACATTACATCTCTGTTTCAGTTGCTAAAACAAAAGCTTGTATAAAAAAAGGGTTGAAATCTTTTGTAAAAGCATCTAACAACCAAACCAGGAAATTGTGTGTTCTCCAGCAGCTCAACAAAACTCAGGAGAAAAATGAACCACTAAGTCAGTTCGAGTAAAACAATAACTATAACTGAAACCAGAGGCTTGTAAAACATGTCTCTGTGAGACGTAAGATGCTTGTGAATCATGGGATTGTTTAAAGGGGTAAAAAGAAGTTGGAGCTCTTCTTCTCCTCTGCCATCTGGGTGTGAATGTGAACGTGAATAGCTGAAAAAGTGTGATTTGGGTTTAAAAAGCGTTTTCAGTAGTTTAACAACTCATAATAAGACATCCCGACCATAGCAAAAGATGAAGCCATATCGGCTTTTGCAGACGTGAAGGGCCAATTAGAGCCTTTATCAAGCCCAGCAGGTTAACGGAAGTGATTCTTAGCAAGCTCTGCCCTAATGAGTGGGCGTAACTGGGTTTGACAATATCTATTGTTTCTGACCTCTCTCCTGTCTGAAACAATTGAAAATAACTCACTATTTGACTAACTTTAAGTTTGATTTAATTAATGTGATTATTTCTAAAATATGGCCTGAGTGAAAGCATAAAGGCAAAACTACAGTATGAAATGTTTTATTATTTCTGCTAAATATTTCCGTAACTCCAAATATTGTCATAATCAAAATGTTTTCTCTTAGATTTGAGTGTAGGTACATTTGATGTGTGATTTTCAATGTTGAAGTAACAAAATTAAAAACATTTCACCACAGTGCATTAAAATAGACCCTGCCAACACAAAGTTGTCTGATTGACTGCAATGCCTGAGATGGCTTCAGAGGGTGGTTGTCTTATTCTGATTGGTTGGTCAACAACCAGGATCAGTTAGGCACTAATAGCGCATTATTTGATGTGTGTGGAATTGTTGGCCTGGGCCCATTAATACCAATAAAAGTTCCCTTTTTTGCCTGAGTATCTTGAAGTAAGGAAGCATTTCATTATTCTTGGCTCTTACTGTAAACATTTGTTTTAACTGATCACCAGGATCGAGCTTTCCTACGATAGGTGAGTAAGAGTTTGGGTCCAGCCTCAGGCCTCTTTCCACATGGCAGTTCCCTACTCTCCATCTCCAAGTCATTGCCCTGTCCTATCAAATGAAGGCAAAAAAAGCTCCAAAAATAATCTTTCAAAAATAGATTGATAAAATGAGTCAATCTTACAGATTTTTCACAGTAATTGATCAATCAATCAATCAATCAATCTTCTATTTTGTATAGCGCCAATTCATAACAAGTGTTATCATCAAGACACTTTACAATAGAGCACAAAGCTCTTTCATATTATGGATACATCATATATGCATAGATACATATATACATATAAAAATACACATATACACTATATTATACAAATATATACATCCAACACCCAACCATGAATCCATATAGCCAATCATGAATCCCTCCATCAATGGCGGCAAGAAAAAACCTTCTGTTAAGCAGCAGGAAATCTTGAATTGATGCAAGTGATCATCTGTGAACTTCTCTGTTTTTCCTCATTATTGAGCTTGTCTGTGTTAAAATGTGTTCAGTAAACAAAGATGCCATAAATTACAGTTGAAGCACGATTCAATGTTTTGTTTGGTCACTTTAAAGCTGGTTATGGTAATGTTTGATAGGTTGGTGGGACCTCGGACGGGGATGCTTAAAATAATGCAGGGCCCTTGCTTAAAGACAGGGCCCCGTAATCACCATAAACTTTAACTGAAACATGACATGACATCTTTACCTCACCATGGAGGCTCTGTTTTCGCTGGCTTTCATTATTTTGTTTGTCAGTTTGTGAACAATCAAAAAGTTATGAACAGACCGATGAAATTTGCAGGGAATGTTGGTAACGGCACGATGAAGAGGAGACATTTGAATGTACAGCTCTTTGTGCTACTTTTTTGTATGAAAGTGCTTTATAAATAAAGTTTGATTGTTTGATTGATATGATTTTGGTGGTGATGTGATCCCCAGATGTGGATCCAGGATTTTTTTAAGGATTTGTTAACATTGTGAGATAGGGAGGTTTTCCACATTGTTGCTAATAACTCAGTAAGTTCTCAATGGATTATCATGACCTTCTTAGACAATGTTGGTCATGACACAAGGAAGAAGTCAAATGATTTTGGTGGTCATCCAAATCTGGATGCGGATCCAGGTATTTTTTAGAGGATTTCTTAACAGTACACAATTGGGCAGTTTCCACATTTTTGACGAAAACTTTCCCGGCTATATTAGAAATGCCTTGGTGGAGGTTTTTGCTTCTGGTTTTATGTCTTGTTTACTGAGGGTATTTTGAGTATTACAAAATCTTAAAAATCCAATCCCAGCCCTAGAGGGGGAGAGAGTGATTGCGGTGAATGAAGAAAGTGCTTCAAAATGGATAAAAGTGTCCCAAAAAGGAGCAACATGACTTTGATTTTAAACGCAGTGGGCATGTGTGATTTATATATAACTTTAAGATCAAGACTTAATGTTTTCTCATGAAGGAAACAACCAGAAAAATAAAAGTTCTGGATAGCACTTTCTTAACCTTTAATGGCTGTGTGGTTGTATTTTCTTTGGATGCCCTCCTGGCCTTTTAATGTGTGTGTTCATGTGTGTTTTTGTGTGCCGGGTTTCCCTGCTCACACTGTAAAGCTGCCAGAAAACCAGACTCACCCGGTGATCCCAGCTGTAAACATCCTGGGGGGGAGATGGCCGACTGCTTTTAAGGAACCCACGAGAGACACATCTACTATACCATGAGTGTGTGTGTGTTTTTTATGCCATGGGGTGTGTGTGAGGTGATGGCTGTGGCTCTAAATGAAAACAGGTTGCTTTGTGGTTTTTCATTCTCTGATGAGACCTCTTCTTCTTTGGCTTTGTAAGACAACAAAGGGAGGTTGACATTGTACTCCGTGGCTGTTTGAAAACCAAAAACAGGCAAACAGGAAGACTTGTGTCCCCAAAAGGAAGAGCTAGAGGCTGTAATGGAGGCTGAACTTGTTGCTCTACACATGACATCACCTACAAACACGAAAACCGCAAGTGACTTTCTGTCTCTCTTTGGCGGATGCTACACAAAGAGTCATAAAAATGGCGAGTATTTTTGTACGGTGGCTTCCCGCCTCTTTGAGCGTTACATGGTCATTTGAGGTAAAACCGCTGCAAGTGAAGCGGAGGAAGGCAGACACGTAATTGTACATTTTGGTCAAGCGTGAAGGCATTGCTATGCTGGGGGTTTACTCAGTTATCATAAATGGTAAGTGTGCGCCTTTCCTTCGTGTGGTTAAGCTTTTTTCCTGGTTTTAGCTCCCAATTTCTCTGGAAAATAAACAACATGATAGGAACGTCATGCAACCATCACTTGTATTTATGCAAGCGTGATCCTGTTTCATCTTTGTCTCTCGCTTCATAGAAGAAAACAGGAAAGACATCAAAATAGATACTCAAGGATGTTTATTCTGAACCATTTACACAATTTAATCATTCATTAGATTACATTTGAATCAAGAAGAAAAATGTCAAGCATCACACAGTGAGTTTTTTGGTCAAATGTTCATCCATCACTCATACATTCAGGTCTAGGCGAGCTGCGGTGGAGCCTTTGGGTGCTTTTTTTAGGCCTGTTCCTCGGTTTGCACAGATGGATGAAGGGTGGTGCTGCGTGTTCCCACAGCCAGAAGTCGCTGGACGCCCTCTTTCGCTGTTTTTGGACTGTTGTTATCATCCCGTGCTTCCCCGGGCCAGCCTAACCAATGTGCAGACTACTGTACAACCACTACTTCCTGAACAGGTAGTCTGAACACTGGGCAGGCGGGCCGGGTCGGGCGGCTGGAGGAGGCTGCACATGATCTTTTTACATCAGAGCCCAGCACAAGGACTAAATATACTCACTGTGATTCATAGGACGTGGGTACCAGGCTGATTATGCAAGCTGGAGGAGAAATTGCAGGTCTGGGGTGAGTGGAGGGGTGGAGGCAGAAGAGGGGGATTAGACGGATGTGATGACATTCCCTCCTGCGTTTCCTGCTGTGAAAAGCAGAAATCCAGCTGTAACTCTGGAAGAGGAACACATGATTTTAGACACAGCAACTCAAAAAGGATGAATTCAGTGTAATTTTTAAGATTTTGAGGGTATATCTTGAATTTGGGCACATTTTTTTCTAGCACTTCTCTTCCCTATTTCCCCCAGTTATCCCAACATCCCCTTTATCTTGTGAAGCAACTAGCTGAAGGATTTGATGATTTTCCCTCCTGACTGTCGTGCTGTGAGAGGCAGAAATCCAGATGCAACTTTGGATGAGAAACACAAAATTTTAGACACTTACTGACTCAGTGATTTTTTCCCCCAGAGTCATAAACTACTTCATACTTGCTTGTTGTATTCAGAGGACTTTTGTGGTATTTTTTTTTGGTTGAATCTGGAATTCTCTCGGAGTTTCCTAGTAATTTTCTTCAGCACTTCTTTGCCAGTTTTTTGAAAACTTCAACATCTATCCTCCTTGGTTTTTCATGTTCACTTTGATGAGAGTATGAAAGCTACCCGCTTGTTATTCCTGTTATGACAGGCAATAATCCAGATGTTAATCTGGTGGAGAAACAAAATGTCTACTTCATGCAGTAAATGTTGCTTTCTTGGTCATTTCTGTTGTTTTTTTTGGAGGTTATTGGTAAAATTGTAAGCTTTCCTCACAGTTTTCCTATGCCAGTATTTTTTGCACCTTTTTTAAACTTTGGCACATCTCCTCTTTTTCAATTAAATTTTGAGGTCTGCCCATCTTACTTCTGCTATGAGAGGCAGAATTCCAAAAGTAACCCTGCAGGAGAAACACAAGGTTTTAGCCTCTAAACAATTCAACTTTTTCTTTCCAGTGTCATAAATCTGCATACATGTTACACTGATTATCAATAATGGCAGAGCGTCCTACAGAATTTACTGTGTTAAAGTTCTAAATCTTCATGAAAGTTAATTTAGCAATTGTCTTTACCACTTTTCTTCTCCTTTTTCTAAAACTTTGCCACTTCCCCCTCAAAGTCTTGGACATTCCCTCTTGCTTTTCCTGCTGTGATAGCAAGAAATCCAGATGTTACTCTGGAGAAGAAACACAAGATTTAAGAACCTTGAAACAACTCAGAGATCTTTTCAGAGGCAAGAATCGACTTCATACATAATGGCTGATTTGCCTGGTAAATACAATAAAAAGTAACGTTGGTGCAGTTGTAGATATTTTGTTGTTTTTGGACGGCATTTTCCTCAGCCACTTGCTATTTTTTTTTCTTTTCCAAGAAAAACTTTGGGGGTGAGAGATTTTTACAATTGAGGAGATCTTTTAAAGTCATAAATATACATTTTTCATTGAATTATTTGCTTGATAAATTCTGCTGATCTTTCCCCAAAGTTTTTATTGTAAAAATTTTATTTTTTTTGTCATCTTCGCAACATTTCTCCTCAAGGGAGAAACACAAGATAAGAGACCTATCAGCAAGTTCAAGAGATAAATCTGTAATACATCATAGTAAATTTGCTTGGTAAATAGCTGCAAATCCCTTCAAGTATTTTGGGTGAAACTGAATTTCCCTGTCAGTTCATTTTTTCAATCTTCCTTTTGAATCTTTGCTGGTAATTTTCTTTGCAAATTTTTTACAATCTTTTGCCAATTTCCCTTCTTCCCCCTGTTTTGAAAGTCATAAATCCAGATGTAACTCTGAAAAACAAAAAATTAAAGACACCTAACAACAACTCAGGGAAATCTAAGGGTCCTATATCCTCTTCATTTAATCAAAGGTTGGCTTCATACATTTTTTTACGTTTTACTGATTGAATGAAACTTTTTTTAATTGAGTTAAATTTTTTGCCATTGCCCCTTTATTACTTGTAATAGAAAAGCAGAAACTTTTTTTTACAATTCTGAGAAAGGACAAAGTTTTAGGCACCGATAAGCAACTCGAATAAACAGCTGGGAGTCATTAATGAACTTTGTAAGTCTGATGATTTGCTTGGTAAAATTTGTAGATTTTCTTGGCTGCATTAGTATTAAGAGGAATGTCCTTTTTAAGTTTTCTTAGCAATCATCCTTCTAAATTTAACTTTGCCAATTTTCTTCATAGTTTTTCCAGTTTTCTTTGCCACATCCCTTTCTTTGACTGCTGTGAAAGGCAGAAATCCAGACCTCAACTCTGAGGGAGAAACAAGATTTAAGACACTTATCGACAGCTTGGCTAATTTTCATAGCGTACTAAATCTACTAAACACATCTTCGGATTTTAGCGGGATAAATTGTGAGGATTGTTCAATATTTTGCTAAATTTTAAAATTTCCTTGCAAGTTGTGTGAGAAGTATTCCCTTTCCAGGTTTTCAAAAACTTTGCCATTTTTCCAAATCATCTTCCCAGTCCCTTCTTCACTTGCTGTGAGAGGCGGAAATCCAGATGTAATTCTGTGGAAGGAAACACAATTGTTAAAGCCGTGGTCAACAACTCAGAAAAGACTTTTCAGGAGTAAATCTACCTCATAAATTAGATGATTTGAGGAGTAAATTCTGCCAATTTCTCTGAATGTTATGGGTAAATTTTGGCCTGTACTGTTTGCCACTTCTTTTGCCACTTGTCAAAGCCTTTCCCTCCTCCCTTTGAGCCTGTTTATCCAAAATTAGTAAGACTAAAGAACAGGATAAAGACAGGAAAATGGAGGGGAAGGGGTCATACCCCCATATTCATATAATGTAAACTGGGTTTGCCCTCGCTGACCCTTAACCCAAAAATAAATAAATAAGACATTAGGGAACCCAAAGATGTTTAAACAGTTTTACACTCCGACTCTGGTAAGATGAAAGTATCATTTCAGGATCAATGAATCGTGTAAGTCGACTTTTTGGACTCTGAAGTGCTCATGGCTAGTTACGTGAAATGGATGTTTGTGGTCAGCTGAGATTATGCAAAGTTTGAGCCACCAAAACATCTAAAACTGGTATCTCCTCCGTATGTGTACCAACAACAAAAGAAAATATATAACATTTGAGGAAATACCTGTGATTTGGTGTTTCTTCTTTTTATCCACCAGCCTGGTTGTCTTCCGTGATTCTTCTTCGCCTGAATCCTCTGATTTATTTTCAGTTGATTTCCGTTGAGTTGGCATTGATACTGTTGGGACAAAACCACGCTGACATTGTTTCCGGAGGTCTTTTCTTCTTTTTAAAGTTCAAAAAGCAACTAAAGTGGACTGGCTGGAGCCTCGACGTGGCAAACAAATGGCCTTCAAGTTCCCCCTTCAAGACACAGAAGAAGAAAAAGGAAGGAGAGAGAGAGGAGATATGGAGAGAGAAGAAGAAGGAGAAGGAGGAGGAGGAGCTCGCCGGCCCCCCATTTTTCCTCTCCTCTCTTCTTTCTCTCTCTCCTCCCCTCTGTCTGGCTTTTTTCTTCCCTCCCCTCCCTCTTTCTTCTTCTCCGTCTTTCTTCTCTGGATTTTTAGGAGAAAGTGGATGGTCAAAGGTGAACAGGAAGTTTGGAAAGGGAGTGAAGGATCTGCTGCAGAGGGAGGGAATTACTTTAGTGGAAGCGTATGTCTGTCAGATGGGAGGGTGTCTGCGTTCATAAAGGCATATACATGTTTGGATGTCCTCTCCAGCATCCAGAGTATCCTCTTATGGTACATATGTGGTTTTCGGAGTGATGGATGTGTGTGTAGGAGTAGGTCTGGATGAGAGTGGAGGCTCCTCGGCCTTTGTAGCGAGGGGGCAGGAATGTCGGCGTTTTCTTGGCAAGCGGGAGGAAGCCTTGTAATAACTCCAGATGTGCAGCCCTGTGGTCTCCATCTCTCTCCTGCTCCCTCTGTTTTTACTTCTAAAGCTGATTTCCTCTCCCTGTCCAACGTGAATAAAGGGCCCTTTATGCTCCCTTCACACACACACATATACACACAGGGGTAGGGGGGGCTACTGGCGAAGGGTGACATAGTACTGGTAAATCAGAACCAGAGCTAAAGAGGTGGTGGAAAAAAAGAAAAGCGCAGTTCAAAGTTGAGGCATAAGTAGTAAAAGTTGCCTCTTTCACCTTCTCTGCTTCACCAAGGTTGTAATAATAGTTCTGGACTTTTAGTAGTTTGTCGCTCAGTTGTGTTTGACTTTTAATTTTCTATTTCAGTTTAGTTTTAGTTTAGTTTTCAATGCTGATTTTTTTTATTTTTTACTAGATTCTCTGGTATTAGTTCATTTTTTCCATTTTCACGTTATACTTCTCTACATGCTCACACAATTATGCCAGACCTGTCGAGTATATGTTGACTGTTCATAGACACATGTCTGTGTGGTAATTCCTTGGACATGTTGCACAGTGCATTTGTGTCATTCTAAAAAAAAAGGGCATAAAATTATTTGTAATTTTTCAAGAAGGATTTAGATTTTTGGGGGGGGATAATAAAGTTGTGATTTTATATGAAACCTATCTATGAACTTTTAAACTCGAAATGCAGAATTAAGTTAATAGTTGAAGCATTTTGTCTTATATCATTCCTGCAGCTGAGAGCCAGATTATGGTAAATAATATTTAGATTTAGTATATTATACTTTTTATTTGGACTAAGTAATAAGCAGATAGTTGTAGTTTTAGCCCAAAATTATCACATTGTAATAAGCATTCAAACTACGAAGAGATATTGTTATAATTTGGGGCAAATCAGATGGAAACAAGGGGTGGATGCAAGAGTTTTAGGTATATTTAGGAAATTGAAAAACTAAAAAACTTGTAAATAAATATCTATATTTTATAGAATGGCCCCAAGATGTTATAAAAAGAAATTATTAAAAAGATTATATTATAAGATTATAAGACAACCTATTTGCGAAATTATTTGTAACTCAGCATGCCTGCGTTAAAGATGACAACTTAGAGCATTTTGTCCATTATTTTACTTTATTTTGATGAATTTTTTGAGCCCACAGTTTTGTTTCAATGATTTATTATTTCTCAGTAAATCCTGACTTTTATTTAATTAACAGTTAATAAAATGAAAAAAAGTTTTACATTTTTTTTGTTATGTTGTACATTTTTGTCAACAATGTTAACTCTGTGTTTCAAACACACATTCAGGCTCCTCTCTCTGGCAGACAGCAGTAATCAGCACTAGTGTTTCCAGGTGTATGAATATATGTGTGTGTGCAGCCATGTGTTTGTTTTAGCTATGGTTTCTGAGCTCTGAATCAAAGCAGGGCACAATCCCAGGAGAGACGAGTCAGCAGAACCAGAGCACAGATGGAGGGACGTGAAGGAAAGTGGGGATAAAAGAAGGAAGCAGCGAAATTTTTCGGGGGGTTGAAGAGGGAGCCAAGAGAGAGCAGGGAATAAAAAGAAATGAAAAATGTAGCTGTGAAAGGAGCCAGAAATGAGGATGGAGGAAATCAATCCTCATTATTGTTGCAGTTAAGTGTCGGGTTCAGGGATTGGAAGGAGTGAATTTTAATGGGTGGGTGGGGGGAGCACTGCGGTCGCACCAACATTGTTTCCACTGTTTGGATGACCAGGCAGACAGGCAGCTTCCTTCTCAGAGTCTTAGTCAGAAAAGCCAGAAATACTGAGAAAGTATGCACAAATAGGCCCAAAGGCAGGGAAATCTGGACTAAAAAAATCATACTTCGATATAGATTTTAGCTAAACAGTGATATAGTCTTTCTGTGATGTCGTCTTTCTGTATCTCATATGATAATATTTTGATAGATCTTCAAATTTGTCTTTATTTCCAAGCTTTGAGCTTGAACCCACACATCTTTGTAATCCATTGTTTTAAAGCCTGTCTGTCATCGTGAAAGACTTTTTATGTTAATTTTCCGTGAAGCATCTCTCAGTTGTATGGAGTATTTTGTGTCTTTCTTCTTTTATTTCTGTAGTGCGTCAACCTCATGCTACAGATTCATTTAAAAAATGTGTGTCATTTTTTTGGCCAAACCCACAAATCCAGCCCTAAAATGTGATCCACTCTGTCACGCGAGTGTCATCAGTCTGCCGAGTTACAGTAAGAGGTTACAGACCAGAGATAGCATGTCAGTCCTCTATTACAGGAATGTCAACCACATAATGGCTCAATGTTATTTGCTCTCACCCTCAAAAGTCATTTTTGTTGACATGGAAGACCGAGGAAGTGTCCAAAATGTAGTGCTGTGGTCAAAAATTGTTGGTGTACCGATGTTGTACTTGGTCAAATTCTTATGTCATTACACATACTTTTAGGATAATTGTTCTAATTAAAAGGTCAAAACTCAAAACCCAATGAAGTATTGAAGATTGTAGCTTGTCAAATTTTAGCATCACAACTTGTTTTTGTCTTTATACGTTTTGATTGTCGGAATTTGTCTTCTAAAATAGTCAAAATATGAGTTTGAGGTTTTCTCCAGTGGTGTTTGTGCTGATTGTAAACTTCATAAATGAACTGTAGTTCCTTAAGTGTCCACTTGAGGCTGGCTGCCAAAGTTATGGATTCCCCATTCGGCCCTACACGAAGAAAATCCATGAACTAGCAGTGTACCAAGAGCACAAACCTCGGCCCAGGCATTTCTTACATTGTTAGCAAAGCTGGTAGAAAACTGTCCCTTTGGAAATGTTAACAAATCCTTTAAAAAATTCCTGGTTCTGGATTTTGGATGAGAATCTAAAACCAATTCCAGTTGAAAATCGCTAACCAAGGAACTGATATCATTAGTCTTTTTGCTTATCAATTCCCTTATTAATTTCTTCCACTTAGTTTAACATGCTTTACTAATCGAGGACGTCAAGCTCTCATCAAAGGCCGTCATGACAGACAGGGGGCAGAAGTGGTCAAAATTTTTCTTAATTCTTCACAAGAGTACACTTAAAGCACAACTTTCAGTAAGTGGAAACAGCATTAATTTGCAGAAGTATCAATCTCTGGAGCACAGCAGCAAAGAGTATTAGGAGTGTCATGTATTTGACATTGTTGACACTGAAAAACTTTGTAGGCCGAGTTTCACCCTTAAAGAAAATCAGCTGGAATGGATAATGAAATCATTAAAGAATCTGATCAATAAGTAGAATTATAAATGGCATTGGTATCAATAAAACTATAACAATTACCATCCCTAGTCTAGATTCGGATCACCACCCAAATCTTCTCTTCTCTTCCTTGTGTAATGACTAACATTCCCAAAAGTTTCATCAAAATCTGTTGAGGACTTTTTTAGTTATTGTCAAAAATCTGGAAAACTTCCCTATCTCAAAATGTTGACAAAGTCTTTAAAAAGTCCTGGATCCACATCTGGATTCAGATCAACACCAAAGTCAAATCTCTTCTTTCTTGGGCAATGAACAACATTCCCTAAAAATCCCATCAAACTCTTTTAACTTTCTGAGTTTTCATGTAAACAAAAAAACTAACAAACAGTGGCAAAAACATAAATTCCTTGGTGGAGGTTAAAAGTCGGCAAACTCACATTCAGCAGTTGTACAGGTGCTGAGCCAGGTCATATCTTTGGTAGTCTGTGTTTTTTTTCTTTAATTCATTAAAAACACAATGTTATAAGCCTGACCTGGCTCAGGTGCTCTCTGCTCAATAAGTTCTGGTGATATTCAGTAATCAAATCCACAGAGTTAGAACATGGGGAAGCCCTAAAACCCCAAAGATACCAAGATCAAAATTGTTGCACTCCAAAATGAACAGATTAGCATGCACAAAATCTTTATACTAAAGACATGCACACACACAGTTAAAAATAAGATGATAGGTAAGCAAGATGAGTAAGGAGGTTATGTTTTTGCTGGCATTTGGCTGTTTGGAGTGTTCAATATATTTCCCTGGTCCATCTGGGCAACAGCTCATAGAAAGTGTTTGGGAATGGACAGAGCCTTTTAAAAGTATATCCAGCTGGTGATTGGACAATCGTTCCATCAATCCCATTCATTATAGGCCAATCAGGTAATGTGGGCGGACGCTGCTGCCACTTTGTAAAATACAAAACATGAGCCACTTTGTAGAACAAACTATCACCACAACATGTCTGGAGTGGAATGAAAATATTATTTCTATTGTGATTTTTGTGGTGTTGTTTGTGTTTCATTTAATAAAGACATGCAGTCCAGATCTGGTAAAACTGCTACTGAAGCTGTTAGCATTTATGCTAATCTCTGAGCAGTCACTTTCTGCTGTCAACTAGCTCGTAGCTCCCGCCTCTTCTGCTTTTTTAAGGATTTGTTAGAAGTGTAAGATCGGGCAGTTTTCCACATTTTCACAATGAGTCTCCTGACAGTGTTGGGAAAGCCTTGGCAGAGGTTTGTGCTCTTGCACTGCATGAAATGTCACAAGTAGAAAACATTGGCATTTGCACTCTCCCTCTTTTTTTGCTTGTGACTTCTCTCAAATTGTCAAAGGATTTGCTGCTATGTAACTTTTGATACTGTTGATCTTAAAAACGTTAGTGGTTACTGTTGTTTTTAAGACACATGTTTGTAAAGTATCAAAATATATCAGATTTTGGCAGCCTCTATCTAAGCAAAGTCTATTTGGAAAACGATCAAACCTAAACAGATAGAGGACAGACAAAAAGGAAACCACACAAGTTTTACTGAATGTCTTTTGGCACGCCGCATACACACTGCATACACACTGCATGTGTGTGTCTGTTAATGTGCGTAAGTTGTAATTTTGATGTGCGTGTGAGACTCTGCAGGCTCACTGCTCTCTTTGGAAGAGGATTGATAGACATTTAATGATTACTGGATGTGTTTAATGACTTGTGTTATTTTCTGGCAGAAAGCGTTCTCATATGGCGGACATCTTTATTGATCATTTTATTGCCCCATAGAAAATATGCCCTTTTTAAAATCATCTTATCATAATAAATCAACCCTAAATGAGTCAGTGAAGGACATTTGATAGAATATTTAACATAAGTGAGATTCTTTTCAATAAATCAAGTTTTATGAGACTAAAATTGCTCTCAAGTGTGTAAGACACAAACAGAGAAAATCCCTCTCCACCCGAGGACCTGCCCACTGTTGGCACAATCATGTCATAAAAATACACTCAGCTCAAACACACCCTGTGAGTCTGCAGGACAAGTTATATTTAGTGAGAAAATTTTACATTATGTCAGTCACATTGCTATAAAAACGACTACAGCAGTTAATTTAGCTCTTACTGTATTTTAGTCATGGGCACGTATGATGATGGCATGACTGTGATATTTTGGAAATGAAGGATTAAAGGTTACAATTATGCTAACTCCCTCAGTATCACAGGACACTGTGCTGTGTGCATTTACCGGCTTAAAGGGCTAACAAACATATTGGGCATAAGTTTACAGAAGAGAGCATTTAAGATCACTTTACTCCATCATTACATCCTTGCCTCAGGTGTGAATGATGTAGTTTACAGACTTAAAACATGATTAAAAAAGTATAAAGTAACCAGAACATGTGTGATATCAGGAGTCAGGAGTAAAGCCATACATTTGAACCTTACTTAGTAACAGTATGAACCCAAATCAGGCAAAAAACCAATCACACTGTTAAAGGTGCAGTTCCGTCTAGGTCCTGTTCAAGATCCAAATTTTACCACTTTATCCATTTTCATGTTGTAACATCCTACTTCAGTTAATAGCAGCAATTGATCAGAATTAGTGCAGTGCACGTGCCTTACAGCAAGAGGGTTGCTGGTTTGAACCCTGTGTCAGTCAGGGCCTTTCTGTGTGGAGTTTGCATGTTCTCCCTGTGCATGCGTGGATTTCTCTGGGCACCCCAAGTTCCTCCCACAGACCAAATCATGCTTTTAGGTCAATTGACGACACTTAACCTTTGACATCCACATTAAGAAATACATTTGCAAAAAAATATTCGTAGGTAAAATTGTGTTCCTGCTTCTTCATTTAGCAACATTTTAGGTTTTATTTTTCAGATCAACCAATCTGGAAGCAGATATGCAGGTCAACTCGTGGGCTGACTTATCCTTTCAGGGTCATTCTGGGCATGGATGGATTTCTCTAATTTCTTCAAAATTTATTTTTTTCCATATAAAGACATCACAGAGAGCAGAATTTGTTAAAATAACCTTTAACCTCGCTCTTACTCTGTGAGTTTTCTGAGGAGCTGTGCAGCACAGAGTCACTTCCATTTTGTCCACAAATTTCTAGACAGTGATGTTTATGTATTACAGCACTAACTGGTGGCTATGATTAGTGTTACATACACTATTCAAAGAGGTGAGTGAGGATAAAAAGCCAAAGAAAGGTTTACAGAGTTTTAAATACAGCAATATGGTGGCAAAATAGGTCAACTGTGTGGTCACAATGCCAGTCAAAGGGTTAATTGCCCTCAGATGTGGCTGTGAGCTTGAATGTTTTTTGTCTCTTTATGTGGCCCTACGATTGACTGGTGACCATTCCAGGGTGTACCCCACCTCCTCGCTCAATATCAGCTGGGATACACTTCATGTGCTGCAGTATCTCTGTCCAGAAGGACTTGGGTTGGGGACCAAAGGGTGCTTGGTTTAAGTCCTGACCAAATCATGTTTGGAAGTTGGTTTGGTAACTGGAGAGGTGCCAGTGGACTTTCTGGACACTGCCAAAGTGCCCTTGAGAAAGGCATTTAACCCCAAAAACTGCTTGGAAGAAGCAGGCAGCAAGCCATCACTCTGTCATCTATCCATTCATGCATGATCATAGGACTTGTTTGTCTATGTGTATTTCAGCCTATGTGTGTAGCATGAGTGTTAAAAACTTAGTTTTCCTATGAGGGATTGATAAAGTATTTCTTCCTCTTCTTCAAAAGCTTTCAAAGATGATCATATATAAGTAGGTCCAGTGAGAAGTGGAATCAAAGTAGGAAAAAAGAGAAAATCAATGTGAAGATCAGAAGGCCAATTAAGATAGACTACTAAACCTTACATCTTAACAACAACCTTCCCTTTGCTTTGAGTCCTAAAAAGAGCATTAAATGGGTTTATCATTGAAGAAAATTATCTCTGTTGACGTGGAAAAAGTATTACATGGAGAAAGCCTGCTTTAGTACAAATATGTCTTCTTCTTGCTATAGTAAGTACACTTCTTAAATGAATGTGTCCCTTTCCACCACTTAACTCTACACTGACAAATCTCCTCAGCGTTTTATGACAGAGCCCTCCTTTGGTCTGATGTGGACATGTAGCTGTGATTGTATTTCACTCAGACACTAAACTCACGGTGTGACCAGAGCGTTTACTCTCCGTCAGACAGCAGTCGCTGGACGTGTCAGGGTTTTCACGTGTTTATGTGGTTAGCAGGCTGTGTCTCCTCCTCCCATTTTCCTCTGACTCTTTGGTGGTCAGCAGTGATTGATCACATGTCGCAGCTCGCCCCCCTGGGTTGTTACACTGACCCTGTGCAGGAGTAAAACACAGAGTGGATAATTAACTGCTTGGCAATTAGCTGCTAAACAGGAAGGTATCACTGCACTGCCAGGATACTTGACCGGACCACTGACTGAATGTGCCATTGTCATGTGGACACCATGTTTCCTCTCCCAGTGTTTATTTGTGTTTCTGCTGGTTCCCACAGGAAGAGCTCAGGGGAGCACAAAAACTGTCACTTTTTTGGTGTCGGAAGTCAGATGTAAAGTGAGCTTCAACCACCGAACAGAAATATTTTTGACAATGAAGGGGAGATTGTTATAACTTGGAAGAGTAGGAATATCTGTTGTAATCCTTAAAGACTTTCTTATGGCTTTCATGAGGTTATGGAAAACAGACATCAACACTAATGTTTTAATGACCAACAGAAGCAAAACAAAACCATCAGTTTAAAGTTTTCTAGATACTTTAAATGTCAGAAAACACTGATGGGGGCATTCATCAGAAAGTGATTAAAGGCATGCTGCATTTCTGATGTTTTTTCCCATAACAAAAACTTTGATCAATAAATTAAAGGTGTTTTGTTTAACAAGGGCGATGCAGATCAACATTTCCATTCAGTGGGAAACTGTTTTATTGAGAGAGTTTATAGCTTTTACTAATACAACACCTAAACAGATGAAACAGAAATATGTGGCGAAACAATAAACACACATTCTGGAGTATATTTAGAGATTAAATTTTTGTTAAACAACATAAATCAGAAATTTAACTTTCAAAAATTTGAGGACAACTCTGGTTTGCTTTCAGCCACAGTTCTGACTTTTGTTGTAAGAGATTTTAAATCAAGCCTTTTTATGAATGAATGTGAGAAAACCTTTTTAAAATATGGGGCACTCAGTATGGTTTGAAAAATATTAAGGCCTTTGCAGGGCTATAGGACCAGTGAAGCCATTGTTTTCCTCTGCAACAGAGGGCCTACCAGGCATTTTGCATGAAAGCTGAAAAATGTTCAACTTTTCTGCCGAAGATGTGAAGTAACAGCACTGGTTTATGTCACTATTAGCCAAAGCAGACATGAATAAAGAAGGAAACAAGCAAGGAGACAGGTGTGGGTGATTATTGATGCCCTCGGGAAGCCATCTGTAGTTATTTTGGCTATATTATGAATTGTTCTGACTGAGAATAGAGAGGCCAAAGAAGAGTCCTTTTCTTTCTAGCTGGCAATTCACTTCGAGCAGTGTACATGTGAGCAAGACATGGCTTAGAGCGTTACGTTTGTTTAAATCCATTTCCATCTTTTTGGCTGCATGTGTGTGGATCCTCTCTACCTGTGCTCCCTACATTTGTTCCCCCTGAAAGTGTATTCGGTGATGCACCTCTGACTGCCACACCACATTGCGTTGCAAGTAACGCACAGCTTGTAAAACCATTGTTTTCTTCAGGTACAGCACTACTGCCAGGCATTTTTCTCGACACAATGATGCTGGTTATAGCATTTCTTTGAACAGTGCAGTTCTCCAGCAGCTTTGGGACCACATAAGAGTGTTGCAGAGTTTTCAGCTTTTCTCCAAAAGATTCAAAGCTGCAGCACTTGCCAATGACACTTGCTGCCAAAGCAATCACAAATTTGGTCGCCCATAGACTGCTCACAGGCACTCCATGTCCTGCATTTTTCCACTCAGAAGCGTCCTAGTGTGCAGCTGTGCTTTGTGTAACTGATTTCTGCATGACTGGCTGCTTAGTGTTTATCCCTTAATGGAAAAGCTGACAATAATGGTTGATCTTCAGTGTTTTTGAAAATGTAGTAATGTTGACCAAACTTGAGCTCCAGACCTCAAGTTATTTCCATAGACGTGAACTCTTTGACCTTTTTTATTCTTTGTCCTATTATTCAAAATCCCAAGTGAGCGCTGTTTCATATACAGAAACACATTGAAACTGTTTTAGTTGAGTTCAATTCAAAGACCATTTCTCAGGAGTTGATGGACTTAAAACAGGTGGTGAGTCAGGACCTCAGCTGCCTTAGCGGCTGCCTTAGCAGAGGCGAAAATTCTGCGTCATCTGCATAAAGCTGGAAGTCAAGCTCAGGAGACGCCTGCAGTTTATTAAGAAAAAGCAAAAGTCAGAGGACTGAATCATGCAGACACCAATTTCTTTAAAAGAGAGGACTTTTTGTGGTCTAACCGCGCTGTGATCTATTCTGAGAGTATTTATCACATCAATACTTATTTATTTAGGTTAACATGAATGTAAACAATTCAGATTCAGTTTGACAGACAAATTTGAATAATGATATGAAGACGCACTTCACATGATGTATGAACTACTAAAAAGTGTGCACACTGGCAGGCTGTCCAAGGTGATTTGTTCCAATCATTATTGCACAACCTTGTTTCTTTATGACTCACAAACAGATGTGGGTTTTTACACGTTGCTCCAGAAAACCAGATTCTCTTTGCTTAATTGTTTTCTATTCTTGTTTAAGATGTTACAACATGTGGCTTCACTCTAACATCCAAAAAGTCAAATTAAGTTCCTTCAGATGCCGCTTCTTTAAAGACACATTATTCACAGCACAAACAGAATTTTGCTCGCGTTAGTGGGATTTTATTTAATGTGGACTCAGCAGAATCAGCACATCAAATGATCTGTTTAAATTCATATCTGTGTCGACGCCAAACAAGCTTTTCATGAGCGCCTTAAACCCAACGTGTGCCATCTTTTTAATGTCTTTCCTTTCCCTCACTGCGTAAGAATCACAGAAATGCTCTCTGTGTTTAACTTTTTTTTAAAGACGGAGCCCAATGGGGGGAATGGTAGAAGAATGGAGGGAAAGAAAAACGAAGGGAGGTGAGGAGGAGGGTTGTGAAAATTGCCATTGGCTGCCACCCAGGGCCCAGTCTTTGTGGTAATGAAGGGTTAGAAGCAACGTTATTGCTCCCAGATGCCGTGCGGCTTTTTCCCAGCCCTTTGATGCATGGCCCAAGTCACCAGGACTTTTCTATCAGACTCACATCAACGTACACACCACCACACACACGCACAAACATACTCGCACAACCTCTTAAAACAACATCAGCGACAGTGTAAACGACTCTCTTCTTGGTTTCGCCAATCAAACTGCTCCGATTTGTTTCTAAGTGTTAATTAGATCTGGTTTGTGTAACGCGTCCATATGTGTGTGTTTTTCAGCTGTATATACATACTGTGGCGTGTGTGTATGTGTTAGAGAGAGACGGAGGCCATTTTTCATCTGCTTTTTGAAATCCTGTAGGAGTCTGTAAGGAGCTTTTTTGGACGGTGTGCCGAGCGTTGAAGTGCCTTTATGAATCCAGAAGTGAACTTCCTCTGGCTTTTCATAATGAGCTATTACTCACAAGCAAAACAAAACCATGGAAAGTACTTCGCTCTCACACTGATCCAAACACCACAGGTTACATACCAAGAGCGCTGCCGGGGCTGTAAGTGTGTGTTAACAGATATCTGAGGTACACATAAAACTGAGGCCCTGTCATTAATTATGTTCAGGGATAAATATTACAAACTTAACTGGACTGTTTTTGAATAAATTGGGAAAATAATGAGTCACTAACTTCCGATGGCCTTAATTGCAGTTTTCCATTATTAAAGGTCAGTTCAAAGTCATTCTCAGATATGGCTAACACTTAAAGTAAATTAGAATAAATTCACTTTTTCTTTGTGTGGACTCCATTATAATGAAACTTCTGAACTTACAGTGAAGATTGATCAGCCTGATTTAGGGTCCGTCCCAATTCTACCCCTTAGCCCTTGTCTTACCCCTGGGCACCCATGAGTTCATCACTACCATAAATTCTTACTTCCAGTAAGACTTTTATTGATTATACTTCTATAAAATTTTCACCACAACCACACAGACATGAGGACCCTCCTCTAATAAATTTGTTTGCAGCAGAAACAAATTTGACGACGACAGGTCTATGATTGGTCCATTGATCTGTCACTAGCTTTAGTTCTTACTTTAGTCCGCTTGTCTCCACTTACCTCCCTCCCTTTGCCCACACACCCAACACAGCATCGTGTGGATTTGCTGTTCATCATGAGACTGGGGTCCACATTCAAGATTTCCTGCTGCTTAACAGAAGGTTTTTTCTTGCCGCCATGATGGAGGGATTCATGATTGGCTATATGGATTCATGTTGGGTGTTGGATGTATATATTTGTATATATATGTATATGTGTATTTTTATATGTATATATGTATCTATGCATATATGTGTATCCATAATATGAAGAGCTTTGTGCTCTATTGTAAAGTGTCTTGAGATAACACTTGTTATGAATTGGCGCTATACAAATAAAGATTGATTGATTGATTGATTGATTGACCCCTTAGTTTTGGGCTTTCACGTCTAGTGAAGGGGTGTCCCAATTCTCCGTAGGGCTAAGGCGAAGGACTAAGATGAAGGGCTACACAGCCCTTAGAACGAAGACAGACCGGGACCTCACTTGAAAGGAAGGAGTATGAGAATTTCCCATAATACACCGCACCCGCTGACAGGAAAGGCAGAGCCAAGACCGAAGGAAGGGCATAATTATAAGTAATTATTAAATCCTCAAGTAAATACTAATCATGTTTTGAATTGTTGGTCATATTTTAAATTTTCTCGTAATGACGAGCTAGCTTTTGCAGCTGTAGCTACAGTTATTGTCGCATCTGCCTACGACACAGCCAGCGAGCAGCGCTGGGTGATGACGTAGTGGGAATCAAGTAGCATCTCGTTTCTTAGGAGCGTGTTTTCACCCCTTCCCCTTTGGCCCTTAAAACAGAGGGCTAAGAGGAAGGGGTAGGACGAAGGGGAAGGGCTAAGGGCTAAGGGGTACAATTGGGATTCACCCTTAATGTTTGTATCATGCCAAGCTTCAATCTACAACAACTGTAAATGGCCCAAAGCGGCACGACCCAATCTTTAGAGCAGAAAGAGGTGGCGTGACGCAGGGGTGGACAGTTACAAAGTATATTTACTTAAGTACTGTACTTAAGTACATTTTTTGAGTATCTGGACTATGCTTAAGTATTATTTTTTTGCAAACTTATGACTTTTACTCCTCTACATTTCAAAGACAAATATTGTATTTTTAACTCCACTACATTTCTATGAATGGTCTCGTTACTTGTTACTTTAATTATAGCTCTGAAGTCAGCGGATGAAATTTCTTTTCTCCTCTAAAATGCAATCTGCGTGTGATTTGTTCAAGTGATGATACCATAGCAAAGTACAGGTATGGCATGTATTTTGGTCAGCTAAGAGACATTATTAAACCAAGAGTAGCTGCTGATGTCCACACATATTGCCAGAGCTGTGTCAGAACACTGACATGCTGTTTTGAGGGGGTCGGGGTGTTAAAAAAAAATTAAAACCGCAATGGTTGTCCTTTTGTTGATTCAATCGTGTTTCAATAGGCATTTTTATAGGCTTCGTAGCATATTTTACAAGCTTTTTATTCTACAGGTTCTATGCAGTTCAGTGCATTCAGTAGGTTGTTTCAGTCATTAGGTTCTTTCATTGTGGCAACAGTACAATAACACGTTAACATTAAAACAAAAATGTACTTTTAATACTTAAGCATTTTCAAAAGCAGGTACTCCAGTACTTGGAGTAGTATTTGACCAGGAGTATCTGTACTTTCACTCAATTAATGGAGTTGAGCACTTTGTAGCAGGTAGTGACTGCTTGTAAAGCTATCGGCATGTATGCTAACATCTTCAGTGGCAGTTTTATCAGATCTGGACCGCATTTCTTTATTCAGTGAAAAACAAATAACAACACTACAAACTTCCCAATAAAGTGGATATTTTTGCTTCGCTTTCAATATCTTTTGGCTTAAAGCCCTTTGGCTTGTAGTAGCAAGTCCAGTGCAGAGCACAGATGGTGGAATGAATGCAGAGTTGTTGACAACAAGGGGTTGAACAGTGCTGAACTGATCAATTAGCACAGACTTGACCTGTCAACAAATCAGAGCAGACTGGACCCACGTGGATAAAAGAGCCATAAAGTGGCCTTAACCCACACACTCAGCACAGTTCTGGTGGATGGCTGTTCAACATGAGACTCACTCCACTCCAAGATTTCCAGCTGCTAAACAGAATTTTTTTCTTGCCACTGTTACTTCACTGTAGGTTGGTCCAGTGCTGAGCTCATGGTGGATTCATGTTGGGTTTGGATATATGTATATGTATATATGCATGTCTGTGTATCTATAAAATGAAGAGAATGGCTTCAACCTGCTCTATTGTATACTGTCTTGATAGATCACTTGTTATGAATTGGCGCCACACAAATAAAGATTGATTGACTGATTGATTGATACCCTGTCAATCATCAAAAATAAAAATGTGGACCAGAGTTGAGTCAAAATATGAGCTGTGAGCTGACATTCTGATTGCTTTGATTCATGTTATACCTAAAACACACCTATGAACAATCAAGGCTCATTTTCCATCTTCATTGCACTTTGTGCCTGAAAATCGACAAAACATAGACAGACATGCCTCAAACTAGTGTGTTCCAAGAGCTTTTGGACAGCACACCTCACAGTGTCAATATATATGAAATATGTTTATACCACACCAATATTAAAGGTTTACTCTGTCTGGACTGACCTTAAATCTAGGTATGATTATGGGTATTATATTATTATCAATGTTACCAAAAAGAAAAAATAACCACATCTCTGATTTAGTGCATTTTTATAACCAGGAAAGGAATCCTAATGCAGTTTGTATTCTCAAAAACTTATTCTGCATCGAGCCTGAACTTCCAAGACCTTACATAAACATTTGCACACGAAACATTTAACAGTGTTTTACTCAGACTGTTTCCATGGTGACTGAAGTCTTATAGTAGTAGTGAATTAGCCGTTCCAAATCCATTCTTCACTGGCACTGTTTGTGTGTTTCTGTCTCCTGGAGGCTGATTCACACAGATTTGGATCAATCACAGTTAAATGCAGCATGGAAAGGTTACATATCGTGTGTGTGTGTTTGCTTCACACAGTACATATGTATCTCATAGAGCTTATACATGTCATGTATGCATCTGTATGTTTGTTTTCTCTTGTGTCTGTGAGTGTGTGTGCTTAATGTTTAAGATCTGTAAGTTGGCTCCGCTGTAGCCGGCTGGCTTTTATGAGAGCATATGTGAAAGTACTCAATTCCCTGAGCTCACTCAACACAACTACACACGCACCGTAAAAATAATACACTCATGCCGGATAGGCTGACTGACAGAAAACATGGAGATAAGCTCACAGATGTGGTAACTGCATTAGTGATAAGGCTTCGTTTTTGCACTTTCTGCTGTTTTAGGTGCATCAGATCTAACTCCTTTCAGTTTTAGACATGGTTTTTCTATGTTGACAAATTCATGGCTTTCACATGACGTCACTCACTCAGGGAATGCTCCCCTGGCAAGCAAGAAACACTTCCCTTATTTTTACACATTGGAGAAGTTGACAGTCTTGGTTGCCAATAATTTGTTCTGACCAGATGTTCTGACCAGATTCTAAAAGGTTGATTTTTAGCTTGTGAATGTAAAACTTAATTTGTAGTTGGATGAATTTATCAATGAGGAGACAAGCCTGACGTATAAATCTATAGAGCCCTGTCTCAGAGGGAATATCCAGAAGCAAGTTAAAAGTGGATAAGTGCTGTCAGATGCTCCACTAAGGTTGTAAGTTAAATGGCAATCACACAAAACAGACTCCTCCTAATCCAAAAACATTTTTGGGTAAACTTGATTGGACTATGTACTTTCTCTAATGAAATCACTTCCCCAAAATACTGACTGACAGCAGACAGTGAGGCTGATACTATCGGAAAACTAGGAGCACAAATGTTGCCAAGGCATCTCTAACATTGTCAAGCAAGTTATTGTCAAATGTGGAATTGCCCTATCTCGCAATTTAGCAAATCCTTGAAAACATTCCTGGATCCACAAATGGATTCAAATCACCCCCAAAACCACTTCTACCGTGTGCCATGACCAACATTTCCTGAAAATGTCATCAAAATCTGTTCAGAATTATTTTGAGTGATCCTGTTAGCAAACAAACAAACTAACAAATGCCAGGAAAAACATAGCCTCTTTGGTGGAGGTGAATACATCAATGAGCTTATGCTAGATTATTACTCACCAACATTTTGATGATGAAGAATTTTTGTTTCTCACTTCTCTAACAGCACAAGTATTGAGCTAAATCCATTAAACATTTATTAAACCTCCCATTTTCCTTTAGATTTTTATTGTTGCAATGGTGTAAGGAGAATGATTCTCCAATATTACATTGTGTAAACAAGCCTGGAGTGACACTCTAGCCAACACTTTGCTGTTTTAAGTGATTTAAATAATGTCCCAGATGCTATATGATAAAATAAATCTGTAAATCTGCAGTGTGTGGCACTCATAATGCAGATCCTCCCTGCTGTATTGAACATTTATACTTGGACAGACCCAAATCAGGGGTTTTCAAACTCAAAAGACAAAGCAGAAGAGCTGAATGAAAGTTTATCTTCAAAGTAAATATTCGGCTTACACTGATTGTTTATTGTATAAAGACACAGCCATGTTTCTAATGATAAGGTTTCTTGGTGATTGCTGGCATTAGCATTAGCCCACGAAGTGTTCCTGTTGCAAATTATGTTGAAAGCTTCATAAAATTACTTGCAAATATATAAAACTGACTTTTAAAACCTTGTTAGCATGGTCCACTACAAAGCAGTAGATGATTATGGTTGGATATGTAGGTTTAAGTTCACAAAGAGGACATTTTTATTTATTTGACTTAGACATCCGTTAAGTTACATGCTGGACTGCATCTTTTTTCAGAAGAAATGGAACAGAGTGTGACATTGCATGCAAACGGTCAATTGTTTACATCGATATATCAGTATCAGGCAACACGGTGGTGCAACACGGCCTCACAGCAAGAAGATCGCTGGTTTAACTCCCTGTGTCATCAAGGGTTTTTCAGTGCAGTGTTAATTTTGATAACTAATCGTCATAGTTTTCGTCAACAACCATAATACAATCAGACCTAATTTCATCATGTAGAAAGTAGGGACAAGGTAGGAATATATCCAATCACAGCTGCCTTAGCTTCGTGGTAGCGGGATAAGTTGGGGAGCGATCCAATCAGAGCTACTCTCTTTATGAATTGATATATTCATGTAGAGCAGGTTCACTGTTTGTTGTCAATTCTGGTATTGTAACTGAGGTGCTCTGTCAGGTAGCCTAAATGAAGGTGACTGCATTTCACACAAAAGCTCAATTTGTTTCTATTGATTTATACACTCAAAGTTCACTATCATTCAATAAAGGGTTATTAGATGTTTCATTTTATCCAAGTGTAAAACATGACTTCAGAAATTCAAGGAAACATAAAAAAACGCCTTACCCTTTACACTTCATATTTTAGTCGACTAAATTTACAGTAGATTTTGTCGACCAAAATGTTATGAAATTTCATCAACTAGACTAAAATTAAAACAATTTAGATGACTAAATTATGGCTAAAACTGAAGATATTTTAGGCAAAAGACTATAACCAAAACTAAATGAAAAAGTGCTGTCAAAATTAACACTCTTTTAGTGTGGAATTTGCATGTTCTCCCCGTGCCTGTGTGGGTTTTCTCTGGATATTCTCTTTCGATTATAAAAGGAAATTCTCAAGCAAAAGCAAACAACATGCAATTGAAGTGTGGTTACTGCTTCTAAGTCAAGCTGTCATGTTGTAGCTCCATAATAGCTTGATAATAGCTTTTTACTCTCACAGAGCACATTTGAGCCTGTAGAATTGTGAAAGTTATGTCTGTACATTAATATTATCATGGTGAATAAGATATGTAAGTTTCAGGAATCTTAGCTCGACACAAACCTTATAATCAGCAAAGATCCAAAAACACTGTGGAAAATCCGAGAGGCTTCTAGTTGAGAAAACTGGAGTGATGCTAACTTCTGGGTTGGCCTACAAAAATTCGTCATCCCTCATCAGCACCACTTATATACTTTGGAGGTCAAAGGTTAAGCTACTGTGACCTCATATCTCAACACCACTAAAGAAAAAAAGACTTCCACTAATCACACTATCATAAAATAACCCAAATCCCTCCTCTCAGCCTACCGCTGTACTTTCACTGCCTGGCTGCTATAAACCCCACAGACACCGAACTGCCAGGCGGTGGTTCTTGCTCTAATAATGACCCCCAGAAAGCATGTCTTATTGAATTACATTATTAAATCACACATGTTTAATCACATACTTTGCTTTTCTGTCCCTGCTCCCCTTCATTTTCTCTGTACTTTCCACACACATCATGCACACACTCATACCCTCTCCCCTCCCAACTCTCCTGACTGGATTTACTGGCCAGAGGAGAGGAAAATGTATGAATCAGTCCAAGGTTGCTCACTCCCAGGGAGAGGAGAAGCCAGCGAGCAAGGGAACAAGGAGAACGAGGGGAGGGGGGGTGAAGGATGAAGAAGGAGGCAAAGATGGAGAAACACTGAAGAAACTTAGAGACGTAAGATTGGGGACTTCTCTGCCCTCGCCGTCACTTAAAATGATGATGTCAGCACGTCTGGAGCGGCTGCTTGTTTGGTTTTTTAAATTTTTTTTATGCAGCAGACACCTGGGTGTGCTGCCACTGCCAAATGTGTGTGTTTATGTGTGTGTGTGAGGGAGTTTTACATGTGTTCAGGGGATACGACCATTTGGCTGCACGGGTCATAAATCCTTTGATGAAGGAGTTTGGTCGCACACGCACAGAAAACCCCCGTCTTGCTCACTCTTACACACACACTGTCATCCACTCGTACACTCTGGGTTTGTTGGGCAGGGCAGGCTCGTGGTTAGCCATCCAGATGGTTTTAAGGTTAGTTAGAGAGTGCGCTCAAAGGTGCTGTTTGCAGCTATAAGGGTTAGTGTATGAATGTGTGCGTAGAACCGTTCCCCCTGTGCTATTTTAGGCTTCTTTTTCTTTTGAATGGTCGTTTATTGTCACTGTAAAACATTCAAACACATCCAAAGCATTTTTTTTCACTTATATTCAACAGAATACACTACACAGACAAGATATTTAAGGTCCAATGTCCTGCAAAATCAATTTTCTTTACTGTTAATGTTGTTAGAAGCGGCTTGTGAGTTCACAGAGAAATGCGCTATACCTCTTTAAAATGCTCAGTTTTTGATGTTATTGATGTTATAGCTTTACGGCCTCTACCAGTGTTAATTTTGACAGCATTTTTTAAATTTAGTTTTAGTTATAGTCTTTTGCCTTAAATATCTTTTAGTTTTAGTCTGAATTTAGTCATCTAAATTGTTTTTATTTTAGTCTAATTCAAATTGATGAAATTTAACAGCATTTTAGTCGACGAAATCTACTGTAAATTTAGTCGACTAAAATATGAAGTGTAAAATGTAAGGCATGTTCTATACTTCCTTGAATTTCTGAAGTCATGTTTTACACTTGGATAAAACGAAACATCTAATAACTTTTTATTGAATGCTAGTAAACTTTTAATGGTTAAATGAACAGAAACAAATGTAACTTTTGTGTGAAATGCAATCATTTATTTAGGCAGCCTGACAGAGCATCTCAGTTACAATACCAGAACTGACAACAAACAGTGAACTTGCTCTACATGAATATATCAGTTCATAAAGAGAGTAGCTCTGATTGGATCGCTCCCCAACTTATCCCACCACCATGAAGCTAAGACAGTTGTGATTGGATGTCCCTCTTAACTCATCCAACCTTTCCACACAACCAAAGTAGCTGTGATTGGATATATTCCTAACTTGTCCCAACTTTCTACATGACCAAATTAGGTCTGATTGGATTAAGTCTCTGTCAAACATTTTAGTCTAGTTTTGATCTGCTGACAAAAGTGTCAGTTAATTTTGTTTTAGTTTTTGAGTACTTGTTTTTTCTACTTACTGTCTAGTTTTTGTCAGGGGAAAAAAGTTTGTTGACAAAAACTATGACGAAAATAATTAGTTAACAAAATTAACACTGGCCTCTACCTACATGTACGTTTTCTGCACATCACAGTTAGATGCCATGACTGTTTTGAAAGTCAGCTCCTCATTACCATAGCCCCTCAGATCTGAGTGTTTCCAAAGAGGAGAGAAAAAGAGCTGCATCTGATCCTCAACAAAGGATTTGTTATTTTTTATTTTTTATTCAACTTAAATCAAATCCTTGCTCAATAATACCATGGCATGATGTAAACGATCAAACACACTGAAAACTTTACAGCTTTTTGCAAATATTTGCTCAGTTTAATGCCTGCACGAAAGCTAGGACGGGGCAACAAAGGACAGGGAAAGATAAAAAATGCTCAAAAACACCTGTTTGGAACATTCACCAGGTGAATAGGTTAATCAGAAACAGGTAAGCGTCATGATTTCGTAAAGAAGGCTCATCCTCAGAAGGCTCAGTCCTTCACAAGCAAGGATGGGGTGAGGTTCACCTCTGCAAACAACTGCACGAGCGCACATACAGGTTTTGAAGCAACACTTGCTGCCATTCAAGTGATGTCTTTTTCAGGGATGTCCCTGCTTATCTCAGCAAGATAATGCCAAGGTACATTCTGTATGTGTTACAACAGCGTGGCTTTTGGCAATAGTGCTTGTACTAGACTGGCCTGCCTGTAGTCCAGACCTGTCTCCCATTGGAAATCTGTAGTACATTATGAAGCCTGGACCCTGGACTTTTGAGTAGATGAAGTTGTACAACAAGTAAGAATGGGAAAGAATTCTTCCTACAAAGCTTCAACAATTAGTTTCCTCAGTTCCTAAGTGTTGTTAAAAGGAATGACAATGTAACACAGTGGTGAATATATCTCTGTTCCATCTTTTTTGCAGGCATTATATTCAAAATTTGTGAAAAAATGTGTGTTAGAAATAAAGAGGAGGGCTGGGCAAAGTAGATCAAAAATAATCTCCAGACTAACGCACAGCTCAGCATTGAGGAGCCACCTCCTCTGGACAGGTCTCAGCTGTTCACCTACATCTTAAAGACACGGGACATTCTTTTTTGTAAACATGATTAATAAGCAAATTACCATCAGTAGTTCTTACTACAAGGTAGAAACTCTCGTCGTCCCCCACCTCTGTTCAGTGATGGTTTTTCCATCTTGACAAAATTGGCTTCCCTGAAACTTCTTTCAAACCAACGGCCTTCTCGGAAGCCTTTTGGAGAAGAGGCGAAATGTCTTCAAGATGAGTTTTCTCCGGATAAAATGCAGACTTTGTTTTCATCAAAGGAAGGCCTGTATATTTAAGGTGTAGGCAGAGTATTGTGGTCTAAGCCATTCGATACAGTGAGGAAGGCAAAAGTTTGTACATCAGGGACGCCAAACATCCTGGACATAAACACTCAGCAGCAGAGCCACCTCCTCTGGACAGGACTCAGTTGTTCACCTATATCTTACAGACATAGGACATTCTTTGTTAAAACATATAATTAATAACCATATTACCATCAAGAGATTTTACTATAAACATTTGTTTCTAAGCATCAGACTGCGTGTCCACTTTTTTTTATAAATCAGGTAATTCATCTTGAGCCCTCCAATGGGCAGAGGAAGGGATTTTAACTCAACATGGACTTTATCAGTACAAACAATACTGTGTTATTCTATTTTCATTCAGAAATATGTAAGTATACCTTGAAAAACTTGCTCTGTTGCCAAGACCCATTGCAGGGAAAGTGAGATATGCTGTGGTGAAGTCTGAGGGAGTGTGTTGGCGTGTCAGGCTGAACTGACTAACTTTGAGTCTCTGATTCATAAATAGTTTGATGTCTGGGTATCATATGTTGTGTGCAGTTTTACAAGTACAAGGAACGCGTCTCCCTCTCTCTGTCTCTCTCTCTCCATGTCGTGTGTGTTTCTCATTTGTTGCTCGCCCCCCTTTTTTTGTACTCTGCACAACTGTAATCAAAACCACAGACTGAAGGATTGTGTATGACTTTACTCTCTTCCTTTTTTCTTCTTTCTCTCTGCCTGCTGTTAAGTTCAATAAAAGCATCTACGTCTGCTTCCATGAAACCTTTTATCTTCTTTCTTTTAGTCTCCCGTTCATCAAGATTGTGTTACACCTCAGTCAAATGAGTCTGTCTTAGACCTTGACTTGGACTTGTTACTGTAAATCTGGTTCTCAGTATTTTAAAGTTAGAAATACATTGACAAAAAAACGATCAGCTGTGGAGGGTACTTTTGGATTGCTGCAAGGCTATTTAACAGTCTTTTCTCTTCCATCCACAAACCTACATCCCTCGCCCTCTCTTTCTTTTGTGCATAACCAGTTTGTTTCTCTGTCACCCTCTGCAGGAGAAAGAGAAGAAGTACATGCTGCAGGTGGACAATCTGAAGCTGCGTGATGTGGAGAAAGGCTTCATGTCCAGCAAACACATCTTTGCCCTCTTCAACACCGAACAGAGGTTTGTGAAAACAGGACAAGATAAGATGAACATTGTATTTCTTTATAAGAACAAAAAAGACCACCCCACACTGTAGGTTTAAAGCTCCAGTGAGAACATTTTAGACCGTCATAAATAAGACTGAAAGTAATACCAGTGTTACTGTAAAAACCCAGTCAGGGTCACTGTGAGTCATTTCTACGAGGCAATGTTTATTCCTAAAACTGCCGCCTAAGGTAGGTTTCAGAGTGGTTGAATGCACTCTGCAGAGAAATTAGAAAAATGTTTGTTGTAAAAAAAACACTTCATAGTCATGTACAAGACAGAAAAGCAAAGGGGTCACCAAAATCAGTACAAAACAAAATGTCCTTACATGAGCTTTAAAAGGAGTGGTGAAGAAATCAGTACAAAAAAATGGAAGTGAGTTAGTGTTTCCCAAAGCCGACAGTATATGTTGTCATCTTTTTTTTTTCTTTTTGTAAAGCTGTAAATTAAAAAAAATCATGGATAACAACATAACCATATTTTAGCATTAAAGATATACTTTTGGTCAAAGCAGTTTAACACACTGGTGTATAAACCATGACAGCAAAATTAAAAGACATTTTCCTGATATCCAATGCTGCTAATTTTAAGCAGCGGTGGCATCAACCTTACAATGGGTGGTGGTCTAAGATATTTGTTAAGCACTGTATTTTAAGAGGTGTTGTCATTTTAATTGTTGTGTTGTCGTCAAAACCTTTGATTAAAAAAAATGAAGGAAATCATTCAGTGCTTAGCTCTGAACTTTTGTAAAATCTTTCTGTGTTCACAGGAATGTGTACAAAGATTACCGTCAGCTGGAGCTGGCCTGTGAGAGTCAGGAGGACGTGGACGCCTGGAAGGCCTCTTTCCTCAGAGCTGGAGTTTATCCTGAACGTGTCACGGTACAAACATTAAATAAAATCATTCTCATTAAGGCCAAGGGATATATGAAGGAGGTAGAGATCTCCAGGTTATTGTTTGGATTGGCTGCCAGATGTAGTTTAACTTGTAAGCAGAAACACACGATACATCTATGACTTGTTTTGTCCAAATTTAAGTCAAATAGTGTTTTCCCGTAAGTTGTCTCCAGTGTGTTGATGTTCATTTGAAGTCTGTTTAAATGTAGTGAAGTCTCTCATGTGATGCTGTATCTGTCCTCTTTCAATGTCGGTTTCATGACTGTTTGACCGTAAAGGAGAAGGAAGGAAAGGTACGTTCTGGCCATTTAGACGCCTTTAATAAAACAATGACGCCCTCACATCAGCTTAGGTTAAACTGTGTCATTTGTTCCCCCTACTCGTTCCCCCCGACAGAGTGATGGTGGTGATGAAAACGGCTCTGATAACTTGATGCACAGCATGGACCCACAGCTGGAGCGGCAGGTGGAGACCATCCGTAACCTGGTCGACTCTTACATGGCTATTGTCAACAAGACAGTACGCGACTTGATGCCCAAGACCATCATGCACCTCATGATCAACAATGTGAGTCATTTATGATATTCATACAGAAGCCATTTTCATTTCAAGTCATGCTGGGTGATAGCAGAGATGTTTGAGATTTAATTATTTTATTAACTTCCTCTTTGAAGAATTAGAGATTGTAAAGGCTTATTTCATTACAAGTAAACTCCCTTGTTACATTATTCAAGTATTAAAAGGATAGTTTGGGTTTTTTTAAGTGGAGTTGCTCAAGACCCATGGCACTAGTGAATATGATTGCCACCAAAGAGGCTTGTGAGCTTTGTCCCTGTGAGGAGATAGCCGTGTGTGGATGCTAGCTGATATGTGGTTGTCAATTGTACTACTGAAAGCCTCATAATTAACCCGCTGGTGCAGCTTAGCTGTCAAAAGACAGATACAGGAGATCCTTCCTGCCCAAAGCCTTAACCCTGTACAACAGCTCACTTCTGTCGGTTTCACACTGATGATGGTAAAATCATTAAAAAAAAGTTCAGGAATGATTTCATGTTTGATCTGATTTAGGGAAATTCACCCATCAGCCAAAGTCACTTTTAAAGTCTAAAATAGTATCAATCCTGAAAAAATAAAAAATAGTGAACTAATAGTATGTTAAGTATACCATAAAATTTATACTTCGCTTTATTTTGTAATTCTGCCCCAGTAGCATATGTCAATTAAAATCTGTCCCTTAGACAAATGTAATTGATGACCCTTGCTATAACACTCCATCTCTACCTTGTTATCCAGACTAAAGAGTTCATAAACGCAGAGCTGCTGGCCCAGCTGTACTCCTGTGGAGACCAGAACACGCTGATGGAGGAGTCTCAGGAGCAGGCCCAGCACCGTGATGAGATGCTGAGGATGTACTTTGCCCTGAAGGAGGCCCTCAGCATCATCGGTGACATCAGCACGTCCACAGTCAGCACGTCCATGCCGCCTCCTGTGGACGACTCCTGGCTGCAGGTGCAACGCGGTGGCTCTGGTGGACGGTAAGTATCAGAGATGACAGAGGAAGAGCTGGAAGGGGAAGATGGCTGCTTTTTTAACCTTTAAGTTACTTTTGATTCAAGTCACTACTTAAGATCTGTTTAGGTTCTCAGTCTTCAAGGCCATGGTTACCAACGCTGATCCGAGTGGACGCTGGACTGGTTCAGATTCTTTAAGGTGTTTTGCATTTGCAAGAGGCTTCCTTAGTTTTAATGGTGCATTCCAGTTGATCTCAGAATTTGGATAGACCTATCTAAAAATTAGATATTGTCAATGGGAATCCTTTTGGACCGAATTTTCTGCTTCAAAATTGGAAGTCCTTCCCCTATTTCGACTTTACAAGCTGGTAACTTGCAATTCCTGCTCCCCTCCTCCCAGTTCTAATGTAGATGTGACACACCATAAGAGTTGATTGGGGAAAAGCTGAAAATATAAACTCTCTGTCGACCATTAACATGCATACATTCTGGGTGAACACCTGAGAGTCCCAGGTGGGCACCTCCTGGGTTGTTTGGGTTTCATGTTGTTTGCTGTTGTTTTTGGGTGGAGTTGTTGCTTGGATTGTTTATGTAAGGAATCTAAACCTGCATTATACGTGAGAGATCTATGTCATAAGAAAATGTCTTAGTCCCCAACCTTTATTCAGCAATGGTTTCTCCATCTTGACAGCAATGGCTTCCATGACACCTCTCTCAAACCAGCGGTCTTCTCTAATCCTTTTGGAGAAGAGTTAAAATTTCTTCAAGAATCTAAACCATTCTAGTGGTCATTTGGATAAGCTGTTAGTGTTAAAGCTATTGTTCCCAACATGTGGTCTGGACCCCCTTTGAAGGGGTGCCAAGATCTTTGGTGAAGGAACGAGGCTTTATCTGCTTGTCAAAATTAGATTTGTACATGTTTTGTATACATGAGGTTGAAGGTAGATTGAACTTTGCCAGAGTTCAGCCCTCATTCAAACCTGAAAGATGGCCTCTTTCTCACGTCACTCCCCACTCTCTTCCTCCTCTTTATTTACTCTATCCTCTGATCTATCAAATTAAGCTATAAAAAAATCCAAAAGACAAAAACTTAAACTAAAACATCACTATATAATAAACATTCCAGTGTTATCTTTAGGGATGGAAATTAATAAGATTTTATTGACACCAATGCTGTTAATGACTATTCATATTAATTCAGTTAATTCAGCTATTTAACAGTTCTGTGTGGGCAGTAGTTGGCCTATATAGATTTTCAATGACAACAATGTCAAACACATGACACTCCTGATGTTCAGCGCTGTGCTGCATAGATGAATGCTTTTGCAAGCTGCTGGTGTTGCCACTTACTGAGAGTTGTACAGTAGGTTTGTTTTGTTGAAAATTGAGCCACAATTTTGACCATTCCTGCCCCATGTTGGCCATATTTTTTGACTTATTTGTTGCCATTTCTGTGGGAGGAATTGAAAAGCAAAATGAACATTGATTTTGATTCCTTGTGGGAGCTGTTACGGGTTCTCAACTGGATTTGGTTCTCGATTCCATCTCTTGTTGTCATACTTATTAGTTCCTCTCCTCTCCAGGTCTCCAGCCACCAGCCCCACTCCAAACCGTAGAGCTCCACCTGGACCTCCAGGCCGCCCTGTCTCCCGCGGTCCTCCACCTGGTCCTCCTCCTGCTGGGGGACCCCCTGTACCTTCTCGTCCTGGGGCTTCCCCAGACCCTTACAGTGGGCCACCACCCACCGTGCCCTCCCGGCCTAACCGTGCACCCCCAAGTGTCCCCAGGTGAGTGGAAACATGGGAGAATTATGAACTCTTCTTACAGAACAAGGACTTAAACATCCAGACTACAACTTATATTTAAAAAAGATATCCAGGCTGAAGTGTGGATATTTCTGTTACTAAGGGGCATGTGAAGACACCTGGATGAGGGGATAGAGGAGGTAAATGTCAGTGCGAGGAAACCTTGTTGTGATAGATGAATAGATTAGTTTGATAGCATCCCTTCAGTAGATGGATAGACTGTGATATAACTTAAAATTAATGGATTTTCCCCTTTTGCCTCTTAGGTTTGGTAAGAAGTTGCTGCCTTTCTGCCACCACATTTTAACATCTCTAACACTGCTAACAACACCTTATACCCAGTCATTGCCATTGCTTACACTCACCAAATTACTGTCTTCGTATGACTAGCCTAAATATTTGTTTCATGATTGCAAGAGTCTTTAAAAAGAGTGGGATTTCTGTTTTCCATTAATATATCCTTTTGCACCCATCAAATGTGCTTTGTGCTTGCCTGTGTTCTTGGACTAGCTAACTTCTTTTTATCTAGAAATTTCTGTCCCAGTAGCAGCTTTGCTCCTTTAAGTAGTAAACACTTTTTGTTGCTGGGTTCAGCTCTCATTGGGGAATCTAAAAATCCTCAGTTTTAATCTCAGTTGTTTTGATCAATTTTGGTCTGCCGAAGTGAGAGCTGAACCCATGTATTGCTGGTCCTTTCCTGCTCTGTAACTGTTGCCCTCCTTCTCTCTTTCCTCCTTGTTATACCTCTTTTCCCCTTCATAAATCTACCCCACACAACTGTTTTACAGAATCACTGTCACTGACCAATGAGGACTAACATTTCGGGTATGAGGGGGGTCTGTTGTCATCGTTACAGTCATCATCAGCAACATCTCTATATCTAAATAAGGGCTTTTTTCTGCATGCCATTTTCTTCATCATTCTTTATCTTCTCAGCAGCATGACCCAACACACCTCACTCAGATGAAGTGTGTTGTATCAGTCTTTTGGAGTTTATGATCATTTCTTTATAAGTGCTTTCTGTGATAATGCATCAACCTAAACAATGATTTTTTTTCATGCATTACTCAGCCAAAGGGCTACACTGTCATATTAAAAAACATTATTGTGATTATTTATACTTCAAAAATTTTGTATGTAGTGTATGTGGGACATGTTATCCCACCCAAATGGTCTGTGAGACTGATGTTGTCCTGTTATTGTATCGTGTCTGATAATATCATGGTCTAGAGAAGCTTGTGGATGTGCAGGCAAAACTTTCTAAAGGAAGTTTTTGTCTTCAAAACCCACTAAAGCAATCCAAACAATTGAAGATACAAAGAAAACCAGCAAAAAAGGAGGAACATTTTTTCCTTAAAAAACCAGCTTGTTCTCTTCGAGCATCATTATAGAGTGGTGCAGGGATGACATATTTTTCTAGGCCCACTAGCCCGCCAAAAGCCTATTTTTCACTGTGTTATGGATCAGAGCTGATAATAAGCTCTGTAGCAAATCAGAAAATTACAGAACTTTCGTGTTCTGCTCTTTGTGATAATCTGAACAAATGAACCTACTTTTCATGATTTTTAGGCTTAAACTTAATCGGTAAGAGTGAAAAGCTTTTAGCATGCTACAAAGAAACTGCAACATGGTTATTTGACTTGAAGCAACTACAATATTTCTAATGTATAAAGTCTTGTTGTGACCTCTTGTTAGAGAGTTTCCTCATAATCAAGTGACCTGATCAATGGTCCACATGGCTGTGGCACTAGTGTATGAATATTTGATTGTTTAAAAAATCAGAAATGCTCGCCATTGGGTCCCTGGCCATTTTGGTAGTCCTTGTTAGCAGTTAGTTAGCAATTGTTGATTTAAACACACAAGAGCAGTTTAAGACACGAAACCAGGCAACATAAGATGCATTTTATTATTTCCCATTAAACGTAAAAAATCTCATGTGGGCATATTCACCATTAACCTTATTTCAGGCACTTATACGAAACCAGTGTTCTAAATCCCACTTACTCTGGAAGGTTGGTAACCAGGAAATGCTAAATGCTACCTTAATTTCCCGTTTTTGAACTTATTCCTGCACCTCTCTGTATCTTTATATTGTGATATTGGACATGTTTTTGGATCCCTCTTAATGTGCTGTTTTATGATAGAGGTAGTTGTTTGTGCTGGTGATGGTGCTTTAATACGTGTGCACATGAATTTACACATGACTAAAATAACAAAAAGTAAGTGCAAACCCTGACCTTGACTTTAGATAAACAAAGAAAACCACTATAAAACACAAATATCACATGTTCCAATCTATTCCTGTCTGTTTGTGTGTCTATGGCAGTCGGAGACCCCCACCTTCTCCAACCCACTAGACCTCTGACCTCCTTCCTCCCCTGCTGGTCCCTCCGTCTACATATCTGAGAGGCTGTGGACAACAGTGCCACCTACCTGCCATCCTGTTCCACACCTGACCCGAGCCGGCTCCCTCCTCCCGCCCTCCTTACAACAAGCCATGTCTCTCTCTCTTTCCAAACCCCATTACCCTTTGACCCCTCGCCCAACTCCACACACACACACACATACCCCACTACTCTGTTTTGTACAGAGATGCTGCAGAATACTTGAAACACACCTGCATGACTGACATACCAACATGCTGCACCCACAGGAACTTAAACTCTGTAGAGGAAATCAAAAAATCTGTGTATGTGCACATGTGCATGCACACCTGCTTTCACCGATACTACCACGTATATTTATGGTTTATATGTTCTGTATATACAAACAAAGACACAAACATAATATGTTCTCTCTTACTAAGCATGACACTTTGCCTACTGCAGCCTGTATAATGGGTATTCTGGCTGCTGCCTATTTCCTTTAAATCACAAGTTTATGGTTCTTCTGTTTTCCCCTTAATCGACCCTCTTTTCTTCTTAAAAGGTACATCACTAGTAATCCTTTAGAGTCGCTAACTCACCTTTTAGTGCATTTGCATGTCATGCTTGAGAAGAAACTTTCACTTGTTTCAGGGTATCTACTTTTTTGGAAGAGGATTAGGGGCCACTGAAAAAATGTTTACAGAGGTTTCTTTTTTAAGTCAGTGTAAAAAGTCAGAATTCTGAGGTGAAAGTCGAAATTCTAAAAAAAAAAAAGTCACAATTTAATGATTTAAGTCAGAATTCAGAGTCTATGTTGAGAATCATGAGGAAAAAAGTATGAACTTCTGGAATAAAATGTAGAATTCTGGGATTAATGTCAGAATTTTGCAAAAAAAAAATTAATTTCAAAATTTGAGGTTGAGTTGAGTCCTAAAAAAATTATATTTACAGAGGTTCGAACTTTTTAAGTCTGTGAAAAAGTCTGAATTGTCAGTTCTTGGATTAAAAGATCTAAGATAAAAGTCAGATTTCTGCAATTAGAGTCAGAATTTTTAGATTAATATCAGAATTCTGAGATAATATGTATAATATTGAGCTTATTGTGAGAATTTTAAGAAAAAAAGACATAAATCTGGACTTTTTATACTGTCTTTTATCTCAATTCCCAGAAGTCTGATTTGTTCACATACTTGAAAAATAACCCTTAAAATATTTTGTCAGTAACCCTAATCCTTTTCTGTAATTTTTGAAATAAAAACTGCACTGAATGGCAAAAAATGTTATCAGAATGTTTGTCAGTTCAGGGTTTTTGGTGACAATTCATTTTTAAAAGCATGAAGAGCAGCTGAATACTAACCTTGCGCAGCAGCTGGATCTGCCTGATTCAATTTCTCCAATCAGTCAGATCCAGGACTAGTGAAATATATTGAATGGTCAATCTGGTGTGTCAGGTTAGCCTAATACCACTATTACACTTTTTTTGCAAAAATTCTCTTATAAATGTTTTACATAAGCCCATGAGGAGGTATTGTAAGGTATTTCTTAGTGGACTTTCTCATCTTTATGATTTTTGAAGTGTCTCTTTTCATACTCTCATGTACACTCCTTCTTCTATTTCATGTTCACTTTTAGAGCCCCCTGCAAATCCCCTTCAATTCTCTTCTTACCTTCTTCCTTTGGGTCCCAACCTCCATCCATGAGCTACAAAACAGACAGCACCATCATACACCTGGAGAGATCAGGGCTGCTACTCTTGTTCTTGTTTCCATCTCCTGTTTCTGCCTTTACTAAATGAACCTATAATGAAAAAAATATTATATAATGTGCAACTGAGTGTTTTTTAATGAACAGCCATAAAGTTCAAATACACAACCACCTCTGTAAAACGCTGCTGTCTGTGCTTCCACGGAGCCTATGCAACAAAGAAATCAGTTTCTTAACACTGTTTTGGCAGATTAAGGTGCCCCCCATGACACTTTTCCTCCCTCTTTCTTCACAAAAAAATCTTGTTACCTCACTGAAGCAGGATTTCAAAGAAAAGTGTAATACTCTGAATGTCCTGCTGAATGGCAGCAGTAACACGAGAATAAGAGAACTCTGGAGGTGAAGGGGAGGAAATAGTTGGCCTGTGGATGCACCCTAAGATGACTGTTAGATTCTCTTTATGGCCCTTTTTATACAGGCCATGAGGTTCCTCATTAAAAAAGGTTGTAGATATTTGGAGTGGGTTTCTTTGTTTGCTTTAACCATACTTCAAGGTGGTCATTTTCCTTTATTTAAAATGATCCAAGGGGAAAGCTTAAATGCTGCAGTGCAAAAAAGTCCTCAAAGCCAATGTGACACACCCTGATTGATGTGAATTAACACTAAAATGGTTGTTTCCTTGATAACAATGCTGTGAGGTACACTGTTAAAGCTGAACAATGATATAATGGGAAAAAGGTGAAAGAGCTAGGCATAACATTTTAGTAACTTACATGAATGTTAGCTGTAATGTCAGCAAATAACATCTGGAAAGTTATGTTAAATATCACAGGAAAAATGGCACAGTTATGTAGAAATGTCATTTAGGCCTATTGCTTTGATAGATAATGTTTTGTAAGTTGTTAAATGGTGCACTAATGAAAAATCTTATTGCATCCTGAGGTCATGCATATAAAATTTAAGAGTCCCCGTTTTAAGGTCTGAAAATCTGGTCACTGCATTTGAAATCCAAATTCTAGTATAGATATAAAATTTAGGCCAGGAGCACAACTGTTAGCAAAAGCATTTAATGCTAGGTTGAAAATCCATGTTGGCTAAAAATGAGAGTCAGCTGAGAAAGAAACTGTTGGCTGGTAACATGACTCCTAAATATGACTATAATTTGACTTGGCTATGAACACATAACTATAAAGAGTAATGCTAGCTCGGAGAGCACCCGCTAAGACAAATGTTTGCTAGCAAAATTGACATTAGATTAAGTATACCTTGTAGTGAAACCTTTTTTATCTCAAATTTTCAACTTTTTATATCACAAAACTACTAATTTTGTCATAATAATGAACTTTTCCTCTGCTGTTATATTCTTTTATTTAATATTTTTATTTTTAATGAAATATTTGCAAACAGTGCCCCACATTCATGCCAATAAAGCTCTTGTATTTTGAATTTTATTAGCTTGGTTTGATCATAATTGCAGGAATAAGAAATTAAAAATGCTATCAGGTCATGAAGTCACCTAAGGTAATGTTTGCTTGGCTTGTGAGCGCTAGCTTAAACCTTAAAACTTAGCTAGCAATATGAACGTTGGCTATTGAAGTAAATAATAGTTTGGAAGTTATGATGGGTAATGTTTGCTTCTTGATTTTCAAATACAGAATTTCAAATTGAAATACAGCCCAATGTCCCTTCAGATTAAACCATTTCTTATTCATGTGCTGATATTAAAGCTTTAAAACATGTCTTTAAAACATCAGCTGAATCCAAATTTATGACATAAAACCAGAAAACAGAAATATGACCATATATACCAGTGTTTAAGCCCCCTGGTGTTTTAAAGGGAAATGGCCACCATGTGCATATCCAACAAACTGTCGAACATATGGTATGTACGGGATATCTTTCTGCATTTTGTTCTTCCATTTATTTTGTTTTCTTTTGTTTCCCTCCCTCTTTTTTCACCCTTTTCTTTCTTCTCTCAGTGGTCACGGGGGTGAGTGAGAACACAGCCACAGTCTATGCATTAACCTTTCACTCGCTCCTCCTGTCTCCACCCTCATGTCGCTGCTGAAAGACGGTGATCATTCTCACGTTTCACTTTCCTGTTTTATTCCACTGAACTCTTCCGTCAGTGTCATGTGTTGTATTTTGTTCCCTTTCACAAACAAACCAAACCCACCAGCCTAAAACTCTCATCTTTGATCCTCAAGTGATGTCATGAAGTCATTTAAAATTCACCTTTGTGAATCTTAGTACTCCACCAACTGCAACACAAACACAACAAACACGGCATATTCTGATTATTGTTTAACAGTACATAGTTTACTATGAACATATCTTTATGTGTTATTATTATATATATGTGTGGTGCATCTTCTGGGACTTGTACTTCCACTGTTTAGACATTTTAGCCCACAATGTATGAAACTGCTAAATACTTAAATTATTATGAATAAATGAGTATGTGTATAAGGGAACAATATTTGAGGAAAACATATAAAAATGTGTGATGCAGTGAATATTATGGATGTTGGCAGTTTGTTTGATACTTTAGCTTGTAGTGGAGGGGTTTTGTTTGTTTCTCTTGTCTCTCTTTGTCAGAAAGAGATGGTGTGAATGTGTGAACTCCTGCAGACAACAGGACCTGCATCTTGTTCAAACTGCTGTGGAGGAAATGATGACTTTACTCCTGCAGGACAGCCATGCTCTGACAACACATTAAAGAAATCCAGTGTATTAAATAAAGGTCTGAATGTCTGATTTTTTAATAAATAATGTTGACATTGTCAAGCTAGAGTAGGAAGCTAGTGGGATTTTTACAGGAACAAAATTATAAATGCAAAGTACAAACCATCCTCAGTAAGACTTAACGATAAGGGCTGCTGACAGTTATGTGCACCTTGACCACAAGACAATATTAAAATGTTATGGGCGAGAAGGGGGACTATTACCTCTGCCAAAGAAGTTATGTTTTTTGCCTGCATTTGTTAGTTTGTCAACAGGATAACTCAAAAACTGATTAATGGCTTTGGATAAAATTTCCAAGATAAGGCATTTTTCTACATTTTTGATACCTAAGACAGTTCACAATGGATTTTGGTGTCATTTTCAGGGAATCTTAGTCATGGCCCAAAGAATACGTTATTAAATTTTGTGTTGCTCTGACTACGGATCAAATAAATTTTTGGGTAGCTGGAATCAGGCATGAACCATATACATGCTTCTGCTGGTCCAGGTTCAAGTCCAGCCTGTGACCTGTTCGGAGAGTATCTTCCCTTACTCTCTCTTCTCCCACTTCACAAGCCTATCCACTGTCTCACTCCCTCTCTTTCCTGCCAATAAAGGCCTAAAAAATGTCCAAAAAACAGTCTAACGCAATAACAATTCAGCAGACTTTTGTGCCATTTCATGGAATCTTGGTCATGGCACAAGAAAGAAGAGATTACATTTTGGTGTTGTTTTGAAGCTGGATGTCAATCCAGACATTTTTTCAATGCTTTTTTAACAGTGCAAGATAGGACAGTTTAAACTTTTCAGTCAATAAGTTGCTCAAAAATGTGGGAAATGCCTTGGCAGAGGGTTTGTGCTCTCGAAGCACTTCTAGCTTTATTTGTTTCATTTTATGGAAGGAGCAAGTCTGGAAAGTACAAACAGTATTGATACTTTTTTGATAACAGTACAACCAAAACAAAGAATGGCAGACACTTGATGTTTGGTCATTTTCCATTCAAAAGGATCAAAAATTGCTGCGAGTCCCTGCAAACGGTCTAAAGCAGTCATTCTCAAATAGTGTGGCAGGAAATGCCAGGCAAATCCAGCTGTGCGTTTGAAATTATAATGCAATCCATTTACCGTGGAACATGGACATGAGGAGTGGGAATCATGTCACATCCCACTTAAACATGTTCCAGTGACGAGCTGGTAGTCTGGGTAGCCAAAGTTTGTACGACTTCCCAGTAGGAAATTCCAACCAAAGGGGGTGTTCACAGTGATGCATCTAATTTGCTTACAGATTCAGACTTTAAAGATCAACTGGAATGCACCATTTTTAAAACCATAGAATTACTGAATGAGTTTTTTATGTACGTAACAGGTCACTTGAGTACATTAATTTAGTTAAACAGCTGCAAATTCTGTTTTTAGACAAAAATGTTAGAATCAAAGTAGGTGGAAGGAATTATTACTTTATCTCATTTATAATCGTTTACCCGACTCCTGAGTTTGAATGTGAATTAAGGACCTTTATTAAATTATAAAACAGATCCTTAATGAAATAAATATATCAGTTGTAAGTCTGTCAGTTAAATCTTACAATTACAAGACAGAAATAATTGAACAGAGTGAAAAAGTTTAGTTAAATGCGTTTGGGCTACTTTTATAGTAATACCATGGTGTGCCTTCATCTAAGAGCACTAATCTGAACTGCACAAATATGCTGAAAAGTAGGTGCAACTGGTGAGTGCAAGTTAGTGCACTCTCTTTTAAAGATATGAGAAAAGGACCATCCAGATTGCTCTCAGTGCAAACTTCAAAACCCAGCGTCAAAGACACACAAGCTTTGGAGCAACACACTGCCATCTAAGCTACGCATTTTTCAGGGCCGTTCCTGCTTATTTCAGCACACTCTGCACGTTACAACAGTGTGATATCGTAGTGAAACAGTGCAGGTGCCTGCAGTCCAGACCTGTCTGCCAGTGAAAATGTGTGGCATGTTATAAAGCGTAAAATACGATAATGAAGACCCCAGACTTTTGAGGAACTAAAGTTGTACATCAAGCAAGAATGGGAAAGAAATCCACCTACAAAGCTTCAACAGTTAGTGTCCTCAGTTTCCAAACACTTCAAAATGAAAGATGATTTAACACAGTGACAAACCTGCCGCTGTCCCAGCTTTACTTGAATGTGTTTCAGGAATCAAATTCAAAATGAGAGAATATTTGCATAATATAATATTGAGTTTATCAATTTTAACATTAAATATTTTGTTGTTGTGTGTTCAATTCAATACAGGTTCAGAAAGCTTTACATATCATCGTATTAAATAATTAACATTTTTAACGTCTCAACTTCATTTGAATTGGAGTTGTGTTTTTGAAATCAATGCTGTTCTTTCTGTTTTTTTAAAAAGGGACATATCATTAAAAAAACACAATATTTATTGTATTTCACACAATTTTGGAGACTACCAATCTAGAAAATGTGAAAACAGACGAACCCCATCACAGTGACTCATTGCAGTGACACCTGAACAAACAAACTGACCCTGGAACAAACTTTCACTAAAGTTAAGATTATTTCTCAACGCTGTTCAACGTCAGCTTCTGTACGTTCATGTGTGAATGCAGCACGAAGCAGAAAGGCATTATGGATAAATGAAGACACAAAGCGTGTTTAAGTTGCTCAATCAGCTTTATTCAGGAGAAGGGGAGAAAATATTACTCAAGGAAGAAAAAACAAATCAGTAAGCTTCTGTCAGAAGCAGCCCTCCAACAACTCAGTTCTGTGAAAGATCCTTCATCCTCATCCATCAGTCATCCTTATTTTACATTAAAACTGATTAGTAAAGATACTACCTTATCCAAATAAATAGAATATTTTCTCTTTTTTAGGTCAATCTTTGTAATAAATCACAGCCGGTCAGTAACCGCCATCGCCTTGACTCTGAGCTAACACACACTTTACACTGCCGGCCAACATAGCAGAGCAGCTTTACCCCCCCACACTCACACCAGGCATAACGAATATACAATATGTTACACAGTTACAGTATATACACCACCTTCTTTATAGTAAAGACAATAGATGATTTCACGCAGCTATTTCTTTAATCACAATACAGATTTGACAGTGAATTACAGAGCATGGGAAGTCATTTTAACCATATTTGTTAATTTGCAAGCCCCAAATTATCACCATACAACTTCTACTGGATATTCATCTCTTGGTTTAATCACTCCCAAGTACAAACTCAAGAAAAATCTGATTTTGTGGCGCATGTTTTTGTGGAAACCAAAAGAGTTAGAATGCTATGAAGCAGGAATTCTTTTGAGTAAAGCCGAGGTCAGACTACACGATTTAAGCATGATGGCAGCTCAACTCAACAGTCGCAGGATTTAGGACTTATAGTGCGTCATAGTGGCCGACAACAGACCAGTCTGGGATGCCTCAAAACTCCACAACAGCAGGTTTGATTTCTGTCCCGACTCCTACGTCCATGTCCGAGACATTGACCAATGAGAGAACTGGAAGCTCTGCATGTGCAACAATCACTGATGTTAACAGACTGAAGTTGATGCCTTGATAGCTACGAGACAGAGAAATGGTCAAGTACAGATTTGAAAACATCCGAGCCTTTGAGATGTGTGGCAGAGGAGCAACTAACCGACAACCTTACCTAACCCTTACCAACATATTTCACTAGTCCATTTGGAAAAGAGCCCATTGAAAGTGTTTGGTATTGGGCAGAACCTTCCAAAAGCAAATTTGTCGGGCGATTGGACGATCGTTCTGTTAATCACATTCATTACAGGCCAATCAGGTAATGCAGTAGGCGGGCGCTACTGTTGCAGCATACAGGACAGAACGTGAGCCACTTTGAAGAATAAACTCTCTGCAAAACATGTCAGAAGTGGAGAGAAAATATCCTTCTTAATGAGAAGACTGTAGTGTTTTTTGTTTTACATCCTCAGATCTGATAGAACTGCAACAGAAGCTGTTAGCATCTATGCTAAACTCCACAAAAGCAGTCACATCCTGCTGTCGTCTCACTCGTAGCTCCCACCTCTTCCTGCCATAAAGAACGCTCACTGGTCCGTGCTGCTCACAGTGGTTCTAGATTGGAGCTTTGCAAAATGGATCTGTCTGATAACAGAAACTGAATCAGGCTGATCCATCTGCACTGCAAGGTTACAACCTGACTGTAAAAAGAGAAATGTTGAAGAAGAATAGCAGATGCACCTTGGTGAGTGACTGCTTGTAGTTTTGTTGTTTGCTGTCTTCTCTGTCTCCACTCCCTCTTTATTGTTATCATGTTTGTCGTTGTACGCACTCAGTTTTAATCATGTAGTCTGTTAGGACTGTCAGACAACTAACAGCATGATTCTGTGGCTCTGTAGTTGCCTAATCTGACAAAGTGACCGTTGTAACCAATGAAAACAATCATGTAGTTTGACCTCGGCATAAGAAAGGCGGCAAGCACAGCACTTAACAAAGCGCTGTCGTTTTAGGGCAGATTCAGTACATCCAGTACATATAATATGGCCTCTTCATTAAAGTTTAAATACATTTGGTTTATAATTGGCCTTGAATGGACTAATACTTTCTGTACTGCTGTTTTAGTGATCAAAATCAAGTGCGCAATTGAATTATCAAAAAGTGTCTTCTACCTCAACATTGCAATGAGACCCTCATATAATAAAATCATTGAAAGCCTCGTAGAAAATAGAGGCTTCTGCTATGATTTGATCTTAGATTTAAAAAAGGAACTTGCTGTGTATTGCTGCTCTTTTAAATAAGCAAAAAGAAAAAGAACTTCAATCAATATTTGTGAATATGAGCATCTCTCTCTCACAGGTTTAAGTAAAGGCAGTCCGGGACCTAATTTTTTTGCTCTAATGCCCTTTGAAGAGAAATCTTATTAAGAGTGTGAGCAAAACTGATTTGCTTTGCCCTCCAGTTTTAAAGAGGTGTTCATTTTCTCAAATTCTGATTGGTCCCTCGCTCTCAGGAATTATTCCCCAACTTCTCGAAGTGAGCAATCTCATTTAGTCGACTTATATTTACAATCCAACCTCCTCCATCTTCAAAGTGCAACACCGCACACACACACACTTTCATTTCATTTTGCTTCACAGGGAAACCTCAGCCTTAAAAAAGAGGCTTCATAGGATTCCCCTTTTCCTCCCCAGAGCCTCTGCGGTAGAAAAAAATGTCTCTTATGGGGAGAGAATGAGAAGCTTTGTACAGTTTTAGTGCAATCATACCTATATAATCTGATAGACGTCTACAAAAATTACAACAGATGCAACATAGGCTGTAAAAGAGCTGTTTGGATTACCATAAACACTTAGACTGTCCAGTTGGAAAGGATGTGCGTTAATTCATCTTAGATATGTAGAAATGCGAGCAAACGTAACAGAGGAGACCGGCCTTTTTTAGAGTGTTGGAAGCGTAAAGACGGAGCTTAAGATTAATGCCTCCTGATTACAGAAAATCAGAGAAAATTATGGTTTTAAGAAAAGAGAAAGAGATTTTAACACTTAACTCCCTGTAACTTCCTCATGCCACAGCGTCTTAGTCTCTGTGGCAAGAATGGCATGAAGGTAAAGTAGACATATTTGAAAATGTGTGAAAAGCAGCTCCAATATGCATCGATATCGGCTTCTGAAGAGGACAACACCTTAAAGATCCAGACTAAAATGTGTTTCTTCTTCAAGAGGTTTTCAAACTGCATCTCCCCTCAATGAGACGGTTCAGTATTTTGGAGTGGGGTTATATGAGGTCAAGACAATGGTGAGTATATCAGCCACAGGAGATAAAAGCCAGTGTGGCCCCTTTAAGGAGGGACCAGCAAGAGTGCAGGCACGGACTAAGCTTTATGGTAGAGCTGGGCAATATGATCTGAAATTCATTCCCTGTGTAGTTACTCTTGGTGTAAAAGGGAACTTCAAAGTTGCAAGGGATCACATATTTCAATCCAAATCTAAGAGCTGCAGCCCCCTTCCCCAAAATGTAGCCTGTGGTGCTTTTCTGGACTCGTAAATAGGCATACGAGCATGAGCATGCTCAGTTTTCTTTTGTCAATCAAGATTTTATTAATACAAGTTCCATTAACGGTTTAACTTATCAATACGTTTCTTTTATAATTCCCTTATTGAGTCTTGTTGATTTTCTGTGTGGGCAAAAGTTGGCCAACATACATGTAGGTTTTTAGTGGCAACAATGTCAAACACATGACACTACTAATATTTCATGACTTGCTTCATAGAAGTTGCTGATGTTTCTGCTAACTAAAAGTTGTGCAGTAAGTAACTTTTAGTCAAAAATTAAGCAACAACTTTGAACACTTCTGTCACGTTTAGGTGGGAAAAACTTGATAAGGGAATTGAAAAGCAAAAAGACTAATAATATCGATTCCTTAAGGAAGTTGTTATCCATTTGCAATTATTCGCATTGGAATTGGTTTTCACTTTCTATCCCTACCCTTGTCTGAAGTTGTGTCATGATGGTGCAAGAGACATCACAACTGATAAAGCATTTTCATAATGAAGGCACCTGAACAAAACAACAATTGGAAACATTTTTCTAAAGAACTTGTGGGAAAAACCATGCTTCTCACTGAATTAGCTGAGCTTTCTCTGCACTTCAATTTGCAAATTTTAAGATAAAACATAGTCAGCGGCTTTTTGCACAAACCAGGACAGACCCTTTTAACAGCTTTTCTCCTTCAGACATACATTTGTCCAAAAAGTTTGAGCACTCGTTGAGCTCCAACTTCAACACAAGGAAGCAGCAAAGGTGGGTGGCAAACATCATTTTTTGCTAGTGTTTTGGCTGAGAGCCCCCTTGTGGTGGCATTTACAAGCTTTACATTTAAGTAATATGACTCAAGATACAGCATCACAGAAAGCACCAACAAGCCCAGATATTGGTATAGATGTTACTGATATTTCGGTCTTAAAAACTGCAGTTTTAATCTTTATGAACCCGTCTGTATGACCTTTTTTCTCTGCCTACACATTGGCCGGTCTCTCCTCAAAGGTGCCACACTTTCGTCAACTCCTGTGGCTGATATACAAACGAGTGACAAAAACCTCAAACAACACCACTTAAAAAATACACAACTATACCCTTAAAATCACCTTTTTGTAACAACAGTGACTTTTCTGACAATATCAAACAAATGTTTCACAGATATTAACGATGTGCACTGAACAAACATGACTTATCTTCAGTGTTGGATGATAAAAGATAACAGACAAAAGTTGGTTGAAGAAAAGTACCTTTCTGTTTCACCTGCCTTCTTCTTCCTAAATCCTATCATCCAACCAGCAAGCTCTTGACTTTCGAACAGAACAGTGCTACATCTTAAAAGCTCTTATGTGCACTGAGTTTCTTCACTGACTTTCTCTCTCTTTACATCTTCCACCTTCACTACTTCTCCTCACATTTCACACGGAGATAATCAAGCTACTACATTCAAACGTGATGCTCTTTTTGGCATTTATACAGTGAATTGTGTAAAAACTGAGATTTCATTTGCACACCAGTAGGCTGCTTCTTCTTTACAGCTCTTTAAGTAATGTATCAGCGAGGGGACGGCATACACGGCCCCTTTATTGCACTTATGTGTAAGATGGGAGACAAAAGAAAGAATGGGTACAAAGAACTGCAGTAATGGAGAATGATCAGATTGCCTTTAGGAAAACTGATCACTCTTTTCTGGGAGAAGCATTGTGGACATAAAAAACAAAACTCTCTTTCCAACAATATACACAAAAGTGCCGACACACAGAACAGAGAGGGGGCTTCTGAATATTATCAAGTTAAAGTCGATCTTACTCCTGTGACCAGTTTCACAGGGTGCCAAAAGTTCTTAAAGTGTTTATTTACTGTGATAATTGAGATATAAACTCTGGTGTTTTATTCTCCCAAGACTTCAAGACATGTCCCAAATCTCTCTCACACACACTCATTTAGCTTCAGTCACACACACAGTCACACACACCTCACACCACCAGGATCTTCACTTCATCCTGCTCGTCCGGCCTGTAGAAGAAGGGGATGCACGGATTCTCGCCAAGGAATGGAGGTGATCTTGGCACTCCCTGGGGATTCTGGATTTCTTGGAGCAGCTGCATGATCTGCTGGGCCGTACCGTCTTCTTTGGGCACCAGGGGCTTAGAGTCAGCCGGGGCGGTCGACAACATCTGAGACGAGGAAGCTTCAGGGCCTGTGGGGGGGTCTGTCAGAGGGATGACCTCCATGGCTTCTGCATGAGACAGAGAAGAAGAAGAGTTTGTTTATGCTTTAATACAGTTGAGTTATACAGTGCTTGATCTGGGCAACTGATCAAGTTTCAATTACAATTACTGTTTCCTACAATAATGAAAACTGAATAATCAAGATTTAATGATTACTGTGCCACAAGACTTATTTCACTTGTTTCTTCAATCAATATTTTAGGTATATTGTTTCAATAATATTTGCATGCATTGCTTGTTTTTTATGTCAAAAATGAGAGTGTGAAGAGCATTTTAGTTCAAAGATTGTATCTGTTTGTTGTAAAATCAGTGAGTAATCGTGCTTTGTAACATGATTAGGGATGAACAATATTATCTGTGCAATATCAATACTGATATCAGCCTAAAAAGTAAAATATCTGTATCAGCTGATATAGAAACGTTTACTGATATTTACAGCCAATACATATTGGCCATAAATTGGCTTAAATATAGGCAAAATACACAAATCTATCATAACCCTTCACCTTATCATCACGGTATGGGTACATCAAGAGTTTCATTTTTCAAGTATTAAATGCCACTTTCTTGTAAGTCAGTTATTTTTTGGGCTTTTTTGCCTTTAATCAGAGGAGACAGTACAGTGGATAGAGTGGGGGAATGACATGCAGTAAACGGGCCACAGGCGGGCCACCTGCTCGAGGGCGAACCTCATGGGGTGCGACCTAAACCACTAGGTCATCTGTGCCCCAAGACTTCGTGCTCTTAACAAAAATAAAATAAAATAAAATAAAAAATCATATCAGTGATAATAAGTTTGAAAACATAAGCATGTTAGACATTGACAAAAATAGTTTTGTGCATCCCTAAACGTGACGTCAATACCCATCAAAATAATTTCAATAATGATTTTTGCCATATTTGAGCAGCCATACTAAGTTCTATTATATTATCTGAAAGTGCCATTTAATGCTTTATACAAAATCAACATGGACTGAACCATCTCACTGCTGTCTTTGACTTTAAAGAGGCACTCGGATAGAACTGTTTCTTAAGCGACAGTGTGTTTATATTAGTGTAGGGTGAAATAACACCTTGTTATAAAAATTAAAGATTGAAACAAATATTGTCAATGCAAAGAATTTGACACAAAAATTAGACTTAACGCTTCTTTATTTTACTGCCAGCAGATGGCGCCATCCACCCCTGGCTGCTCTTGGGAAACAGTCGTAGGGCTGGACAATCATTTAAGTCTGAATTTCACTTATGAAACTGACTGTGCTATGTTGTGTTCTGTTTGTTTTAATTATTTCGCATACTAACATCTCTTGAGATATTTCTTCAAACAGTTTAATATTCATTTCTTGTTTTAAAGAGTTCAGGATGTTTGAGTTTTGAGAGTTCCAAAGATAAAAAAACTACACTACAAAGATGTTTCAAAATCAATTACATATTTTTTTATGATGAAGATATGTAAATATTAATTAAAATGATCATAACTATGATTTTTTGCCATGAATAAGCAGTCTTTGTCAGTGGAGTGGTACCTACCAGTAGGGTTGAACAATATATCGTTATCCTATCGATAGCAGGATATGAACATTCAAGATATTAATATCGAAAAGCAATGATATAAATGATACAGATTTCCCCCGCGCTAAAACTGCACTTTGCACATTCTTTTGTATTATGATGTTTTTATTTTTCTGAAAAATGATTGGTTTTCACCGAAGCCGTAGTTAAATCGTATCGTATCGATATTGAGATATCTGGCATGAATATCAAGATATGAAATTTTGTCCATTTCGTTCAGCTCTACCTACCAGCGTGACTTTGTAGAATATAATAATGTATTGTTAAATTTGTAACATCAAAATAATTTTCAAAAAGTTGCTACTTAAATCTACATTAAAACAGAAGAGTGTTTTACATTTTTGAAGAGGAGAAAATGATTTTAATTACACATATATTAACTGCTAAATGCCCTGTTTTTTGTTATAACTGGAGAACAATAAAAATGTGGTAAAACTGAATCCTCAACGCAGTATTTTGATTTGTATTGTAGCATGAGTTCATGTATATTTACTTTGCTAATGTAGCACAAAATCTACAGCTATTATAAAATCACCTTCAGTATTTTACTTACGACCATTTTATTGATTTTCTAAATGCAGACTCCATCGATTTGAGTGTCTATTTTCTCACTTCATTATCTGTTGATTATATTCCACAAAAATGATGGTACAACAAAATAACATAATAACAGCAGCAGAAAAGGAGGACACAATGCGTGACAGAAATTAACAAAAATGAACATAGCTGTACAAATTTGACATCAACTGTTCTTGTTTACCAGAACTATGATAGCTTTAACATTTTACTATCAATAAATAAGAGTTTATCATTGAGCAGAGTGGTGTCATGGTGTCATGGTGCCTACCTGCTCCACTGACAGCACTGAGCTCTGTGTGTCGGTGTGCTTCGTGCTCCAGGTGTGTGTGATCCTCTCCAGCAGGAAGCAGGTCGGGATTCACTGTTCCTGTGCCCAACACAGCTCCGGTGTAACGGCTGTACCAGTCGTTCCTCTCAGCCACCAACCTCATCACCAGATCCTGCAGCTCTGCGAGCTTCGCCTGGTGGATGAAGGAGTGAATAAAAACAGGGAGATGTGAGAGATTATAAAATATAAAAACATGAATTAATAAAAGCACCTCAGGCTGGATGTCTGTTTCTTAGTACCTTCATCTCCTCCTTGTCCTGTGCCAGCAGGCTGATGTACTGCTCCTTCTCCTGGTGTTTCTGCTTCATGATGGCTCGCTGACTCTGGTATAGAGCAATATACTCTCCTGCAAAACATGACGACAACACAGACGAATCAGTTATGGAGATGAGGAGTTTTTCTGCCATCCGTCTATTTTTTTTTTCCTTTAGATATAACGTAACAACTGTCTTACCAATAGTGTCAGTCTCTCCAGACAGCTGGATGCAGCGGTGCTCCAGCTCCTCCACCCTCTCCTTCAGATCTGCTTTCTCTTGCATTAGCGAAGTGAAACGTTGCTGAAGTTTCTCCATTGCTGCTTGCAAAGCATGATGAACTTCAACAGGCACTCCTGCATCTGTGAAAGGGGCAGTAAAGCATAGGACTGGTTTAAGTAAAGCACCCAAAACGACCTGTGAACAGAAAACATCAGAAGACTTGCAAACTCTCCAGATTTGGCTTTTTCTTTGCTAAGTAACAAACAAACTCTTTTGTCTAACTCACCTGAATGTTCATGGCTGTGTTCACAGTGACTGTGTTGGTCCTGAGAGTGATCGTGCTCGTGATGATGGTCGTGAACATGTTGATGGCTCTGGTGTTGTTGCTGGAGACTGAGGGCCACGTTGGCCTGGTGCCGGGCTGCCATGTGGAGCCGGTGCTCCTCCTCCAGCTGCCTCCTGGCCTCATCCCTCTCTGCCTCCAAGTCGGCCAGCGCTCCTCTTATAAACTCCTCCTGTTGAGTCAAAGAGTCAATAAGAGGCATAGCCTAACTTTCTTGGCATTACAATTCCTCCTTGAATGTAATAAAAGATAAATAAAGGAAAAGTAAAAAGTAAGTTGCCTTCTCTGGCAAGAAGATTTTGCATGAGATTATTCACCACCCTCTTACCATCTCCTTTGGACTCTCAAAGTCTTCTGGGATAACTATGGAAGAAGACTTCTTTGGGCTCTCCTGTAGGGACTGGCTCTCCACTCCATCACCTGAGTGACACAGCAGTAAATGACAAGAAAGGGACATATGATCACTAAATTATTATCCCATTTTCTAAAGTGAGTTGCCAAATAATTTAACACTGATTCCTTGCTGGCAAAAAAATACCCCAACTGTTTCTTGACCTTGAGTGTTGCATTTCAAAAATTATCTCAACTGCTGCCACAGTAACTCTGAGAATGTCAAAAGCTTTCCAACAGCACCTTCTCCTTGTTTCCAGTGAATACTGTAGTTTTCAGCTTCTAGATTTTCTTTCTTTCTAGTTTAAAAAAGGGAGAAGATGACAACAGAAGGGCTTGGGTCCTGAGGCAGTGCTTATTTTCAATTCCAATCCAAAATAATCCAGCGCCCTGAGCATCATCTGATTTTGTTGACATGCTCTCAGTTGAAAACTGTTCAACTTTTCAGGGAGCACTGTAAACATCAATGGTACTTCTCCCCACTGACTAATCAAAATCAAGAAGGGGCAGGACTATTGCTGTTCACTTTGTAAACAACAATGAAGATGGTGGTAACAGGCAGCTTTGTATTTACAGGGAAACCTTCTCCTGGTTTTCAGCTTCTATCAGTGATAGGATGCGAGTTCTTGACTTTGTGTTCATGTTTTCTGGATGATATTTCTGTTAATTAAAGAAAATACTACACACAGGGAGTGTTTTTAACAGCTGAACATGTGTACACTGAAAGACACTGAGGTCAAATTTTGTTATATGGAAACATTGAGCCTCCACACAAGAACACTCTGAAACTGAAGCTGGGATCACTTCCAATGGAAAAACTGATTCTGTGGACACAGACCCTAATGCATAAAGAAATGCTCATGACCTTTGAAATGCCCATGAAGAGAAATGTCAAGAGGTTTTTCTGGAGACTGAACTCTAAAGGAAGGCATCCATGAATATTCAGGGTAAAGAGGTTGTAAAAGGAATATAAAAAAGACAGTCTAAATATGCAAATAAACCAGAAATTAAAGAAAAAAAAAAGCCTTGCCTTGGTCTCTGGATGACGGGCTGAGTGATGAACTGTTGAGCAGCTCATTCACTTCAGCCTTCAGCTGCTCGTTGTCTCTGACCAACAGCTCCAAATGCTCCTGTGGAGGAAGACACAGAGGCATTCAAGACAATTATGTAAAAGAGTTTTAGGTGCTTAAGGGGGCTTGAGAGATAATAATAAAGCAGTGGCAGAAACACAACAATGCACAGGCATATTGTATAAATTGCTATGGCATTTATTGCTCTTCATTCCTCCATCTCAACTGATTGGATAAAAACAGAGTTTGTTTTATTTATCAGTGATGGTTTTATACATACCTGTGCCTGTTTGAGCTGATTATGGCTGATCTCTAGTTGCACCCGACCTTGACTTTCATCGTGCTGCAGCCGGTCCATGAGCTGAACCTGCTGCAGATACTGATGGTGGAGCTGTTCCCGCTCTGAGACCAGGGCCTGATAGCCTGCACAGTACTGCTGCAGGTGAGCTGCTAACTGGTCTCTCTGCTCCATCAGACCCTGAGTCTCTGTAGATTTTAGTTCCAGCTGTAGCAAAAGGTGCAGGAGGGAGAGTTAGAATATAAAGGAAACAGAAAACTGTTGTGTTTTATTACTCATTTCAAACTGCAGTGACATCATATTTAACAGTGCCAGACAGATGCCACAACTTTTCAATCCAAAGTCAGCAAACCTCTGATTGACCTTTAGTTGGCACTCTGATCCGCTAACCAGCAAATCAAAGAGCCCTTTCTCATATCAACCATTGCTGGGCTATTTCCAGCTAGACAAACTTTCCCCTCGACCAAGTGATTACTGCAGATTACTTTGTCATGGATAGAGAATGAGCTTTGGGTGTATGTAAGATAGTGTTAAAATATCAACATCAATAGCTGGACACTATGTCCTGTTTTTATAATATCAGATGTTTAAATAGCATACTAACAAACATTATAACAGTGGTTTATAACGCTGGTAATAATGTAGCCGCTTAATCCCGTTTTCTAAATTTGCAAATTTCAAGGCAGTCCTCGTAAATTCAGGTTAGAAAACTTGCCACAACATTAGGCACTTTTTAGCCACAACAAATACAAAAATTCCCTGCAAAATACTGGAGGGTTATTTATTGGATAAAATAATCAAAATCTCAACGGGGGACAGGAGCACTACAGGTGTGTCTCTGCCTTTGTATGTATGTGGAGCATGTGCCGTCTCCTGCTCCATCATGTGCATCCATAGCTATATTACACCATGAATTGACCCAAATATTGTGAATATGGAGAAACAGAAGAGTGAGACCACACCTGTTCCTTAATGTTGTGCAGATCCTCTTGTAATTCACCCATTCTGCGAGCGAGCTCCTTTTTCACATGTTGCTCTGACTGGATGGCAGTGGTCAGCTCCATATTCTCATTAGTCTGTAGAAATAAAGTAGTATCAGGAATTTCTAGTGTACACCTTTGAGTTTACAGCTTATAAAGTGATTTATACAGTGGCATACATGAGCACCCCGACATAAACACAATAAATAAAAATAAAAATTAAGATAAATCAGACCAAAATGCATCCTGCGCAGACACAGAAGCAGTACAAAGAATAAAAATAGAAAACAAGTAAAACCTGTGTAACTATTGCAGCATATAACACAATCTAAACAAGTATCGTGCATAAATCCTTTTGTGAGCTGTCATGAAACACAAGGACAGATGGAGCACTTGTTTTCATCCTCACCAGTTTGACAAAACCGTTCTGTAGCTCAGCCAGCTGGTCCTTCAGCGTTCGGTTCTGGGTGAGAGCACGGCTAATAGTCGCCTTGTCTGACTGAACATCTTCCAACATGCGCCGGCGGTCCTCTGCCTCCTGAACCTGACTCTCCACCTGCCGGTCCAGCTCCCCAAGACGTGTTTCCTGCTCCGCACACAGCCGGCTCAGCTGTTCGTTATCTCGCAGCTGCAGGACACGTCACATCACAGAGCAGAGCAGAAGCTGGTTAGAAGGTCTCCAAACCCAAGAAGGCCAGCCATTTTGAAGGTATTATATCATTAACAGATTAACTGGAGCTACTTTCAAATCTAGAGGGAGAATATCAATTATGCTACTTGATATTTGTATTACAAGAAGTGCTCTAGCACGTATACCTGTGCCTGGTACTGTGCAGCTAGAGCATCTTTTTCCTGTTGTAAACTGCTGAAGGCCTCCTGTAGAGCCACCTCACTCTCTGATGGCCCTGAAGACTGAGGCTCTGCTTCTTTCTGAGTCAGCCTCTCCTGGGATAACAGTTCTGGAGGAAGAGAAGAGGGATGACAAATGTGCACATTTGGCTTACTGTGATTTAGAGCTGTGTAACAAGAGGTTATTAAACAGTAAAAATACTTCATTTCATAAAATACTAAAGGAAAGGAAGATAACAAAAAATAATAAATCTGTGAACGTGACAAAAACGTGTGTGTTTTCAGGAAATTAATGAGGAAAATACATTTGGACTGAAGAATGTGGTACTGAATTGTGAAGTGATTTGATTAATTTGAGGTCAGTTTAAAGAAACTGTTGCAACAACAGGACTAAATTTAATTTAAAATTTAATCATCTTAATAGTCTTTTATTCATCAATCACCACACAAAAAAGATATTTAATGTTCAGGGAATGGGGGTCCCAGCGTGCTGAAAGACAAGCAAATATGTATGCATGCCTCATGTCTTTAATGCAGCTGGTACGGGCTAAAATTCAATGGACTATTTCTCATATGTCATTCCCAACTCTTTTTTCATTTTTGAATTCCATCTTTTGTCCTCTCTCTATCAAATAAAGGAGTAAAAAATACATTTTGAAATAAAAGTAAGGGACCCAAACATGGTAAAAAGATGACAAAAGTAGAGATAATTTAAAATATAAAGCACCAAAATATTTAATGATAAAAATGTCTAAATGTTAGTCATTCACAACTTGGCATTGAGTTTCAGTCACCTCCAGCTTTAGAATTTCAGTTTTAATGTTTCTACATTAACCCCCATAAACTAAAACCGTAAAGGTTAACATTTACTTAAAACAGACAAAAACACTGAATTAAGTTATAAAATAATTAAAAATTAACTCTTGAAGTTTATAAATCTACAATGGAGTCGCACAGTGATTTACAGCATCAAAATGTTAAATATTTAGACAGTTATTAGGTCAATAACAGGCACATTTAATCAGTATGCTGCAGGCTATCTTTACTTTTACATCTGCCTATCCTGATCTCAAAAGCCATTTAACAATGTGTTGAACGCCTAAACCAAAGGAAAGCCAATCGTGTGCATCCTACAGTGTTCAGGCTTATTTACAAAGGGTGGCGTCTTTGACATCAAGCAATGAGCTGAAGGCAGTCCTGTGAAAGCAAACACAGTGGGGACCTCTTACCTGTAGCATTTTTAAGCTCTGCAACATTGGCCTCCAGTTCCTGCACTCTGCTGATGTTTCTGTCCCTCTCTTCTGCCACCAGAGACACCTGCACACACATAGAAAAATCATTCAGAGTTGTTTAAGATTTGATTAAACTTGGACATAAATATTAACAAAGACTCCTTAAAGCTGTGGAGCTGACTTAGCTCTGTGGAGATGCCTCTGTATGCTGTACCTGTGTTAGCAGCTGTTCTGTTTTGTCCTTCCAAACACGTCCCTCCTCCTGGATCTGCCCTGCATAGACGTCTCTCTCTGTCTGCAGCTGGGCTACTGACTCCATCAGCTACATCAAAAGGTTACAAGTACTTTAACATACAGAAGTACTTTGTATATCTAATTCAAAAGACAGGTGTGTAGGAGAAAAAAAAGCAATTCAAACTTGAAGACAGACTCCCACACACTGTCTAACTTGCAGATCAAAACTACTAGAGACAAAATAATAACAAAAGGAGCCACACCTTGCCCTAGAGATCACCTGTAAGTCAGTGTCTGTTTTTACATCTTGACATCTTGGAAATTTCATGTTTGCTGTGCTTCCTTTGACAATTTGGTTCTGTATCCTCTGAACAAAATCACTGAGAAACATTCTGAATCGGAACAATTAGCAAAAGATGTGAATTTCAATCAGTTAATTGTTTACTGTTTTTTTTGGTTTACTTGTTTGTATTGACGTTTAAAGTGCAGGGTGGGGCTTGAAATAGATTTCTTGTGCTGAAGGGGGTTCTGATAGGACAAGTTTAAGAACCGCTGGGTTAAAGTGATGTCACAAGCCTGCTGATAAGGACACCACAAAGGCTTTCTTTGCAGAGGTAACTGGAGAAATTGAAAAATTGGGGGTTTTGGTTTCCACCAAAAACACACAATGTGCAGCGTGATGTGCTATGGATTATGTCACTGAAATTAACACCCTATGATGTGACAAATGCATGTGCATACATTGAAGTTGTGATGTTTAAACAATAAACTGCTCAGCTCTAAATTAAAAATACTTTTCATTTCCAAAAGTTTGAGCATCTCAGTTGCCGACTGTTGTTTTTTTACTGTTTTATTGTGTATATTGATTCTACTTTAAAGGTGGAGTAACGTTGCATCACCAGAGTCCAAGAGGAATTTTCCAAAGGGGACAATAAAGCTACTGTACTATAGTGTATAAATCCTGACTGCAGTGAAAATCATGGCAGATTTTTAGTGAATGTCACACTAAGGCAGGTCAATACGATTGTCAGTGGCCAATCCAACATTCAGGGATAAAAAATGATTCATCCCCGTCCAACTAGTCTGCCAAACTTACAATGGCAAAAAAGATGAACAGACACTGGACTATGATGTCACTTTGCATTTCCAGACCAGTACTCCACTCACCTGACATTACTAATATGTATACTTTTAATTTTTCCTTATACTTATCTGTATACTCAGTGTTTTATGTGAATGTTTCTTTTCATGGCCACATCATGAATGACAAGCTGAAGAAATGTCCCCCTTTTTATGGGACAATCAAGTTCATTTTGGTCTTGTACCACATTACACTGTATTGTTTCTCATCGTAATGTAATTGATATCAAATATATTCTAAGAAGATAACACAGAAGCTTACAAAAATACAACATTGCACATCAGCTTTAATCATACCTGGTGATTGTGAGCCTCTAACTGCTGCTTCTCTTCCATCAATAGCTGGACCTGCTGGTTGGCACTGGAGGGATCTGACTGACTGGAGCACTGGAGCGAGACAAAAGAGGAAGTTAACTGTAATTAATACGTAAACACGGCTGCATTGTTTGCAAACATTATAGGATCTAGACGGTAATGTATTCGCTGCAGCAGCTTCTCACATCAATTAGCTGTTAAGCTGATGTACCACAGCCAATTATTGGTAAGATTAAGGTGAGTGTCCTAACTCACCTGTTGCAACATGAGGTCAGCAATCTCAAGCCTTTTGCGGAGATCTTCCAGCTCCAGCTTCATGGCTCCATTCTCCTCTGTCCTCAGCTTCAACTGCTCGGACAGTTCAGAGTTCTGCTGCTTTGACTCCTCACACACATTACTGTAAATGAATGAATACAAAAAGATGCTCATTACGTCAAACCTCGCACTGGACTTTATAGACTTCAAAATGCAAAGAGCTGCATTAAGTGCACACTGATGGAATCAAAAACAGCATCAGCAAAGTCTGCTGATGAAATATATCTTGTGCATGTGACTGTTGGGGTAACTTACTTTAGTCTAAACATCTCCAGTCGCATGCCGTCTCTCTCCTTTTCAAACTCTTTGTTGTGCTGAGGAAAAAGAGATAAGAATACATGTCAGAGTGCAAAAATATGAAGTCAGTATGACAAAATATCACAATTTACCACATAAAGAATAAAAATAGGGGATTTCTGGGATTTCATAGCAGCAAATACTGCATTCACTTGAATGTAGATGAAGCTTGACTGTTGTATATGCAATGTACTGCACATATGCCACGACTCCAGACCAGGTAAATTCTGTTTCACTGATGGCAGCGCATGTTACCTTTTCAAACTGTTTCTGCTGTGTTGATACAGAGGAGAGAGTTCTCTCCAGCTCTGACACTCTCTGCTTTGTTGCCTGCAGACGGTTATTCAACTCCTCTGCCTCACCTACAAACACACCACGCACACAGGTAGACAAAGAGACAGAGACACAGTCATTAACCACTACAGGGGTTAAATTGAGGAGCATTATAGACACACATACCTGTTTTTTGCCGCGCAGCCTGTTGCGTGTACTGTAGTGCTGTTTGTAGCTCGGATTTCTCTGACACCAGAATGCCAATGGTCTGAATGTGAACCTGAAGGGGACAGATTGACAGTCTGTCAGTCTTTTTGTTGGTATAAATAAGATCAAGTCTTTTGTTAAATCTCAAATATGCCATGACACCACTTTAAATGGAAGACAAGGCTTCTTCGGCCAGTCTAAATTTGCAATAACAAACCTAAGTGGAAAAGGGCAAGAAAAAGCAAGCTCTGAAAATCTTAACGGAAACTCAGTCAGCATCAAGAGGATGAAAATGTAACCTCTGTTTAACTCTTATCTTTTGAGCGAGTGATTCATGTTTTTACGTTTTCCTGTTTGGTTATTGAAATGCACTTTACGGAATAAATCAGGCCTCTACAGCACATCTACAGGAAGTCCAAAATGCTGCTGCTCATCTTTTAACAGGTACTCGGGAGCAGGAACATATCCTCCCCATCCCCGCCTCTCTCCATTGGCTCCCTGTTCATTTTAGAAATCCATTTTGATGGCATGAAGCACATTGTTGAAAAACGTGTGGCACACAACAGTTTAAGGCATGTTAGTCTAAATTTGCTATTTTGATGACACACTCTTTGCACAAAACCAGACAGACTATGTGCCTTGATTAAACATAGGTGTGTTATAAACTTTAAACCGAATTCTACAACAAATGCTCTGATTTATAAAGACAGAGGTGTGCCTTTGTGCCTCCCATGCGACTGAAACAAGCTCGCTGAAGCCTGTGTTTCAATCTCACGGATGTTAGTCAATCTCTGTAATGCATCATTTTCTGTGTCCTCATATAGGGACACAACAGCTTTGCACTTGACCACTCCTCATTTTCAGACAAACATACCTCTCACTGAACAGGAGTGCAGTATCATTTGCTTTTTTTAACAGTGTGAGCGCTGGCACACAAATGCTTTGCACCGGGCATACTCCATGATTTTTACACATCAGGCAGGGAGATGCTTTTCCTCTGTGTGAAAAACCTGCACCCTACTATGATCCAACGCTGACTATTTCTTTCATGTTCAGGTAAGAGAAATTACCTGTAATTGCTCCCGCATGGCTCCCTGCTCCTTTGAAAATCTCTGTTCAAATTCTTTTCGCTCCTGTGCGAGAAAAACATCAGAGTTCATAGCTGAACGAGAGAGAAAAGTTCTGTAGAGAATAAAAAGCAGCGCATAAACAGACGAATGAGCAGACAGAGGGAAAGAAAAAAGATTACCTTTTGTAGCTGATCTGAAAGCCCCTGAGATTGCTGAACCTGGCAGACAGAGAAGATATGTTGTCAAATTTGAAGGATCAACATGTCTTTTATCATCCCAGCAGTGTTACGAAATTCTTACCCTCTGAAACATAATCAAACATCTTGAGCAAGGCACTCAGCAGCATACCAGACAGGAAAAGGATAGCCTGAGATACTAGATTAATGAACTTGTTTGTAATCTGTGTTTCTTTAGCGCTTGAGTTCATGCTGTTAGTAAGCATGAATAATCCTGTAATAACGCGACTCAGCTTGTTATGACAACTCTGGAGCCAGAACACACACATAGCACCTTCAAGCAGTTATAACTGAGTCATTTTAGTCAGCGGAGGTTAAGGATGAGTGACGTAAAAACATGCATGACTTTATTACGTTTTTGTTAATGAAGGTGATATGCAGAGTGCAAACAATTCATGCGCTAGTGTGGCATTTGTGGGATGGCAGGAAAAGGGGCGACTCCACACACACACACACACACACACACACACATACATTTTGCACACAAACACAGCTTCTTACCAGCTGGTCTAGCTTGGTATTGAGCTGAGAGTTTGTTAGGTTGCTGGACTCCAGGGCGGCTGCCAGCTCCTGGTTCCGACTCTATTACGTGCACACATGCATCCGGGAAAAAACAAATAAAAGAAAATAAATAAAAGAAGAGAGGGATAAAGTGCAGTGGTAAAAGTCAAACAGAGAAAACGTGGGAGGAGAAGAACAAATTCAAATGTGAGATATTAACATGGAAGCAAATAATAAAACCGTCACAAGTGGCAAAAAATGTAATTCAATGATTAGAGGAGAAGCAAATGATGGTTATTAAACTGATTAATGGGGCCAAACTAAGTGGATTCCTCATGACAACCAGTCTAAGTATCACTTGTGTAGGACCTGAAATTGTCAACACTGTCAAAGGAAGTCCATGATCGTTTCTAAATTGCACTAAACTGGATAACAAAAGAGCCATCTCATTAAAACAGTACAGGATGCAGCAAAGACAAACTGATTGCTTCTGTAACATTTCGATGCTGTTGGACTGAAACTCTATTTGTCTCTCTAAAATCACAACATTTGAGGAAATAAACAAAAACAACACAAAAATGTATGCACAAAGTACTTAAAAATATAAATAAATATAATTATACTGTTATACATGTTATGTATAAGGTTCTCGACCAGCAAAAGTGGACAAAAGAGATTAAATGGCAATTAAAGCAGTACATGGCCAACATTATGTTATCTTTAGCTCACATGCTGAAAAATGTATTGTAGTAACAAGTGTCTACATTTTTTTCACATTATTATAATATTTATGTCCATCTCCTCTTTACAGTGTTGGTGTAACTTTTTTTATATCTAAGTGAAGAACACATATATCTAATGCAGAAAAATGCTTGTTAATTTCCTGTTCAACTATGGGGTCCGCTGGAGTTACAGGCTTTAAGAACAAGCTTGTTTTGATACTTAAGATTAATTTAAAATGTATAAAACCAATCAAAAGACATGGAAGGTGACCACTAATTGATTAAAAATAATGACCATCATAAAAATAAGTACAAAAATTTGCAAGACAGCAACAACTTGTTTCTGTGCTATAATTTGAAACCTTTACCAGCTATGACTCATCAGATTACATTATTAAACTATTCACTTCTTAACCTGCCATTATTCATGGTACAAATTACAAGAGGTGCCATCGACACATGAAGAGTAGCAGCACAGTTAAGGTATGTGACCCAGACAGAGCAGAAATGCTTTACATAGCTTGAAAGCACAAAACTAAGAATTTAAATAAAATCTCTATTATTTTTCAAACATCTAGTACAAGGATAGGCAACTTTAGTAAATAAGAAAGACTTCTTTTCTAGCTACCCAAGGCTTAAATTGTCCAAAGCAGTAACAAAGTATATCTTAAAATTTAACATGTTACAAATGACAACTTGGGCCTGGACTGTTCAACTTGAAACAATAATGATATTTTTGGGAGTTGCAGATTAAATGCATAAGTAAAGATTCAACAAAGCGGATTCTGGATCAAAACTGTTTTTTGTGATGTCAAGGCTATCAGCAAATCAGACTGATTGTCATGTTATTTATTTATTATGATTTTTTTTTTCACTCGGTTGATTTCCTTGCATGTTTGAAATGAAGGACCTATGATGGAAACTAACTAAACTAAACCAAACAACCAAAGCTGCTAGCAAAAAAATCTTACAACAAGATCTTTGTCTTACTTCAGGACACTGGTCTTTTTTCATTACGAGCATCTCAGGCCTTATTTTTACATATAGAATATCTTTAAAAAAGATCTTCATCTGGATTTGTTAGGCCAGTGTGATTATGACAAATATTCTGAGATATTTTGACTCAAAATTAGACAAATTAAATTGCTAACAGTTGAATTTGCAGTGACTAACATGCTAAATCCAGTCTAAGTGGACACTGAATTAATATCACTTAATTTGCAAGGCATGCTGCACCGTAAGTCCCTTGGTATTAAGGTGTTATTGAAAAGCTCTAACCCTGGTCTCATATTTCAAAGCTATACTACAGTATGTGTTAGATTTCCATCATACCTCCAGTTCTCTCTCACTGACAGAAGGTGCAGTGTCTCCATTCACATATGCAGCAGTTGTCTGAAACGACAAGACAAGCATTTCATTTTAGCCCTGATGTAGTCAGCTGTGGAAGCACTTAAACACAGAAATCAAATAATTAAAAACAAGTTCTGTATATACTGGCAATCTAAAGTTCAACAGTACACCACTCAAGAATCTTTTAACTCCATGAACATGTTTCCATAGACATGGAAAATAAAAGCACATGTGTGCTACAACAAAAAACAACCTTTGAATCATGAACAACGGATGGGTAATCTGTTTAGTCAGCGGCTGTTACACCTGCATTTCTTAAACTGTTGGGGCAGGAGAACCTAAAAATAACTCTTCAGGAGTGTTAAAAAAACAGTGTGCTTATCACACTTCAGTAAAGGTCTGTAGTACATCTGCTTCAAAACGATCACCACCGGGTCTCTCCTGCATCCAAAGAGCTGCTGTTGGATACGGAGCTGAAACTCTGCAGCTTTCTTTCTCAGTGTAATCTTTGTGAATGTAGTGACACTGCTTCATATTCACTTCTGTGTGCTTCAGTGCTCTTCTTAAGATGTAATATTGAAGTAAGGATTAAATTATGAAATTAATTGTTCGTCTGCTCTTCTTTTACGAACACCGACTATCGCCACATGTATTTGACGTCGTGTGCTGCCTGTCAGTGACCCCCCTGCCCCCTTCCACAACTTCTTTCCCATCCAGCAGGGACTACTTCCTGCTGAGAGGAGCAAGTATGACCAACAACCATGTTAGTATCATCCTGATAATATCAGGGCTGCATGTGTGAAAAGGACTAAAGACTCACTACATGATCACCATGAAGATACTCACTGAATTATCCTTAATGTCCGTTATTATACAGACAAGGAAGCACACTTTATGATCTTTACATGACTCTGAAAACAGAGCTCGCAGGATTTAATTCAGGTCTGTACAGTGCACCAGTTCATGCTGCTAGCATGCTTGAGGCTATTGGGAACAACTGGCAGGTTTGAAAATGCTTCCAGCGCATTCCTACCAAGAATAGATGCAACACACCCTGAGTGAGGGTGCACATCAGTGTCAGCGTGTTATCTTAAAAGAAAGCATCATACTGTCTGACAAAGAACTATGCGTGTGTCTGCATGTGTGAGAGAGACAGAATGACAGTAGTGGTTTTTAGAGCCGTACCTCAGAGACCAGGCCGTTCAGCTGCTGGGAGAGCTGTCGCAGGCTCTCGGTGGAAGACAATGGTCTGCAGAAAAACAGAACCAATTTCAAACATTTGTTTTGTAACTTACTTCATCAATACTGGTTTTCATTGACTTAAGTAGAGGGATAAAAAAGGGAAAATAATGACTTCCTGCACTGAATTTAAGAAATGTTCTATTCTATTTTGGCAAATGAAACATAAATACAGTAACATCCTGCTTATAATTCAATTAATTTTTTAAAACACACTTTCATTACATGTTTCTTATCCAAAATAATGTCATTCTTTTGGACCATCCTGCGTGTTCCCCTGATCTAAATCCAGCTGAGAACATTTGGGGATGGATGGTAGATCAACAAAACGTTGGAGCTTTTCATTACGAGTGCTTTTTGACACTTTTAGTTCTGTTTTGAGGGGGTTTTCAGGTTTTTTTTTAACTGTGGTCTTAAACTTTTGATCAGCTGATGAACAGCCTGTTTAAAATTTTGCCTCCTGCTCTCATTTCTTCTCTTTGCATTATGAAGCTCAACTTAGAACCTTCTTTAGACCCAGCAGTGCAAAATGAAAATTCTTGCAGTATTTCGACTGATCTTATGATTTTGATTGGGAGTTTATGTACCCCAGCCAACATTTTTTTTTGATGGAAAAAGGTGCAACTTAAAGGTCTGATTTTACTGCAGATTGTGTGTTTTTCTGTGCATTTAGCATATTTCCACGAGACCATATTAAAGTGTCAAAAGAAACAAGACATCTGGACACAAACCTGTTTTCCTCTGTTGAGCTCTCATTGCCGTTGGTATCAGGGTAGTCCTGCAGAGAGTGTGACCCAAAGAGGAAGAGACATTGAGAAAGAGAGACAAAGATACAGTTAGAAGATATTTGTGTGATGACAATGCACATCCGTAAATGACAAGAGGATTAACTGCATTATCATTGTGCACAAATGAGTAAAAATAAAGCAAATGGTAAAAGACTTTTATATATAGTCTTTATGCTGCATTATTATATCTCTAATGTGAAAAACATACAGGAGCATAAAAGCTGATTTTAGAGACAGAGCTGCTATGAGAGACACACACCTGCAGGTCAGCATTGTGACCGGCAGACTCAGAGTTAGTAGCAGTGTTAGGGCTAGCGGTGTTAGATACAGGTGAGTCGCGACCAGGCTGGGCTGATGGGTCCTCCAGCAGCTGGGGATCTGGGGAGCCCACAACCTCCATGTCGGCAAATGTCTGAGGTGACACACACAAAAAATGCACACACTGGTTCAGTGCCCAGACAAAAATTAGTTAAGATGCATGAGCAACACAAAGACCACAATGCTATATTAAGCTACATGTGTGTTTCAAAGCATGTAAGCAGATAAATGTAATGAATAAGACTGATGTTACATGCAGTTTTGTCAATATGATATATAAAATTGCAGTGTCTAAACAAACCTAATTTTGGAATAAATGGGGGGACTGTATATTTTTCTGAATGCCTGCTCTGTTACTTGTGCTGAGAGTTGAAGCTGAAAACCCTCTTCCCTGGTAATTCTGTTACCCACGGAGCTCGCTGCAGAACTTGCAGAATGAAAGCAAACTAAGACCAGGGATGAATAAATCCAAACATAAATATGAACAACTTAAAAATGATCCTTCTTTGTATCTAGACTCTCCCTTCTGATGACTTATGGCATCTTGCAGCAATATGTGCCTGAAGTCTATAATCATCCGTAATTGCACATTAAAACTTCATGCAAACAAGACACAGAGAACCAACGAGCTGAGAAAGTTATCACACACATACATTTTTATTTCAAATATGCATGCTGGCATAATGCGCAAAAGCTTTTTTTTTTTTTTTTTACCATGGCCATGCTGCAGAGGAGACACATGCAACTTTATGTGAACATATTGTTTGCTCAGGCTTAGTAATGTTATGAGTTTCTTACAAATTATTTTGTCAGTTGTTCATCAGGCATTTGTAGATACAAATAAACGACATACACATACTATAGAGGCCTTTTTCTGCCTGATAGATTTGAATTTAGTGCGCCTTGGGCAAAAAAGTTTGAAAACCCTTGCTCTAAAAAATGGCATTTCTCCATGGAGTTTTTCATTTAGGCAGAGAGAAGTGCTATATTATTGAAGACGTTACTTTGGTTAGGACAAACAGAGCATGAAACCTAACCTGATGCATCAGCTGGACTGTTCAATATCTTTCATAAGTCCATGTGGGCAACAGTCCATAGAAAGTGTTTGAGCATGGACAGAACCTTTCAAAAGCATATCTGGCAGGTGATTGGATGATCGTTCTGTCAATCACATTCATTACAGGCCAATCAGATAATGAATGTAAAGGAGAAAGCATTAGCAACTCCATAGAATAAACTCTCTGCAAAAACATGTCAGAAATGGAGTAAAAATATTGTCTTATACAGATAAGTTTGTAGTGCTTTTGTTTTTTATTTACATTTACAAAAGAAATCCGGTCCAGATCTGATAAAACTGCTACTGAAGCTGTTAACATCTATGCTATCTCTGTACGGGTAGTCACTTCCTGCTGTCGTCTCGCTCGTAGCTCCCACCTCCTGCTCCAAAGGTCACTGATTGGGCCATGCAGATTTGAGTCACTCACAGTGGTTGTAAATTGAAGCTTGGCAAGATGGAGCTGCCTGATTGCAGATACTGAATCAGCCTGATCCATCTTTACTGAAAGGTTACATGAAATGACTCCAACCACAATCACCACTGCCTTAACCAGAAATTTGACCTGCACGTAACACTGAAATCTCAATATACAGAGATTTTATAGATATTTTTGTACCATTAAGACAGTTTCTGGAGGGTTTTTTTTTGATACATAAATTTTCCAATATTGGGTGTCTAGGACATCCATTCTTGTTCTTTTTTCGCTATGCTATCTAATATTTATACATACTGTTACATTGTACTACTATTTTGTTAAATATTGCAATTATGGTAGTGTCAATATTTTAAAATTTCATTCACAGAAAAAAATGCAAGATAATTTTCGTGCTTCACCCTTCAGCCAAATCAATGGTCCAAATTGTCCAGCCCTGACATCTTGCATTTATGGTCACGCTCTCACTGAGTAATTGGACAAGCACAATACAAATCCAAGAATCCGCAACAAGCTGGTCCCATGCTTTCTGCTCCAAAAAAGGGGAAATGCACCCTCAAATAAGGGAGGAGGTCAGGATGGAAAAGCAAGGTGAAACATTAAATACCACATGAGGAGGAGCTGAGGAATGCAGAGATGGAAAAAAAACAGGCAGGAAAGAGAGGCAGAGAGAAAGGCTCACCTGAACTGTTGCCATAAGGGGGGAGGACTACTCCATTGCTTTGAGTGAATGCTTTCAATATATGGTCAAACTACAAGGGAAAAGGGAGGGATAGAGGAAATTTGAAAGGGGAGAGAAAAATTTAGGACAGTGATAGAACAGAAGGTTAACAAGCACAAAGAAGCAGCAGCTACAGGAAAAGACAGCAGAGGGTGTCAGAAGTGAGTAGGATGTGTAATGAGGAGGAACATAGCCTACTGTGCCTGGTCTAGCAAGTATAACTATAACAACCCAATAAGCATCAATATGAATCATGCAAACATCACCTCAGTCGATGCAGCAGCACAGCTTTTTGTAATGGGCAACTGAGAATCTCTGAATACGAAGCTCAGGCTGCTCAAACCTCATAAACAATCAAACAAATGAAACACCCTTACTCGTGTCTTCTTGCTTAGAGTGACCTGAGCCATGTCTATTATTCAACTATACAAAAGTAAAGCTGATTGAGACATTTATTTCACGGTCAAAGGACTAATAGGAAGTATGCTGATCTTTATTACATGAAAAATCTGCAAAGTGTCTCCTCTTCCTGAACCCTAAAACTGACCACAGCTCACAAATCTGACAGATATTTTAATTCAGGCATGGAAATCAAAGTCTGGTTCCACTGTGTCCTGCTTCTGTATTTATAAATTCACATAAAACTATGAGGTTTGGGCTTATTGATACTGCTACAGAGTCTTGTGGTTCCTGGAACGTGACACTGTATCTTAAGTGAAGTGTAAACTTGTTTTAACTGCTGCCATTATATATCCTTTTTTGTTAAAGAAAAAAAACAGCATAACACCAATTCTATATTAAACAAGAATGGACCTGTTTCTCTCATTGTGACAGTCCATTAGTGTTACAAACTGATGTGAAATGAGAAAAACAACATTTCATGTTATGGTGAAGAAATATGATTCATTCATACATTATTTTGATATTTCCACCAACATATGTCATACGTATGGTCAATATGCATGCCTGATACATCAGCTGATTAACTGGCAGAAATCTGTATATCTGGCAATATCTCTAATCAAGTTTTTAGGGTATTATTTGATGATACCAATATAGTACTGATAATATTGGGCATCCCTAAAATATAATATCTGGTTTGGTAAAAAAACAGACCCAGCAGATCTACAGCCAATGAAACATTTTTTTCTGAGCCAAAAAAAGTGCCAAAATAATAAAATCCAAGAGGACTCAGATTGTAAAGGGATACTGATTAGAGTATCAGTATCAATGAAATTAATGACCTTCACCACTAGTTTTACCCTATTTAAAAAAACCCCAACATAGTTCCAATTAGATTTTTTGGCCAACTGAAATCTAAATCAGTGGTGGGCATCTGGCAGCCCGGGGCCATCCTCTACTCTCCATGTGGCCCACCAGTCAATTTCAAACTTCCGCAAATGGCAATCTTAAAAATGAAAAAGCTGCCTTTTATTTTAGTCTGAATTGCCACTACGGCACCAAAAACACAGGCAACATGCAACACACCAAAAACAATGGACATTGTTTCTTTTACAGTTTTTAATAACTGGTTTTCTTACTAGATAGGTAGGTAGGTAGGTAGACAGATACGCAGATAGACAAATAGATAGACACAATACTTTATCAGTCCTGTTGGGGAAGTTCAGGAAATACAGAATACTGGAAGTCTTCCAATATCTATTGCTAAAATGCTTTCTACAAAGACCTTTTATGTAGCATTATTAGTGCTTTGGGGAAAAAAGTAAGTCAAATTAACTCAAATTACCATCAATAACCAAGATTTTTTGATTGCTACCTCTGCCAGGTAACATTTATATACACATTCTAACTCTCAGTGAGACTAACTATAATATTGGTTTATTTCTCCAAAAAGGACTATTAATCTTTATTACTTCTGTGTTGAACTCATTTAACTAAGCTTCATTTGTTTAGTTTTTAGCTTTATTCAAATTCTGATAAATGTTTGATATTCGTGTAATGTTAAATTGCAGGTTTATTGGATAATCTTATCGATTGTATCCTTTGACTTGCATCAATCTAGCTCTCTGAAACTAAGAATAACATTATTGTGGCCCTTGTGGTAACCCAAGTAGCCCACCCCTGATCTAAATGTTTACAAAACACTGTGTCAAAGTAAACAAGACAAAGCAGCAAGCTTTCAGACTTAGACACCGAGGAGCTCAGATTCCCATCAGGCTTAAAAAAAACCTACTAACCAACATTGTCTCTGGAAAACTGACCTGAGTGTCAGGCGCTGTGTTTGAAAGCTGTGTGCCAGAGTCACATGTCTAACTGTGTGTCCCCAGTGACACTCTCTTTGCTTCCAAGAGCTTTGAAAGCAGACTAGCTGGAGACAGTGTTTGATTTTCAAATGTTCTGGTAGTAAAATAAATAATAAATAAGACAGGCAAATTTTAAGGGGCCACTGAGCTTAACACAGATCTTAAAAAGATGGGCATTTGACATTTTTCAGCCCGAAGACCAGTCGAATTTTGACATGTCTGAGCATAAGTGAGTGATTCATTGCTTCTCTGATAGTCATTATTTATTTATATGAATCAGATGTAGACATTGCAGTCTGAGGATTGGTTCCAATGCATCTGTCCACCTTCTGTCCACTCACTCAGAGCAGCAGACACTGCAACACAAGTGGCTAGTAACAACAGAAAAAGAAGACTGCTTCCCATAAACACTTGCAATATGACACATCAGATTTAGATGCTTTTCCTCCCAAAATGAAAAATAAACAAACCATGAAATGGGTATTTTGTACTTATCGTATAAGGAAGATGAAATGCTGACTTGACAAGAATAATTAAACGTGTTCATTTTCAGGGGTTAGGAATGAGAAACAAGTTCAAAAGTTTGCTGGACAATCAATGCAGGCTTTGTAAATGTTTCCCTGATAAGACAATGATAAGTGTGTGTGTGTGTATATGAGTGAAATTCCTGATGTTCTTTAATTAATAAAACCTTTGCAATCTTTGATTTTAATAATCACAATAGTAATTCTGATAGCCACATGCTAAAAGTACATCTGCCCTGTCCCTATACCCTCTATGCGTAGCTTACTGGCAATTTGATGCAATTTTAGAATAGATCTCAGAGCTGCTACTTAGGATTTCAAAAGGAGGAAGGCATCTGCTAATGCAACAGAATTCTGCTACATCACTCTACGAGCAGCAAAGCAGTCATCAAACTATGTACTATATGAAAAAAAAATGTTGACAGCAAGTGTAAACTTGACAATACACAGTAAATCTTATTCATCAGGGTCATGTCAGGTATAGCAGAAGATGCAAAGAGAGGTTGTTAAATGACAAACAAAGCAAGATGACAAGCAGACAAATATAAGGAGCAGCAATAATCAACTTACATTAACTGGAGAGTTTCTGTCTGTTGAAGGTGCATCTTGCTGGTTCGGTCCCTTCACTTTCCTCTTCTTCTTGGCCCCTGCACCTCCACCTCCTCCTCCACCACCCTTCTCTCCTCCCACACCAGCTGGGGAGCTCTTCTGCTGAAACTCCTTCAGCTAAGCAGCACCATAAAGAAGAGAAAAATACATGAATGAGACGTCCATCAAACAGTGCTAATCTGACAAAGACCTATTGGACAGCGTATATTTAAACTTGAGAATTCGCCAATCTGCTAACAGAAAATGTGACAATGCCAAACATCCCTGATTAAACACTTCAATTCCTCACAGTATTACTGATAAATGACATGTCTACATTGTCTTAGTACAGCGCATTTTAAAAAGTGCCATCCAACAGAAAATAACTGCCTCTGCGTACTTTTTAAATGACTGATAAAGGAATTGTTATGCAAAAAGAAAAAAGCATATTGAATTGTTTAACTATTTGTAATTGATTCCCAACTGAAAGTGTTTTTTGGTTCCCACCCCTAATCCTAAGTATAACCCCACTGATAACCTTCAAATCATCAGTGTATTGTTGAAATACAACTGGAGATGAAGACTCGGATCTTCTTAGTGACAACAAAACACCTTCTCTTTAAGATGCTGACCGACTTTAAAACCACAAGCAACTATTGCATGCAATTGGCTTGCTTGCTCAAATGCTGACTGTTCCTAACTTGACAGGATTAAGTTGATAACATGTAGCAGACTATGATCATCTGTGCGTAAGTGATATGTTTATTTTGGCATGCGGCCCTTGACAGCTGCCGTGTGGTACCACAGAGAACTAAAGGGGATCTGTCTAAAGCTGCCCATTTCATACCCTTGAGGATGAGATATAACAGATATATATTTTATTTCTCTTCAAGACCACTATTCTAATATTCCAGCAGGACATCAATTACGCTGACGAGTCATTTCCTGAAGCTGACATCTCTCAGCTGATAGGCCATCTTTCTGGCTAGCCTAACAACAAACCTACCCAAAGCCCACAGCAGGACAGGGGAGAGGGGTGTCAGCTGTCAAAACAGTCCCCGTCATTCTGTCCGGCTAACATGGCTACAATGCTACAGCAGAGTTTGTTTTAAAATGTAGTTTGCTGGGCTTTTACTAATGTAATTGAAACGTCCTGCAGACAAGACAGAAAGCTTCCCTGGTGCTGGATGGCATTCCTTACATTCGCAAACAGACAACTATTCATTAGTTAGCCAGCCGGCTAACGTTAACTTGCCGCTGTTAGCACTTCAATATCCCGTAACCAACAGTTACATAAAAAACACCAGGCACATAGAGGAAACTCAGTTGAACACTTGCTTAGTAAACAGTATGGGGTGCTACAAATGCCACAATGAACTACAAACAGTCCACATATTCTGGGAAAGTTAATGCTATCAATAAAGGCCCCGAAGGAGCACCGGTCTGTCCTGCGCATTCAAGCCGACAAAGGCGCGAGAGAGTGGGGACTAGTGACAGCGTAGAGGTCGGACGACGTGTAATGACAACACCCCAGCTCAGCAAGGAAATCATTATAAACGAAAGAAAAACACTAGTAACACAATGTGTCAGAAGACATAATGAGCCACATCCCCTAAGGAGTTTTAATCAGGTAAGTTTCGAAATACTTTACCTTTTTCTTAGCTGCAGCGAGTTTAATTTGCCTGCTCTGGTCGGCCATACTGCTGCTCTGGTCACCGGAGCGAACACGTCATCAGTTTGCCGTCTGACACTGACTGCGCCGGTAGGGGGCGCAGCCTCGGCCCAGAATATCCAGATACTCGAACCGAACGGAAAAAAATCCCCAGGAGAGAGGAGGAAGGAATAAATTTGGTGTTTTGTGACACACATCCAGGCCCGTAGCCAGCCTTGTGGAGGGGGGGATCTTTTTTTTTTTTTAAAAAGTGGTCTTTACCACCCGCCCCCCTAAATACACAAGCACATTTCATACGTTTTAATTTATACTTTTTATTGATTACACCTTCACTTTTACATGACTTGTCTCTCCCCAGTTGTCTCTCTGTTTTCCTCTGTACGTCGCTGTTGCTCTCCTCTGCTGACATGAATGAATATGAATTAATTAAATTTAAGTGTACTACCATCCAAACTTTCTTTTAACATGAATTAATTAATTGAATTAAATTTAAGTGTACTGTCTCTATATCATTCAAATTTTCCTTCAAATGTTGTGATTTGACCATTTTTGGCCACTATAGGCATACTTTCTCTTCTAATGTGGCAGTGGATGAGCTGGTACTCATCACATTTGGTACAGGTGATTATTTTTAGATTAATGTTCAAATTCTAAACACAGCCTATTACAGCAATTTTCACCATGTAATAAAAAAAATTCTGATAATGGCCACTTTTCAAATGTAATATAATTCCCCATTTTCAACCCCTCAGTGCCAGTGTTTCTGTGGCTTTCTCCTTGTCTGTCTCTGTTGCTCACCTCTGCTGTCTGTTGTCTGTCTCTGCTTCTCTCTTCTGCTGCATGTCTCTGTCAACATGCATTAATTCATTGAATGAATAAACATGAATGAATTTAATGGAAATGCACCATCTCTGTTATCATCCAAACATTCCTTTTAATGTGAATCAATGAATTGAATTAAATTTAGGTGTACTATTTCTCTACTATCGGACAGTTATCTTTCTCTTAGTTGTAGCTCTCCTTGTGTCTCTGTTGCTCTCTTTTGTTGTCTGTCCATCTCTGTTGCTCTCTTTTGTTGTCTGTCCATATCTGTTGCTCACCTTGCTCATTTCAAAATTAATATGAAATTAAATTAATTTTAATTTCAAAATTAAAATTAATTTCATACACATAATATGGTAAACACACAGAATTATAATGAAGTTGTTTTAAAATGTTATATCTTAATGTGTGTGTATATATAATAGACATCTTCAGCTATTACATAACATCTATCCTACTGATGTATACATATCCAGATTTTCTGATATCGATGACAGTTGTACCTTCTGTAAAAAAGATCAAGAAAGCATCATCCATTTTTTTTTTTTATAAATGTCCATTTTGCATCACCTTTTGAAAGATTTCGGACACTTTCTTTTCATTAAAACTACAGTCAAGTATCACTTTTATGAGAAAAAAATAATTTTTGGCTCCTTCTCTCAAAGTAATAAATTTAACATAATTAATCTCTTCATATAACTTGATAAATTACATATACACAAAGTCAGAATATCCAAGGCAACCCCCTCGTTCCCATTATTTTTAATTGAATTAAAAATTTAATTTGAGTGTGTCACATATCAAATCCAACAAAAAATAATCAGCTATTCAATTTTATTTATTTATATAATTACATTAAGTGAAGTTGTCTGTCATGTTAATTTGCCCGTGTTTT
>JBAMNC010001097.1:600000-751778 GCA_037902135.1 Cetoscarus ocellatus
GGCAGATTTTCTGTTGTGTCAGATGGTGTGCAATGGCTGATGGTGGTAGCCACATTTGGTAGTCATGGTGACAGATCTTGACATTATGATCTTTTATGTTGCGCTGAAGTATGGTGGCACCAATATTTAGAAAGAAGCCGGCCTTTATTGAGTCAAAAGGTATCAAAAATGTTTCTGATGATCTAAATATTTAAGTATACACTAGTGGTGAATACAGAATGCTATTAATGGGTGGGTCTGATGGACCTAATCTTTTCTTTTGTTTTCTTTTCTTTGTATTTAACATCTTTTCCACATAGTTAATCATCACATTTTCATTATGCTATTCTTTAGAGATAACTTTATGACCTGTCTTATCAAATGTAGTGAGACTGTTGATTCACTCCCTGCATTATCTTTTGTGATAAAATTAATTTTGAACCCATTTCAATGCGTCCACATCTACAGTAACACCACAATAATTAAACCAGTTTGCTTCAAAAGCATTTTTTTTATTATACAAAAGAGAGGATGTTCTGAATGTTAATGACTTTACACAGCTGCCCTGCATTTTTCCAAATCTGTATTTTATTAAAGAAAAATCAACCTAAAATTAAATCATATGTTTTTTTTTATTTAGTCATATATTTTTAATTCATGACTCTGATTGGGTGGCCCACCTCTCAGTGTGGTTGGGCCTGTGCACATCCAGGCCCAACAACAGAGCCACCCCTGGTCTCCACTCAAGTTCACCAACACCACTCAATACATCCTTAGTAAAAAAAAAACAAAAAAAAAACATAAAGTTGAATAATCCCCTTTCTAACCATGTCAACAACAGCTTAAAACTGTGAAGCTTCATAAAAGCTCAATTTATGGTAGAACTGTAAAAGATCCATCGCATCAGATTTAATGGGTAGTCATAATGTTAGTGCTCTCTGGTGAATGACATACATGAAATCTACTGTTCATTCTAACCACGACATCATGATCCAAAGTCAAGGACAGTTGATACGTAGATTAATAAACTGAGTGTTCACCCAAGTTCCAGATCAAGATGTTCTATAAAAACTTGATCTGGAAGGGTTTGGGATCAATTAAATTGTCCAATTGTCCGTCCCATATATCTCCAAGATCCCTGGAATCCGAGTGTTGGCACATTTTCCGTGCATGTGTCTTCTTTGGATGGGAAAAAAAATAATGAGACAAGTAAGTTGGAAGGTTAAAGAGGAGAGTGCAAGTATAGTAATAAAGGCAGAGATGAATGATGGGTTTAGGGGCTGTGGTGTTGACCGACTTGATGACAGGGCAGCGGAGGGCCCCCCTCCAATTTCAAAAGTGTTCTTGGCTGCGAGACTGTCATCGCCATGCCAGCTAACCCCAGCTTTCGCACTGTGTCGCCTCAGACATATGTATACAAGGAGAATTTATAGTCTTTTATGAATTATACATGGGTGTAAATGGATGAAGTCATAATTCCACATTTAATATGTATCAGATATAAAAGCATTAACATGGCAGTTTGTGCTTCCCCACACATCCTCTGATCTCCTACAGATACTCTTCAGTGATGCTTGAATTTAATCTTTCGCCTTTTCCCTCTCCTCTCTCTCTTATTCGTTCTTTCTGTAGGATTTTAGAAAGTTTTCTTCCCAGGACATGTCTGAAAAGTGCTGTGGTTAAATGCATGGAAAATCCTGTTCTTCCCAAGTGGCTCATCTCGGCCGAAAAAATGTATGATGAGAGGCAAGAGAGGGGAACGGGGGGCTTTGGGATGGGGAAATAGTTGAGGGGTGTGTGAGAGAGGAGAGAGACAGAGAGCACAGAGGGCGGAGCAAAGCAGGGTAAAGGTTTTTTTGGCAGGAAGGCTTGAGTAAGATGTAGATGGACAGATAGGAAGATGACGTTTGAAAGGTCCAAATTGTTTGGACCTTGAATAAACTCGCCGTGATGTCATTTAGAATCAGCGTCCTACGATGACCTCCAAGTAAAGCTTGATTTATGTGATCATGAGTGTTTCATAGTGACATTCAGTGTTGAAAACATGGTGTTAAAAAAGGAGATTTATAATAAGGGTCTGACCTGAACTGGACTTGAAATACTAAAATCCAGACAGTTGCAATGGTGTATATTATGTATTGCAGCGTCAGTGGTGCAGTCTGACAGAGCGCTTGTAATTGGAAGGTTGCAGGTTCACACCCAGCAATGTGTCCTTGGACAAGATGCTTGACGCAAAATTGCTCCCACTGCTGCGTCAGTGGCGTGTAAATGGGTATGAATGTGTGTGAATGTTGGGAAGAGCAAATGGTTGTGACCTGGGTGTAAAGCTGCTTTCTTTAGTCAAAGATTTGAAAAGCTTATTTAAGCTCAAGTCCGTTTACCATTGTGTGATTTGGTGGGGGAAGGTTTGCCTTTCAAAGGACATAAAAGTTAAAACTGACTTCCTGTGTGACAGTGACGATTGCCATAACACAAGATTTTCGATTCACAGTTTGGCTCTTTTCAGCAAGGTGTCTGGTGATGTTTGTATCCATGGATAAGTGTGGGCTAGGAATGTTTCCATGCAACGATTTCAAATCTGGCTAAACACAAATTAAAATCACATTCAACAGACCAGACTAGACAAAGAGCTTCTAAACCAATTACATAGCAGAAACTAAGTCAATGTAGGCATATTGATGTGCTCAAGACAACCTGTTGATATTCAGTCATGGAGGTAACCTTGTGAAGCAGCTAGATCTTTAGTTAGGCTGATCCATCTTGCCAAGCTCCAATCTACAATGATTGTGCTCGGCCCAAAGCGACACGACCCAATCAGAGTCCTTTAAAGCAGAAAGAGGTGGAAGCTATAAGTGACTGCTTGTACAGAGATAAGCATAGATGCTAACAGCTTCAGAAGCACTTTTATCAGATCTAGACAGCATTTCTTTATTAGATGAAAACAAACAACACTACAAACCTCTCTATAGAAAGGATAGTTTCACGGGCAGTTGCTACCGTCTACTACATAAAGCGATTGGCCCGTAATGAATGTGATCGACAAAATGATCGTCCAATCACCTGCCAGATATGCTTCTGAAAGGTTCTACCCTCCCCAAACACTTCATTGGGGCTCTTTCCCAGATGGGCTAGTGAAATGTATTGAAGGATTCATCTGGTGGGTCAGGTTAAAACAGAGGAGGGACCAATACTGACTTGCTGAAAGGGGGCATAACCACCTACATTAGTGGATCTGGACATACATACATCAATAAATACTCCACCTGTTATTGTAAATCCAAAATGACTAAACACTAAAACAATTTTTATATTGCTCACAATACATTTTCTTCTCTTAATTCTGGCATTGCCTTGTTCATCATTCAAGCATGTGATGTACCCCTTGTTTTTCTAACTGGACCACTGTGTAAGGATGACTGAACTGGGATTAGTTCAGTCTTGACCCTACAGTAGAATTTCTGCTCATATTCATTGCTGACTCAATCCTTTCTACATCAAACCCCTGTGACCCTGCTCCCCGTCATGCATGTCCAGAAACTCTGGACAAATATTTTTAAAGGAAATAATGAAATTCCTGAAATTATTAGGAAGAGAGACCTTATATTATCTGTTCTCTCTCCCTGTCTTTCTTCTCCATCCTGGCCCCACAGAGTGCCCCCAGTTGCTCTCGCATAGGGCTTCGACAGAGTGTTTGCTACACTGAACTCTTTATTCAAAACGTCTGTTTTGAGGGAACGCAGCATCTCCGTTAAGCGGCTCCTTATCCAACTTGTGATTTGAGGCAGACAGACTTGTCCAACATGGGTTGTAGAGATGTTATGAAACATTCTGTGTATGGATTGTGCACGGCGGTAACCTTAGCAGGCCTGTCGCAGTGGGAGAATTATTTCAGTGGTATAAATTCTTCCAGCACATTTTTACTGACTTTTAAGTTACTTCCTCTAGGCAACATTGAACATATGCTATGAGACTGCTGGGTTTTACTCTCAAATTTGAATGTTTTATTCAGACATTTCCTTTTAAATGTGTAAGTACAATAAACCATTGAATTAACTATTTAAAGAAAGAAAGAAAATGGGACACTTTGGATCAGCCAGCCTCATTTTTAAGGGCATATTCTATGAATGAGCACGAAAAAATCTTTAAGTCTCAGGAATGTATTCTATTTATATAAAGTAAAATGAACTTTTGATTAAAATAATCAGATCTTTTCGTTCTTTCATTTATTTATGTGCTATTTTAGCACGAAGGGCACTCCTAGATCAAGGTTTCTGTTGTCATACAACATCTCAAAAAAAACTGTATAGTCCATAAGATGGCAGTCTAGCAGTGATTTGGAAATTATTTCACCCAATGAGTGCAGCAACACTAGAGGCAGCCTTTCCCCATTAAGTGCTAAACACTGTCAGTTTTAACGTGAGCCAGTTCTGACGCATGGTTGTCTGGTTTTGACCCTTTTTTCACCACGAGAAGATGAAGATGTTAAACCAAAATGATTAAACTCGTGCAATTTCACCCCTCCAGAGTGAAAGAAAGGTTAAATCCACATTGCATCAATTTGTATTAATGGAAGTGTGTCTTGCTGTTACAGGGATAGCAGTCATACATTGTGCTGCATTTTAGTTATTCTTCCTGAATACTTAATTTCCAAAATTTGACATGAATACAGGCTAAAAGAGGAGCTTTCTGCCAGCATTTGTGAACTATACTATCATTGTTTACCTTGCCCCCTTAGGTCATACGCTATCATCTAGTGGAAATATACACTCTGCACCACCTCCTACCTCCACAAAGCAGTTCAGGACGTAGTGTAAATACACTTCATTTGGCGTCAACTGTAGAGTGGAAGAGCAAATATAAATAGCACACTGCAGGATTACAAACTTCAAAAAGGTTTTGAGTCTTTGAAATTTGTGCTTTTATCCCTTTATTTACCTGAGCTCACCTAAGTGGGACAAATGAGAGGTGAACTCTCAAAAACAAAGCATGGCACTTAAGCTCACTAAATGATGAAGGAAAAGGTTCATGGTTTTACGTGTTAGTGAGACACTGTGATTGATTAAATTGACCAAGAAATTCAAAGACAGGATCTTTAGTGCTTTGGTTATATGAACCATGTCTTTCCCAATAATTTCCGATTCCCATTCTGTTATTCTGGGGCAGAGGCATCAGGGTGTAGGGTTGCACCCTTGCGCCCTTAAACTTTGCACGTAAACACCTAAGAATGAAGTAGGTATAACATTGTTGGTGGTGCAGATGTGTTGTCAGAAATGATAAATGGTGAAGTGCTGGTTGAGGTGCCGTTGGACTGTGTTGGGTGGAAGGCCAACGAATGGGAAGCTCAAAGTGCGACCATGGAGTGTGCGACCGTTGCTTGTCATCCATTTTCTTGAGGGATACTTCCTGTTGTTGAGTTCAAGACAGGAATGGACTGTTGGGTTGCACTGGAAGCACCCTCTGCTGGATCGGGTGGTGTTTTGCTCTAAGCACCCTAATGTTACTACTGAGCTGTATATTTTATATTTGAATGTATGTTTACAGTTCAATTATGGATTTTTAGTCCCTAAGGTTGAACAGATATTTGAATGTAGAGTATATTTGTTTCAGTCAGAGATTACTGTGCTTTATTTTACAAGTAAGTAAACATCAAACCATAGAGGAAGAAGTGTGCTCTTGCTTAAGGAGACTCCTGAAAGTGATCAGGTGCATGCAACGGTATGTTGTTTCAGCCTCAGTGTTGTTTCAGTTAACGTTGGCATCTTAGTACTTTAAAAATTGGTGTACAAAATATACTGCAGGCAAGTAGGTCACACAAACTGGGTCAAAACATCCGAAGAGGATCTCATTTGTGATATTAAGGCCAGTGTCATGTTTTGTTTCTGATAAACTCCTGTTCTCTTGTCCGCTCCGTATCAATTTCCAAAGTCTCCCAGAGCCAAAAGAAATGATAAACTATCACTTCGGCATGTGCAACACATTATTGACTCCTGGAGGAGATGAGTGAGCGTGTTGATGCTGTGTGCCAGGACCACCAGCCAGGCTCTTGGAGAAAAAAACTTGTTTGATGTGTTCATAAAATGAATGACAGTTTCACTGCTGGAAAAGATATCTCATTGTGTTGAATGATTGCAGTCATTAGTGCCGCTGTTAGCATTCCCAGAGCTGAGACAAGACATTATGTCACGGATAGGGAGACATCCGAATAGCTGAACAATTAATTGAAGCCCCAGTTTGGCATGAATGAGTCGGGCTGCCCTGGGATGGTCGGAGATAAAAGAAAATGTGTGCAACCTGCATGATAATAAAGAAGTTGTTTTGCTTGCAATAGTAGATTTATGTGCATTGAAACAATTTCTCACTCAGTACGGCCTAATTCAGTATATCCATCCATTATCTACACCACTGATCTCTTTGGGGTCGCAGGGAGCTGGAGCCTATCCGAGGTGACATTGGGCAAGAGGCAGGGTACACCCTGGAAAGGTCACCCGCAGATCACAGGACCACATAGAGGGACAGACAACCATTCACACTCATACCTAAGGGCAATTTGGAGTCACCAATTAACCGAATGAGTATGTTTTTGGTCTGTGGGAGAAAGATAGGCCTACAAGTTTCAAACCAGCAACCTTCTTGCTATGAATCACACACACTACCTGCTGCGCCACCATGCAGCCCTACATGTATTTCATATATATATATCTACAAATTTATTAGACAAATGTAAGGTTTATGCCACAGCTGCTCTAAATGAACAGCACTGATAATCACCAAAATCATCATTTTTGTTTCTGTTATAGTTAATACAACATCATGTAGAAGCTCTTTAACTGTTTTGATACTTATGATACTAAAATATAATTTCTATTGTTATCCGTGAACTTTCAAACTTGCTGTTTAACAAAATTACTGAAAAAAAGTAAAGCACATTATTATTTCTTGATTAAGACGTCAGATTATAGTTATCTACTTGCATTCCTGAACAGAAAAATTACTTTTAGTTGTTGAATGTTAAGCTTAATTAATTTTTTACTTCTTTGAGAAGCCCAGAGAGTGGCTCATATTTGGGTATAAAAAGGCAAATTTAGTTTGAAATTCCTCATTCCTGTTTAAAACGTATGTCTAATAACAATAACATCTTCTTTTTTTTTCAGTTTTCTAAAAATATTTTTCTTTCTCATTCATCTCAAATTTGTTAAGCACTGTATATCTATAGTAAAAGGCATGTCATAATGAACACATCAACAACCCACATCACTTTGGGTCAATGGTGAACTAGATTCACCCCCACCAGACTCTATTTTGGCGCTCATGTGGCCTCCAATGACCTCTGTCTCCATATTTCATCATGAATAATGAGCATGGTTTGTCAGAAACATACAAAACAATAAAAAAATCTGTAGCGGTCATGATTCACTGTCTCCCTGCATAAAACATCTGACATCACCATGTACACAAAAACATTGTGGCTTGACGTTTCATGTCCCAGCTTAAGCTTTAAACAGCACTCAGAGACCAGAGCGACATACTTGGGGTGCTGTGCTGTTTGTTTGTCTCCTGCACTTCCTAGACAACACAACAACAACAATATAGCGTGTAATCTCCTCCCATTAACAAAAGTGTGAGTGATTAGAGATTATAGTGTAATTGTATGAGAGGTGAAGAAATGATTGGTTAAATTGATACCAGGCTTATTCACAGATATTTTAACTCGATTACAGCATCGGTAATTGTACTAAAGGTGCAAAAACACCTCAAGAGAATTGCTTTTGTGACTCAAAGGAAGCATTGATTATTGTCAGAATGACAAACTGCTGGATGTGTTTGTCATGACTAAGTGTATTGGCTGCAGTAATGCTAAATTGGGAATGATTTTAACTCAACTGGGACTTAATTATGAGCAGTACTATGCTAAAAAGACCACACAACAAATAGCAGTTCTTGCAAGAAAGGCTTGTTTTTATTTGTAGCATTGGTGAAATCTCAAGTTTCATAAAATAGATTATCCTCACTGTAATGCTATCTAACAGGGCAATAACAAGTTGATTGGGATGTGATTAAGGTCAGTAGTTAATGCTCTGAAACATTTTAATCACATAAAATGCATGGAATTTGTTAAGCTGAGCAGCAACTGGATGCTACCTACTAAAGCATGTCCCATCTTTCTACAGCGATGGGCAATAAGTACAGCTCTGCACCTTTGAACATCTTATTTCAGTTTCAACTAGAAGTGCTCAGAGGGTCCTGAAACCCTGTGACTATCAAGTAGGCCTTTTCATTGTGCTTAAAGGGTTAGTTCAGGTTTTTGAAGTAGGTTTGCTAGAGGCCCATGGCACTAATAAATATGAGTGCCGATAAAGGAACTTGCAACTTTTGTCCTCTGGGGGATATCCAGAGGTGGACAGTACACATACCAGTACATGGTGCCACCGTAAGCCCATAATTAACCCACTTATAGGTTAAAACTACTCAAAAGACTATGTTAGCTCGACTATATGACACAGTAAGATTCTTTACATCGTTGAACTTTTCCTTGACAAAGCTCCTATGCTTAAAACTATTTTATGCAACAAAGGGCTATGTATCATTCCTCCAGCAACTCCCCTTATTAGATCAGGTCACAATGCTACAGGCTACAGCGTGGTCAGGTAGTAGTCACTAAAGCACAAACCGATATAAATATGGCTCTCTGGATATAACAAAGATGAGTTAGTCCTTTAGATGCAAGAAAGGCAATAACGGTCACATTTTCAGATTTCACTGCATCCTGTCAAAACAACAAGCCAAATTTAGCTAAGGCCCATACCACAAACCAGAATGTGGTGAAATCTGATATTGGGCTATTACATTTGCTTTTAAAGGAGTGACACATCTTTGTGATATACAGGGAGATAAATCGATATCAGGTTGTGACCTAGTGACTGCTACCTGACCCTACTGCAACCTGTAGCCTCTGACCTGATCTAATAAGTGGAGTTAAGGAAAAGTTAAATGCTGTAAAGAATCTTACTGTTTCATATAATCAAGCTGACATAGTCTTTTGAGTAGTTTTAAACTTTAAGTGGGTTAATTATGAGGCTTTCAGTGGCACCATGTACAGCTGTATTGGCTAACTGGCACCGATATCTCCCCCCAGGGACAAAGCTCGCAAGTTCCTTTATTGACACTCATATTTATTAGTGCCATGGGCCTCTAGCAAGCTCACTTCAAAAACTTGAACTAAGCCTTTAAACTGTGTTTTCTGACTTGAGCATATGTCATGGTTTCAAACCGCACTACTGCAGCACCACAACACTAAATCAGATGATAAATCTTACAGCCATTATCATGAAGTACCCGTCTTTCATTCATTGGGTTTTCAGACCAAAACTCGTGACGATTTTCTTTGGATTGTCGATTTTAAACTTAAAATAAAACAACTTTAAAAATGAGATCAAACCTGTGAGAAGTTATGATTTACTACCAAACTTTGTGATTAATCAGGATTAAATTACTGATTGTCGACAGCTCTACTATAAACTCAGTGTGGATCTCTCTTTGTTTTTTATTCTCTGTTTTCCAGAGCCTATTTGGACGTAAAAGAGCTGAAAGAGATCCTGCAGTTGGACGGCTCGACTCACCTGAGCGTCTTCTTTGCCAACTCTTCTGATGAAGACCTGGCCGGGGTTGCCACTTGGCCTTGGGACAAAGAGGCTCTCACACATTTGGGTAGAAGACAAACACAACTACAAACACATATGTGCATGCAGGAATACTCACAGGCACACACTTCCTCCGGCAACCCGGGCTGTTGAGTATGAGTAATTACAGGTCAAGCCCCGAGCAGGGAAGGAGGTGATAATGGAGCTGCGGAGGACCATTAATAATGCATACTCTAAATCTTATCCACTTTCATGATTACACTACTCCAGGAAAGGCTTTTATGTTGCTTTCAGTGTTAACATCGTGTATCTCCTTGTGTTTTTTTAAAGGTGGGATTGTTCTTAACCCTTCTTTCTACGGTACATTCGGGCACACTGACACCATGGTCCACGAGATTGGCCACAGCCTCGGATTGTATCACGTGTTCCGAGGGATTTCAGAGATCGAGTCTTGCAATGATGGCTGTCTGGAGACGGAGCCCTCGATGGAGACCGGAGATCTATGCGCAGATACCAACCCCACTCCGAAATACAAAGGCTGCCACGACCCTGAACCAGGCAACGAAACCTGCGGCTGTCGGCAGTTCTCTCATACGCCTTTTAACAACTACATGAGTTATGCAGGTGAGATTTGGCTTTCGGGTGGGTTTGATGCCTCTCACACGCAAAAACTGACACGCAGATCACCGCAGGGGAATTTGTTGAGTGTGTGTGTGTGTGCTGGGGCAGGTGTGGAATTTGGCAAAGGTATTTGATTGGAAGAACATAGATAGAAGTCCTCTGATCGGGCCATAGCTGGGGATGTGATATCTCAAGAACAGGTAATGCCATTTTCCCCAAACTTTAAGCAAATGTCCACTCTGATGCAATGATGAAGAGAAAAGGTCATAACTGAAAGGTCAAGGTCATTGTGTCTCATGGTCCTTGTGAACCCAACATTCCAAGGAAGTTTTTGGGGATTTACTTTGCACCTCACACCAGTGTTCACTCTGACACTAAGGGTGAACAGATCCTATACTGGACCCCAAAAATCAAGGTGTTTGTGCCTCATATAGACACTACCTGTGTCCTTCTTCTTTGTAACCTTGCAGTGCAACTGTATCTGCCTGATTCAATGTCTGTAATCATCATCTGTAATGATCCATCTTGCCAAGCTCCAATCTACAATGATTGTGTCGGCAACCTTCAGAGCAGGAAGAGGTGGGAGCTAGGACTGTGACGACAGCAGGAAGTGACTACTTGTACAGAGATTAGCATGGTTGCTAACAGCTTCAGAAGCAGTTTTATCAGATCTGGTCTGCATTTCTTTAGTAAATAAAAACAAATGTTAGAAAGGACATTTTCACACTACTACCGATATGTTTTAGCGAGTTTGTCTTTGATGAGGCTTACATTTTGTCCTCTACACTGTGGCATTAGCGCCCGCCTACTACATTATCTGATTGGCACATAATGAATATGATTGACAGAACAATCACCAATAACCTGCTAAATATGCTTTTGAAAGGTTCTGCCTATTCCCAAACACTTTCTACGAGCGTTTCCCAGGTGGACTAGTGAAATATATAGACTGGTCGATCTGGTGAGTCAGGTTAGCAAACTGGACCTGAACGGTGAAATCATTTCCTGTCACTTATCAACCCCCACTCCTTCACCCCTGTTATCCACAGATGATGCCTGCACAGACTCCTTCACGCTAAACCAAGTGGCGAGGATGCACTGCTACCTGGATCTCATCTACCAAACCTGGCAACCTGACTCCAAACCTCCTCCAGTACCTATGGCACCCCAAGTCGTGGAGCAGCATCATAACTCCATCACCCTGGAGTGGTTTCCTCCCATATCTGGACACTTTTACGACAGGTGAAAGAGCTTTAGAGGCTGCCAATCAAATGCTGGTGTATATGCTAATAAAATGGTTCAGGATTTATGACGTTATTGCTTGAGTTAATGTAATGATAATGTGATTTAACTGGAGATTAATTTTTACTGACTGCAACACCTTTAAGTCAGCCAAGTCCATAAAGAAAACACTGTAACACTTTAGAAATTAAACACTTAATTTGATATCTCTTTGTTAGAGTAATTGAATGAAATAAATCAGAAAATTTATTTGGGCTGTATCTAAGTTGGTTGCTGTGCCTGTCTGTTGGTTTCCTAGAGAATTGGGATCAGTGTGTGATAAATGCACTGAGGGGGGGGTCCTGCTGCAGTACGCCTCCAATTCTTCCTCCCCGAGACCATGCGCACCCTCTGGACACTGGTCCCCGCGAGAGGCTGAAGGTACAGATTTCCTTAAGACTGTTTAATGTTTGTCGGAATTGTTTCTTCAAGACAACTGAAAAAGCTCCCACAGTGTCTGGCTTTATGCTGAAAGACCTTTTTAAAATATTTAATCACATTAAAGCATTTCAGACCGGCAGACCTCAAAAGTGTTCTGAAGCAGATGCCTCTCCCACAAAGATTTTATTTTGTTTTTGTATCTTGCATAACATAACGTGGAAAAAGAAAACCTAACGAGTCACAACAAGCACACAGGACTGTTTAGAATCACTGAAGAGTTTATCTGATGACTGTAGGCAGGGGTAGGCTAACACTACCCATTGACTCCCAGTGTTTGAGCTATGCTAATTAGCGGTGGGCAAGCTCTGCCTGTCTCTTTTTTGCTACTGCACGCACAGTCGAAAGAATGGTGTCTATCTGCTTGACATGGACTCAGGAGTGAGGCAAGACAAAACAAAGAAAAAATGTTGGCGTATCCCTTTAAGGACACTTTGCATGATGATGAATTGAATCACAGGATATGGATTAAAGACTGTGTTGTAAACAATTAACTTCAGGTGGTGGTGGTCTGATCAGCTCCGGGCGGTCCTCTGATTGGATGATTGTAGATTGAGACAGTTTTTTTGCTTATACTGTATAAAAAGACATGAGAGCGTAGTCTTACTGCCACAATACCTTTTGAGGGTCTATTGAACTGAAATGTTGAAATGGGATTAAGCTTAGGTACAGAGAACAGTTTCCAAGTTTAAAAAATTCAAGGGATCGATAAAGCGCAACAGATTTGGTACCACTTTTGATGCCTGACAAGTCTAGAAATGATTTTAAGGCTTGGAAGCAACACATAACCAACAGGTTATACGTTCTGCCTGACACTGATTTGCTGTTGGCGTCAACATTATTTCCACTATTTCCAGCTATTTATGAAGTGCCCTGAAAGCTTTGAGTGCTTGTTTTCTTGTCTTTGTTTGATCTGCTTGGTAGAGAGAGATTGATGCAGAGTTGAAGTGGCTTCTGCTGAAAATTGACTGGCTGCATATTTCCAGAGGTCCTGCGTGAAAGTGCGTTGCTGGCACACTGAGCAGATAGAGTAAGGCGCAGGCTGTGAGATGGGCTGATTGAAATGACTGGGGGTGATTTGCTGTGGACTGTGTGGCACACACAGACTGTTGCGCAGTCGGACTATGTGGAAATCGGGGGTAACACAGATTTCAGTCTCTCGTGAATGATGCATGAAGAGGTGCAGCATCTTTTGCTCTTCTTACTTGCAGCGTAAGTTTCTTTACGCACTGGAGATTTCCCCCTTCCAGTTTAGATGGTGTATCTTATTTTGCTGGCTGCATTTATCAACTGAACTTTTGGCTGTTTGTCCATTTTAAAAACCTTTTTTTTTCTTTTTTAAAGTCAAGTTTATTTCAGAAGAAAAAAATCAAAGCCACTTATGTACATCAATATTTTAGCCGATTGCTCAACTGGTAAACTTAAGTATTCAATTCAGTCATATCGCTTAGAAAACAAAACACAGATTAAACAATTGCTTGCATATGATTCCATGTATTGTCCTGTTATTTTCTTTTACATTTTTAACCCAAAAGTGGGTTAATTACAAGGCTTTATGATGGTACAATTGACTATTAATTTCCCCTATAGCCTCATCAGGCTGTCCCCCCTAAGGAAAAATGTTGGCTGAGTGCTTTAGTAGCAATCATATTCACAAGTGCCATTGGCCTCAAGCAGCCCGACTTTGAAAAACTTGAACTACCCCATTAATATAACTCTTTCCACAATAAACAGTATGATTACCTGATTTAGTGTTTTTCTATTTCTGTATTTTCTGAGTCAACATGCAAGAATGTTGCAAACTGACTCAACTTTAAAATATGCAAATGACTCACTGGATTCATGACACTTGGGTCGTGGGACAACATGGACAGTTCAACGAGGTCGCTTCCCTCTGGATGGTGCTGTATGGTGAAATTCCCATATGACAGCTCAGGCCTAAAACACAGAGGTTAGAGATCATGTCTTAGCAGTAAATCCCCACTTTTGTAAATTTTAGTTAAAGGGGATTTGAGTGCAGTAAATGCTTAAATATGTGAAATTTCGGGAGTAAAAAGCCTTTTTATCTCTTTAGTTCACTTCTATAAAAATAGTTATTGTCCCATCTGTGCAGCTCTGCATACCCTGTGCAAGCTGTTGTTCTCCCATATGATGCAGTTTCTAATAAATATTAGATTAAATTACTTTTATTACCAAAATCGTCATGGCTCACAAGGTTAAGTCAAGGCTGTGTCTTAGAGTGGCATAGTTTCCCACCTGTAAGAAAAATTGTGCAGGGATTTGTACAGAGCTGAGACCTTAATTTAGGACATTTTTTTCCTAGACATTGGGACTGCACATCTACTTATTTACAACAGCAGATGTTCTTTTTAAAATGGAGCAATCCTCCACCAGCTGTATTACCCGGCAGCTTGTTACTTTAAGAGCATGTGGCAGTGCAGGCTTTTTGGAGCCCTAATGTTGCTAGACTAACAAGTTTATCCCTGTCTGTTCACCATGTGATGTAATGTTTGATAATGCCCAAAGTGACGTAAGGTATCAGCTCATTTGAGTGCTCCACAGAGGAAACAAAACTGTGGTGCATGAAAACAAGGGATTTTATATTTAGTGTTCTCATCCAAAGATTTAAAGCCGTTTGTCTTTCCTCATTAAAACGCAGAGTAGCAGTCGTTCATGTTAAAAGTAGGGATGCAACAGTTTCCAATATAATAATAAAATCTTCTGTAGAGCACTGTTCATTTAACCTGACACACCACACAGACCATCATTATAAAGTATTTAGAATATAATTTTAAAAGTCCATCCTGGAAACGGCTCATAGAAAGTGTTTGGGAATAGGCAAAACCTTTCAAAAGCATATCCGCCAGGTGATTGGACGATCGTTCCATCAGTTGCATTCATTACGTGCCAGTCACTTAATGTAGCAGGCAGGTGGTAACACCATGATGTAAAATAAAGAACGTGAGCCACCTGGTAGAACAAATTCGACAAAACATTAGCATTTATAGCGGTCACTTCCTGCTGCTGTCTCGCTCATACCTTTTGCCCCTTCCTGCTCTAAAGGACGCTGACTGAGCTGTGCCGCTTTGGGCTGCTCATAATCATTGTAGTTTAGAAATGGCAAGATGGATCTTCTTGGATACAGACATTGGATCAGGTGGATCCAGCTGCTTCTCCAGGTTATTGTTCAATTCGGCAACAGTTTTTAATAAAATATTGAACTATACGGTACTATGTCCACGGTTCAGTATGCTTGTGTGAACTGCAGTTTTTCCAGTTTTGAGTACAAACAGCTGTTATTTATTCCCGCCCTTTTCTCTATGTCATAGAGAGGCTACTTTAGGCCCCCACAACTTCTATTTGCCTCTTAGAATATGATCAAATTTAGAAAAAATGTACTTTGTTGTGGTTTTAATGGTATCTATTGTTGTTTAATCGTGACAACTATTAATGCAACCCCATAAACAATTGTGATTGAAACAGTTTTATCAGGATTTACATTCTGTTTGATTTGTTCTATTGAAATTAAGAAGTAACATTAGCAATATTCAACTAGACTAGGCTTCAGGCTGCTGGGCACACTTTCAGAAAAGTCGTAGTCTGCCTGTGACCATAGATTGTAAAAGAATTGGACAAAGCCACTGTCATATGAGCCTTTGGAATGCTATTGGTTTCCTTAATGAACGCCTTCAATAAATCCTCAATAAAAGAAAGAGGGGTTGAATTTATAAAAAAAAATCACCCCCCTCACAGTGAGAGCACATACAGATGCAGCCACTTTCCCCACTTTCCCTGATAGGACCTTGGCTGGTCCCTGACAGGTCCATGACAGGGCCTGCCCACCCTGACAGTCATAGATTGTAAACTCTGGGCCATAGTTGGGTGAATTTGTGGTGTCAAATTTGCTCAAGTTGATTTGGCAACTGATTTACTAACTAAGGAAAAGGCTGAGGCTATGTCATCTTGTAGGGGAAGTGCCATGTCATGGCAGCACCCTGCAAATGCATGAATGGGCATGTTTTCAATGGGTTCTAGACACAACATCAGAGAAGTGGAGGGACTTCCAGTGGCTGGATGTTGGCTGGTAACTGGCTGGAAGTTTGCAGGCAGCTGGCAGGGAGGAGAAAATTGAAGTGGGCTGTAAAGATGCGTATTAAGGCTGCAACAAACGTCTTTTCCCTACATACAATCTTTAAGCCTGCCTCAAGTGGACGCTCAGGGTTTTGAAACTTCCGCATGGGCCTTCATGTTCAGCCCAGGAGGTTGCTGCCTGCCTGTGACAAGCAGAAAAAGCTCAAGTAGGTGGAGGCTGTATAGCTATTAAATAATAAACCCCCTTAAAGAGGCTTAGCACATTTCTCTGTGAACTCCATGAACTGAGAGTGTGCTTAAAGGTGCCACGTTCTTCTGCTCCCCAAGCCCCCAACATTAAAAGCAAAGAAAATTGCATTTTGCAAGTCATGGGACCTTCAAACTGAGGACAGCACATTGCCAAAGATAGAAATGAATGAAGTTTGTCACACTGAGGTTCTTTTTCCAAATTTGAAACTTCAGCAGACAGTTTTTCTTCATGTTCTAGTGTGTGTGTGGATGCTCCATAGACTCTAACATCACTGAGCCTTCCTTCACACAGGCTATAGTGTGTGTACCAGGGGCAAGTCTGGGCTTGTCTAACATGCTGTGTGTGTAAACTGTACTCTATTTTCCCTCTTGGAAGGGGTCCCTGTTTGTCGCAGCTCCCTGTTCCCTGATAGCTCAGCCTGGGCCAGCTCCACTCTGGATACTGCAGCTGCTGTTTCCTGCTGTGATTGTGCATATGTGTCCAACTTCCAAAAAGACACCCGGGCAAACTACAGACCTCAACATACCATGTGTTAAATCATCTTCTCATACAAGCTTATTTTTCAAGATAAGCACATCCACGTTTGTGCTTGTGCGGTGTGTGCAGGTGTTTCTCTGTGCATTCATCAGCATTCATGCATACTGTACACATAGCACCTGTTATCTAAGGATATGTGGGCTATGTCCTCACATTACTCCACTTGGAAACACGAGCGTGGTCAGAGAGCTGGAGTGCCGCTCATAAATCTTGACTACTCCATGCCTTGGAGAAAAATCGCTAGATAAAAAAAGCTAGAATGAAAAAATAAAACAGAAAACACACATGGATATGGATTCAGGGAGGGGGGTACGCGAGGTTGGGTGGGGTGGAAACCACCCAAGATAGTTAGCAGAATTGCATGTGGTTAGCGACATTCACAAGGGAGGTTCCTGGGCTGATTGAAAACAGCAGTGTGCATGAATGGAAGTGAAAGGTCCAGGATGTGCATGTACGCCATCAAATGTGGAAATGTGTGCATGTTATTTAGCAGATGGAGGTTCGCTTACAGACTGATGATCACATGCATTTGCAGTATATGGAGCGTGCAAAATGTTTGCTTATGTGTGAATGAGTGTAGATTTCCTTCTAGGAGTTTGAGCAGAGTTTTTCCCTGTTCTTAGACTGGAGACACATGACAATTCTCAGATCCGAACTGAGTTTTAGGAAAAGGAAGACTGCAGACTTGGGGACAGCTTTAACAGATTATTAACATCATAATGTGAGGAATACTCAGAATAGACAATTTGGTCAGATACCTGCTGCTCGTAGTGACAGTTGCACAGTGGTGATTCCTTAGACGAGGGATCTCACAGAAGCTTACATGATGAAATATGACTTTAAGGGAAAAACAAACATGGAGGACTACAGACATTGGTAGCTGGCTCAGTCCTTGAACTGTGACAATAATACCACAAACTGAGTTTTTTTCTTTAGTATCTTGATGGCGACGCTTCCTAGTCTGCTTGCTCTCATTGGCTATTTTATTGTTGTATAGCACAAATGGGTAAAATAAGGTTTGGAGGCCATAATCTTGCTCTGTATACACCTGCTGCATACTGAATGACAAAAAGTCTGCCTAAATTTAAGTTCAGCTCTACCACCAACTAAACACAGCCCTGAAGTGAATTTCATCTATCCACTCTCGGTCCAGGTCTCAGGTCAGGCTAGACATCCCTCTCCCCCACACCACATTATTTTATTTGTTTTTGTGTTTATTTGCCCATAGTTAATAAAGAAGTCAAGAAAACAGTGAATAAGATTAAGTTACACTTGCAGGTGAGGTAGAAACACAATGTGGGCCAATTTACAAACCTCACCTAAGAGTAAATACAGATAAAATTAGCAGAAAAAAAGACATTAAATCCTAGTAATCAAAGAAAAACAAACAAATAAAAATCAAATAACATACATTTTTCCAAAATGAGAGACTGCGCTGACACAGAAATAGAAAACAACAAAAGAAAGTGGTACATAAACCGTATTTTGTCAAGAAAAATTTAAATTTGATCATTACATTATCATCAAAAATTTTTTTAGCCTCACTCTATATCTGGACAGGGACAGAGACTCTGTCAGTAAATAAAGATACTTGTTCCATAATTGAATTCCGTGGTATTTTATTGAGCACTGACCTCAAGATGTATGATACAGTGGTAGGTACAGGTTATTGCTTTGTCTTGCTGAATAAAAATTCACTTGAGAGTTTGGAATAAAGAACATTTTAAAGCTTTCTGGTAATTCTGTACTCATGTAATTGACTTTATGAGTAAAAGTACACAATTGAAAAGTATTTATATAAGAAATAGATAATATATTACACTTCAAAAGAAGTGGAGATGAAGCATCAATGGATCTGGAAAACGTTGCAAATCTGACAAAAAGTCAATTCCTCCACCAGGTTCTAGGTCTGCCTCGGGGTCTCCTCCACCCAGTTAGGCATGCCTGGAAGACCTCCACAGGGAGGTGATCCTAACCAGATGCCCCAAACCACCTCGACTGACTCCTCTTGATGTAGAGGAGCAGTCACTGTACTTTGAGATCCCTTTGGATGTCTGTGCTCCTTATTCTATCTCTAAGGCTGAGCCCAGCCTTAGTTCTTTCATTACCCAAATCTCAAGACCATAGGTGAGGGTTTGAATGAAGATGGCTCCCTCTTTACCACGACAGTCGGGTTCAACACCTGCAACCTCTTTCTTAAAAAAAAAGGAAACAAGATATTGAAGGGAAAAAGAGACACAGAAGCACTCTTTAAACAATTAAAATGCCTTTATTTTAATGGCATGGTCCTGTAGAACTTAAAAAAAAAAAAAAACTTTGATATGTTTTTGGTATCAAGCCTTTATCAGGACGTCATGCCATAACATACCTCTGATTTACCTCTATTATTACTCTACCTGAGACACTCCTGTCACTTTAAGGCCCCCTTCGTCATGTGGGCCCATTCTGCTCTGATTGGTAGACTGGTCTGCTCTGTCAGTTCATCACTGCTCGCGCCATGTTGTCAGCAACTCTGCATTCATTCTTTCTCTGTACTGGGCTTGCCACTTCAAGTCAGTGGGATTAAATTTAGGATAAAATGCTAGGATGTCACATTTGTAGGTCAATGGGCTGGGGGAATGAGCCCTTTTAGGCAGCTACTGGTGCTCTAAACAGGGAGAGGAGAAGTAGTAACTCTTTGTCTTATTCAGACAAGCTTTCTATTACATGAAGGTGACATGTAAAACACGCTAAAGGGCATGTGAAACTGGAAAAAGCATAATCTAGGGCCTTTAGGTTTAAACACAATCTGACAAAGCCATCACAGTAAATGACCCCTCCTTTTATAGTGATTCAAGACCTACAACAAGCAATCTCAGGAGACAGAGTATATGAAGCAGTAGCAGTTTTCTGCAGTACAAACAGAAAGCAGAGACAAAACTACAAATCACACACAGAAACTAAAAATCCTCAAAAAAAGTTAGGAAATGTTATTTCAGTCAATTATGTCTCCCCTTCAGTAAAACCAATTGGTATTGAATGCCTTATTAATCACCTTAACAACCAGGTACAACTTTTAAGGATCATGCTATTGTCGAATTAGCAACACAGCCAAACATGTGGGCCCCTGCAAGTGGAAGCTGGAGTTCTGATACCAAGAGTGGCAGAAATAATTGGTGTCAGCCATGGAAACAACACCCAAAGAAGAAAGCCTATGGTTCCTCACCCATGTTTCACTTAGAAGCCATAGGTTTTGTTGCGGGGGAAGAGGGGATTTTTGCACTTTTTTTTTTTGTTTGGGAGCTACCCACACATTTAGCTATGTTGTTCATTCCACAAAAACACAATCCTAACAATTGTACCTCATTGTAAAGGTGACTAATTATGCTTTCCAACTATATAAAATACAACACCAATTATTATTATCAAACTGGAGAAATAATTGACCGAATAATGTTTACAAGTTGTTGTTTTTTTGAGTAAAGATCTTTGGGTTGATCAATGTGTGTTTACAAGCAAAATGTTCAAATCAGGCGCATGAGGTTTAAATCCAGCCTAATCTATTGTGCAGCCAGCTTTATGTGGTGCAAAATGTAGTGTCAGGACCAGCCGGCTTATGCAATGCCATGTTGATTTTGTCTGTCTGTTTGAGAAAAACAGCATACTCAAATTATGCCCTGCTCCAAAGATGTTCTAATCAAGGATAATTGTTGCATAACAAATAAGACACCATGTCTCCCATCTGTTACATCATTTCTCCAAAGGCCGAGCCACTTAGATTAAACACCACAGTCATTCTGACATTGTTTGACCCAGTATTTCTTGGTAAATGGTATGACCCAGTCCAGATTTCCTTTTAATGTCACTGCACTGGCAACGGTCAGGACCAGAGGCAGGAATGTCACCTGGTTGTTGGTCCTTTTTGTAATAGTGAAACCTCAAGAATGCAATGAGGGATGTTTAATAGACTTTGTCAATGCATCCTCTCTGACTCAAGGATGAATTTATCAGATCGTGGTAATCACTGGTTTGTTCTTGATGGATCCATCTCCTTGTTTTGAACATCCTATCTTGTGCTTTCAGGGTTTTATTGTTAGTAGAGGTCATAAGTCGAGGTCAAAATCATGGGATTTTGAAATACACTTGGATGGATTTTCTTTTAGCTTTGCACTTTTGTCACTAAAAGCGCCTGATTGTTTCAGTACTGATCAGTATTAGACGATTTTTGTCAAAAAAAAACTTGATCGGTTTATCAGAATTAATGCCTGTAAACACCAATACCTACCACGGATCACCTGTGAATTAACCTTGTGGCTTATTTATGGATGCCATCCGCATGTCTGCTGCCCCTGATGCTCTGTCATCTTTTTGAATAAAGCGCAACGACTCCAAAACTTTGTCTGCAGTCAGTTCAATTCAGACTAGTAATCAATGGTCTAATGGTGTGATGCATCCAGGCGTATGAGCATTTGACGAAGCTAAGACAATTTTGTGTTTAAATGTATTTTACAGATTTGGACATTTAGATTCTTACTGAACCTTGAATAAATTAAGTCAGGGATGAGATTTGTTTTCTTCCCTGTTTGAAAATTGGTTGGTCGGTGATTCAGCAAATGTAAATGCCAGAGACACTGTTGCATGGAGTTAAATAGCACCAAAAGCAGCAATATTTATATCAGAAACTTTAATCAAATCAGCCGGAATGTGGTCTGGACTTGGACTGGAGTCTGCCAGTTGGTGATTCCCGCTCTAAATGTCTAAAACTCCTGAATATCCCCTGAAATTTACAGTGAGCTGCATGTGTGAGCACAAACTGACATCTTTCTTGCTCACATGTTACAATGAGGTAATGAAAGGGGTATGTGACCTGCAACCGGTCAACAACTATAGACTGTATACATGCATCCTTTGCCATAATGTATCTACGTTTATTACTGCCTCTGATTTTTATCACCCTTACCTTCCACTCAAACAGATCTGAATTGATGTGCATCCAAAAGAAGCACTTGAGTCATCTGCTCCATAACATAAAAAAGCAGCAGCCCACAGCTACGACGGATTAACCTCTGAAAGGCTCTGAGTGTAATACGACGTGACATCGGTTCCCAGGCCATGAAGTGTCTATTGCCTCTAATAAAGCGTGTCTGTGTAGTGTCTCTTTGTTAGTGTGTGCGTCAGGGCAAAAGGGTTAGAGGGGGTTGATGTCTGTGTTGTGAGTGAGGAAGTGTGTAACAGTGTGTGACAGTGAGTCATTGATAGTGAAAGCCAGAGTCAGACACTTCTTAGAAAGCATAAAGCATGCATGCCCGGACATATCCCGCTCAGTTTATCCATCCGGAGCTCTGGCTTTTTTGTTGTTGTATTTTTGGATCTCAATGATTGTCCAGAGCAGTCAGATTATGGCGGGAAAGTAGGACAACGCTGGCGTAGGTGTATGTCACAGATATCACACCGATACACCAACCAATCACTTAATAGTAGATTCAGATATGAAGCATTAAACACTTTTAAAATTATTACCAGTGTCAGTATTTTCTAAAAGTAATCTTAATGACTTGCATAGTTACCGATGATGGCTGCGTTTCTCAGCTGATCTAGCTCCAGGACCCACACAGGTCACATTCACACCTAAAGTTGGTAGGACTCGTTACGGTTGGGTTGTGATGCTACATGGTGTCACTTTGTTTTGTTTTCTTTCAAGATTGCACTTGTCAGGTGGAACAAAACCTGTAAAACGATGGATAATTTAGTCATCTACCAATATCTGGGGCTGTAACTGTTGTCTTTGTTCCTGCCATTCAGCCCATTGTTTCGCTATGACCCAGAAATACATGACTGGCCTTGAGCAGCTCTGAAGTTTTTTGTGCCATAAAATAAAGATATAGCTGCATTTTGGCTGCATGTGGTGGCACTGGAGCCAATATGGTGTGTAACCATATTACACACAGAAACATTGAGGTTAATCTGTTAAGAGGACTGGAGGCTGCAATGGTGGAGGTAGCAATGCATAATGGTGGTGGTAGCAATGCTAACGTTAGCTGCACTCTCCTTGATAGTGTCTGTGAACGCTGTGTTAGCTTGCTTATTGTTGTGATATCCGACCAAATTCAAGCCGCAGTGCTCCGCTTTTTGGTTTACTTCCTTTTGGTTTGGATGACTTTCACACCCACCATGAACTGGACTCAGGTTTGTTTGGAAGCAAACTTAGACCCTCTTAGGTAACTGTGATCTTCAACTTCAGTCTCGAAAGAAAAATGTACATGAGTTTGCAGTAAGACTTTTTTTTTTATCTTTGTAAGATATAACGGAATAGGGCTGGGCTATATATCTATTTAATAAATTACATATAGTTTTTTGTTGCAGAAGATTTAAAACAATAAAAGTCAAGATTACTTCTTCCTTGACGTACTCTGTCATTCATTTTGCTTAGCTATTGCTAAAGAAAATATATAAATACCAGAAATTGAATTTTGTGTTGAAAAATCAGGGATTATGTTTTCAGTTGCTTTGTTCTCAGGCCGTATTTCCCAACCCTGGGGTTAAAATTCTAATTAGATTTTATGTTTGGATATAACAGGGGCAAATATGAACAATTAATTTCTGTGTTTGTACAGTACCTAAAGAAGAAATTAGGATTCAACTGTTTGGATGTATTTAGAAATATCTTAAAAGAGAGAACCACTGGTGTAATGGCTGTTGCCCTCTGTTGACATACCCTCCTACCTAGATGTAAACAAATACATTCAATAAATGTAATAGAACAAGCTGGATGAAATTTTCAGGGAATGTTTGTAGTGGCACGAGGGAGAACTGATTTCATTTTATTTGTGATCAGAATTTGGATGTGGATCTAGGAATTAGGGCAGTTTTCCACATTTTTAACAACTATTGACATTGTTGGAAATACCTTAGCCGAGTTTCTCGTTGCATGTCTAGTTTTGTCTGCTTTCATTTGAAGTTATAAAGGACTTTTTATGTCCACAAGAGGGAGTTTGATGTAACACAGTGTGAACATTCTGGTCAACCAACAAATGACTTTTTACAATCTAGCTGTCATCAGTGCAGTTTGAAAAAAGCCATGAGCTTCCATCACAGTCAGAAATCCTTGCTTATATCAAAACTCGATAAGTTCAGTGCTTTATGTGTGTTATTTATTTCAAAGTGGAGTGAATGTTTATCTCAGAAGACCCTGATTCAGCTTTTCTACAGGGAATGAATGCCTCCTTTTGAAAGCTAGGTCAAGATGGTTCAGTCACTTTGAGGCCCCCTCACCAATCTAAGGGGTCCAGCACTGAAGATCTGGGCTGTTTGTGGAAGAAAGCAGGTGGTGTAATTTCAAAGGGAGCTTATGTTCTGCTACTAAGTTTTAAAGAGGGAAATATAAAAAATGTGGGAATTTTGATGGCCTGTTGCAGGTAACTGCTCCGTCATGATTTAACAGATAATCAAATATGAAGCATCATTGATTGAACACTGGATTGGAATACTTTAGCTTGTACACACTGTGCTGCCAATCACAGATCAATCTTTGAAGTACAGTTTGCACTGCCTTAAGTTACACGGTGGATGACACCACTGTTCTGTCTCCTCTTAAATCTCCAACCACATTAGCAGCACTGCCAAAGCAGGAGTAGGGCCCATCATAACAGCTGACATTACAAAATATTTTCAGTGGCTTCAGCTCCCTTCCTCACAAACTCAATGAAAATCTACCCAGAAGGCCAGGGACTACATGAGCGGCACAAAGCCAAGCTCTTGGAGTATCTTAGTTCATTCTCCCCTTTTTTCTCCCTCCCTCTCTCTTTCACTCTGTCCCTTTTTTTTCTTTAATTCACCTCCACTCTGGCCACACACGCACTTACAGTACAATAATAAATGTGTTGAGATAATGTGGCTTGGAAACCGTTTTCAGTCCTCACTTGATTAAACACTGGAATTTTGCACGGTGCCCAGAAATGAGGTTAGCAAATGGCTTCGTCGGTTGCCAGCTTGGAAATGCACAAAAGGAAATCGAGGGAGAACATAGTGTCTGCCGCTCACTGGCTTCTAAAAGTGCTTGATGAATGTTAGTGTACGTCACTTGGGATAATGCGAGTTAGCTGTGTGTGGACTCCAAATATGGCTGGAGTGTGACTGTTAGACGTTGTAATGACTGCGCTGAAAGTGAGAACCCTGCACAGGCCCCTCTCTAAAGGTACGCACCTCAGCTCTGCCTTTCCTCTGCAGATGGACTCACAATGAACCCTCAGTTTCACCTCCACCTTGATGTTTGTTGCAAAAAAAGTGTTGGTGTGCCGACAAGATCACAGAAGCAAATTCTTGATCTCGGTCAGTGGTCAGAGAAACACTAACAGCTCTATAATGATATTTAAAAAGTTGCTTAAATGTTTTCGAGTATTTTTCATCCTGAATCTGAGGATCTGCTGCACGAACGATGCATGAATCTTTTACATATTAACAAGTTGTGTGAGTTCTTGGGTGCTGAAATAGCACAGTTGCTAGCAGCCCATGTAAAGATGCAGCATTCCATTTGCACAGGTTGCAAGTCTGAATCCCCACCCCAATGCTGTCAAGTGCATGCGATCCCCTTTCCTTGTTTTCACTTTTGATGTCCCTCTATCTGTCCTGGGCTGCTTATAGAATTAAGTAGTTGGTATAAAGTCAAAGGAAGGTTGTGCTGTAGAGTGAGATATTTGCCTTTCTGTTGGAATATTGATGGCTGGTTGCAGGTAACTCCTCGGTCAGAGTTAAACAGATACTCAAATTTGAAGTATGATCAATCAAAAAAAGCTCTTAAAAATAATTCCAATGTTAAAAGGAAGTAGTATAAGGGAGCCCAAGTCTTTGTCATCAAAGCTGCATTCACAGACCTGGCCAAAATGTGTACTTACAACCACATAAGGCTTGGAGGACTGAATTGTATGTATAGTAGTTGACCAACATTGAGTAATCATTAAAAATTCTGTGAAAGTGTGTTCCCATGGTCAATTTTTCTGTGTTCAACCCAGGTCAAAGTATCCAAAGTGCAGAAAAAGCTTTAGGCCTCTCTTTAGTTCAATCATCCATGCCTTTATGTGGTTGTGAGTACAAATTTTGGCATCATATGTAACATTCAGTGATTGAGATCTTCAGATACAAAGGGAGCTGCTGCACTGAACTGACAAAAGAAGACCTCTAAAAGTATTTGGATGGTTGCAAATGACATAGAAAATATAACTTTTTCAAATAAAATAGTGATGGGTGACACTTTCAGAGTCATCGTGCATAAATTATTGACATTTGGTGAGATTGCATTTCTTTTTAAACGTGCAGCAAAGGCCTCCATGGAATGTGAATCTTAAAAAATCATCATATTCTCACTAAATTTCATACATGTGTCTATAAATAATCTCTATGGTAGCTTTGTCCAAACTATAGCTTGGGGGCCTGCAGTGAGGTCCAAAACATATTGGAAATTTGGCCCACATCAGAACATGAAGTGTGTGCATTACTGATAAATAGAGAAACTGCTGACAGATATTGAAAGTAGCACAAACTGCCCTCATCTGCTTCTCTGTCTTCTCTGTTTCGAAGTCTGATTTACAAAGAACATTGTGCTAATCAACTCCAACACTCTTGTTAAGTTTGGTTTTGGTTTTGTGAGGTTTGCACTTGTTTAGCCAGGGCTGACCACAGCCCCCTGAACTCTGGTAGGGCGCCCGAAAATCATTTGCAATGATTGGCTGTTTTCCTTATCAAGTCAGTAATGGAAAGCTGTGATGAAGGCTGATCAAGCATCTTAACCACAGTGCATTGGCTTTACTAACTCCAATCCAGTAAAAGTAGTTGGACTAAAGTGGCCCAGTCAACCTTGAAATTCTATGTGGCCCTTGATGAACAAGTTTTGACACATCTGCTCTATGGCGATGCCTTTTTCTGTAAACATTTATGGGAGCGCTATCAAGCCCTGACTCAAAACTCTTCCATAAAACCACCAAAAAATCTAATTTTCCACCAGTTCTAATGCAAATGCCAAATTCAGTGGGGTTTTAGCCATGTTTAGGCCACCAAAAATGTAGCTCTTTTGCCAGAAAGAAAGAATAATAATTCCTCACATTCCAAGAGAATCTTGCTACATGGGCCCCAAAGTTATGTCTTAGGTTTGTCACATAACTGAACACTACAGCTAACCAGTGGGCCAAATTCGGTGACGAAAAAGTTTCCATTTATTGAAGACAGAGTTTCAAAATGCTGTTAAGTTGAGTAGTAACTTGTAACCTTGTGTAAAGTAGCTCAATGTTATCGAGCCCCCGATTGGCCCTAAACCCCAAACAGTTTAAATTTTTACTAGAGTCCAATACAGTTTTCATTCTTTTCATGTTTACTGTCCCCCAAGCAATTGAGAGCAACATCTGATTTTGCTTTGCACAAGCTTAAGAAAAGACTGTATGCCCAGTCAAAATGATCAACATGATGACCAACATTTAGTGCCATTCCAAGCCAGTAAAAAGGGCTTTGCACCTTTTAAAACACGAGCATGATTAAGATCATTTTGATCCAAAGACCTCAAATCCTTTGCTTTACTCATACAGCCTATCAAGGCTGAATTACAATAAATCTTATATATTTGTCAGTAAACAATTTGAGCTTGTATGTTGTTTGGTTAACTTGTGTTTGACCCTGCGTCTCTTTTGTAATCCTACCCCACAGGTCCTCCAGATGTGGAGCAGGCCTGCGAACCAAGTGTGCGCACCTGGAGTCCTAATGCAGGAATTGAACAGGGTGTTGTTGGCCTGTCTGAGTGTCCCCTCCAGGGCTGCATGCTCCAGCTAGAGTTCCTTTACCCGCTGGTACCGGACTCTCTTACTGTATGGGTCACCTTCTTCAGCCCGGAGGAAACAGCTTTACCAGCGATTCACAACATTTTACTACTGACTGTCAGTGGGAACAACATTTCACTGGGCCCCAGTAATGTCTTCTGTGACATCCCACTGACTCTTAAACTGGATATAAAGGAAGAAGTGTATGGAGTTCAGTTTTTCACTATGGAGCAACACCTTGAGATCGATGCCACCCTCTTGGCATCCAAGCCAGACTGTGCACTCTGTAGGCACTGCCAACCGCTTCTGTATCGCCTGCTGCGCCAACCACCCTTCAGTCATGCACCACACGGCCTTTTATTAAATGAACCAACCCGGCGATACACCGACAGGTGAGTAGAATACTGTAGGTGTGCCATACCGTTCCATGTTACTTGGACTGTATTATTTTGTGGCTGCTGGTGATCCTCCTGCATGCGTTAATAGGATAAATAGCTAAAGGCTTTTTTTAAATTCCAGGGTAGATATGCTTCAGCTCCGACTCTGGAGTTTGGTTACCCTTGATTAGTGTTGTGGCGCCAAGATAGTTCTCATCAAATTTATCAGACCACCTGTCATAAAAACAAGAGAATATTAACATTTTAGAGCTCTATCAAAAACTTGTTTAAAACTGAAAAATATCCATAATATATAGATGTTTTTGGTAATTACCAATGCTGTCAATTTAGGGCAGCTGTGGTATAAACCTTAAATTGGGCGGTGGTCTAATAAATTGCATGAAAGGGTTAGTTCAGGTCATTTGATGTTTCATTGCTAGAGGCCTGTGGCACTACTAAATACGAGTGCCAATAAAGGAACTTGCGAGCTTTGTCCCTGGGGGTAGATATCTGGGGCGAACGCTAGCCAGTACATGGTGCCACCAAAAGAAGTGAAATGAACCCACTTTTGGGTAAAACTACTCGAAAGCTATGTTAGCTTGACTGTTTTACAGTAAGATTGTTTGAAGCATTTAACTTTTCCTCAACAAAGCCACTGTTTAGAACTAATTTTGAGATGCAACGAAGGGCTACGCAGGGATACATAACCCCCATGTCCTAACATATAACTGTTCTAAACAGAGCGGCTTTGTCAAGGAAAAGTTAAACGCTGTGAAGAATCTTACTGTATTTTCGAGCCAACACAGTTTTTGAGCAGTTTTACCCTATAAGTTGGTTAATTACGAGGATTTCGATGGAGCCATGCACTGCTATGTACTGGCTAGCATCCACCCTTATATATCTCCCCCAGGACCAAAGCTCACAAGTTCCTTTATTTACACTCATATTTACTAGTGCCATGGGCTTCTAGCAACCCTCACTTCAAAGAACCTGAATAACCCAAGAACTCTATATCTAAATATATCTGCAAGATGCAAAATATGCCAAATGGTTTGGTCCTTGTTGAAGTTTGATAGACATGTTTTGACCAAGCGGACAAAGAGAGCCTTAGATTACATTTCACTGTACATGCTTTAGTCTGAAACAATGGTTTTAACCCAAGCTATTTTGTTTTTACAAGTCTAGAATTGCTGAGTGACTAACATTTAGCTTCCTGCTGAGGTGATGTTATTGGGATATTTTGGAAGCACGAGTATGAAGCTGTTTATCTATCAGTGGAAAGAATCTACCAAAAATGTTAGTGTAATACCAGATATCCTTTTACCAATACCCTCAGGAGCGCTAGCAAGCCACCGTTGCTTCTGCAGTTTCAAATCTGCAGCCCAACATTTGTTTCCTGAGTCACAGGTCAATGCCTGCCCACATTTGTTTTTTCCCATGTTCCATGAAGCGCAGGCAAACAGATGGCTTGTTAAAGGTATTATCTGCACACTGTGGTGAAAGTTTAGTGCTTTGCTTTCATGGAATGTGCTGACTCGGCAAAGATTGTGCTATACATGGCACCGCTGCGTGTTATGCCATCTCACTATCATGCTGTCAGCGTGGTTCACATGAGAAGGAAAGTGCTTGATAACAGGCAAACGGGTGAGTATGCATGTTACGCAAGATGAAGCGACAATACCCGGGCCGCATTAAATGGCCTTACACAATTTCCTGATGGAATGGAAGGGACTGCAGGAGGCTGTCTGCTGTAAAGACATATTTATTTGGGATCTGGCACACTCCGGTGATTATTGATGTACTGTAGGTAGTTTCGTTGCTGTGGTATTTTATACTAGCTGTGGTTGCATTCCAGTGGTGGTGGTCAGTGGCACTAGCTGACAGTTTTCTGTAGTGAGAGAGCATATGGGATCTTGTCTCTGTTGAATGGACAGAGAAATTTTGCAACAAAGAAGAGGTACAGCAGCAATTATCATTCAATCATTAAAAAGTTCACAACTTCATGTGGCTCTGTTTGCTAAGAAAGCATTTACCTACCTCCTCCAAAGCAAACGATGGAGAGAAAGCATTCTTATAGAGATAGTTTGTGAGGGTGGTTTACTTTATGATGTTACAGCTTTTGATGAAAATCGAAACCTGCACATTTTACTGTCTTATTAGATTTCCAAGAGGGATCAGTATGTAATTGCTTTCCTGTACTCTAGGATTTATCAGCATGTCATGGCACTTCTAAAATAACAAGAGGGAAATGCATGTGGTATGATTTAAACATTGTTAACATGGCGGGACAGGGAAGTTTTCCAACTTTTCTCTGATAACTCAGCAACTTCTCAGCTGATTTTCATGACAATTTCAGGGAATGTTGGTCATAGCACAAGACTGAAGTGAATTCATTTTGGTGGTGATCTGAACGTGGATGCAGATTTTTTTAATTGGATTTCTTCACAGTCAATTAAGGGCATATTTCCACATTTTTGCTAAGAACTCAATACATTCTCAACAGATTTTCATGACATTTACAGGAAGATTTCGTCATGGCACAACGAAGAAGTGATAAGAATATGCAATGCGGATCCAGGAATTTGAAAGTACTTCTTAACAGCGCCAGATAGGGCAATTTTCCACATTTTCGACAATTACTTGTCCAACAATGCTGGAATGTCTTGGCAGAGGTTTGTGCTCTTGGTTTGTGCTCTTTTGCTTGTTTCACAAATCGATCGTCAAAGGCACAGGTCAGTTTTAGTCATACAGAGGCTTTGCACTATTATCAAGAAAATATTGATATCGGCAATAGTAAGTTCAAAAATGTCAAATGTAAGCAACAATAATCCAATATTGTGCATATATAAAGTTTAGGTGTCCATGATCATGGGGAAAAAATAAGAAAGATTAATTGACTTGGGCTGGTTACAACCATATGTTTTGTCACATGTGGTAAGATTTCTAAGGGTTTATGGCCACCTACATACATACATGATTGACTTAAAACATGAATCAATCCATGTTTATTTGGAAAGTGTTGTCATTTTTGCACAGTTATATTTTTCACTGATTAATTTAATTTATCACTTTTTTTTTTACAGTGTTAAGAGTTTGAAAGTGTTAAGAGTAGTGATGCACTGATTGTGAAAGTCAGGGCCAATTCCAATACTGATGTTTAAAGAGTGATTTTAGCTGATACCAATGTGTGTTCAATTACCTCTTTTGGCATAATTTTCTCATAATGCCAATGTTTTCTCTCCTGTTTGAACATAAATACAGTTTAGAGTTTTTCCAACAAGTCATTTTTACTACCTTGTAAAAAGATTCTTCTCTAAATCAACATTTTGTGGGCTAGATGTCTGTGTTACATTAATGTTAAAAAGCAGAAAAAAACATTTGAAACTGATATCATTCATTTAACGATGGCCAAAGTTTTAAAAAAATGGCCAGTATTGGCAGACACTGATGTGCATCCCTAGTTAAGAATATTTAGATTTAATAAATGCCCATGATCTGCAAGTTTTAAGGGAGTGATTCATTGTGTTTATTTTGATCTTGATACAAATCAAAAACCATTCAACTTGAGAATCGATAAGTTCCCTTATCAATTATTTCCACTTTGTTTTGTAGGCTTTGCAAGATAAGGATGTCACATTCTCATCAGAGGCAGTCATGATAACAAAGAATTCAAAAGTCATGGCTGAAGTCAATGCTGTGGATTAATGTTGTTAAAAATACACTTACTCCACAACTGTCGTGTGTGAGACACCAGCAACTTGCTTAAGCATTTATCTATGCAGCATGGAGTGCCATGTGTCTGACATTGTTGTCACCGAAAACCTAATGCAGGCCTACTTTTTCCAAAAAGAAAATTGATAAGGGAATCATTAAACAATCCAATCGATAAGCAGACTCATTAATGGAATTGGTATCAATATGATCTCATCAATTCCCACCCCTAATCAAAATAATTGTGACTTTTGTTTGGTATGATTTAGCAGCTCATTGTATTAGTACTGTGGCATTTGTAAACAAAGTAATGATTGTGAGAATAACGAAAGTGTCCCAAGGAGAGCCAGAAGTCAGAGACTTGTCATCCACATTGTTTTAATGGCTGACATGAAGCCCCGTCGCACTCGGTGTGTCACAACAAACACAGCCTTTGACACGGTAAAGGATGAGAGCAAAGTTCACCCCGATGTTTTGGCACGCCACAAATCCACCGTTAAGTGCTCTGTTTGATCACCGCGGTCCAGCTGCTGAAATGCTTTGTTGGCCACACAGTGAGCTGCTTCTTCACTTTGCTACATGTTTCCATGGTTTGGACGGAGAGGTGGAGGTCTGGATGGTGGGGGGTGATTGACCTCCCGCTGTCAGGCCACTGGCCTTCACCTGAGCTGGGGCGAACAGAGCGAGAGGACAACTGACATCTTGGCTTCTTCGGCTCCATCCATGGGTGGTGGTTTGTTTGGAATGACTGAAGGGGCTGGGAGGTCAGGGTGACAGAGTAAATTATGTTGGGGAGTAAGAAGGGTAGAAGTGAAGAGGAGACGCTGAGGTGGAAGGTTGGAGCGGTTGGGGGTAAATCATTGCGAGGCTAGAGGGGGCCAATAGGTGATGGAGGAGAACATTGGGGGGTCGAGGAAGGATGAAGGGAGAGGGTGGAAGGATTGGGTTGGTTTGACCCTATTCCTCTGAGGCACCCTGGCCCATGGGCTAATCCTCTTCCTGATGTGGGTTTCAGAGCTGTCATTCAGTCAAAGCCTATCTCCAAGCTGATGTGAAGAGACCTCCCACCACAGAGAGAGGGGGGAGAGTTCCCCCAGTTTCACAGCTACCCCAAACCCCCCTGTGATTGGATTGCTCTCTGGTTCTTCTCAACTTTTGCCCATTGTGTCCCACTTGTGGAGTCTGATGCTGCTTGATAACTTAGTCTGCACCATGTTTGTTCATAACTAAACCAGTTTAAGATGTGAATTTGTTTGTTGGATTTAGGTGAACACTTTCTATGACATCATTATAAGTAGCTTTGTTGTCAACTAACTTTCTTAAACCTACAGTTCCACGCCTACATGTGAAGGAAATGCAACGATCCGTTAATTTTGTCAGCTATTTCAGTCCTCCTATTTACAAAAACGTGTACAATCGTCACATTTTAGTAGTTTTAAACTTTTTAGTTTTGTCTAGTATGCGCCAACAAAGCACTTTTCTTCAGTTTTAGTCCACAAGAGGTATTTATGTTCCAGTTAGGAATGCACAATATTACTGGCACAACATCAGTGTCGACAGAAAGTGGTTTATTGATATTGGTAGATAACAAAATTTCTGCAGATAATTACAGCTGATATTTTGTCCATACTTATTGCTGATATCCAATATGCTTATAATTCCAAACTGATTATTGGCAATATTGATACTAGTAAAAAGCATTAAGCCTCAGTTTTATTAAAATTGACCTGTTCCGTCAATGTTTACAGGCAACTTTTGTTAGAAATAGATCTAACCCAATGAAAACATTTGTTTAATACAGGACACTTTTGATTTCTAATAGTGGACATTCAGTGATGAAGAGGTAAATCGTCATGGTATTTAGTCTATGGCTTATTTATGTCTAATTTGTATCTGCAAAATATCATCTGTAAATATTGGCAATTTTTTTTTACAACTGTCGATACCAGTAATTAACTTTTAGGGCAAATATCCGTCAATAATAATGTTGCTCCAAAAATATCATGCACCTCTAATATTAGCCGTATATTACATGTCATTGCAGTCGGGCACAAACCTCATATCTTTATTTTTTTATGATTTTTAATTTTTTATAAAACGGTGCTATTGGTCATCTAAAATGTTTGTGTAACGGGTATTGTACTTTTTAATCAAATTAAAGAAAAAAAATAATAATAACCAGGACAATGCAATATTCATTAATTCAGTAATAGAGCATTTTTTTTCAATTTCCTGAAAGCAGTAGTTTTGGAGATAAGAGGTAATATTCACAAAATGTAGATGACAGTAGCCACTGCTACACCCTTTTTTTGTTCAGTGCTTATATTAACAAGCAATAGTGTCATTTCACTGCGTAGAACGAACTATCAAAGCATGTCAGAAGTGGAGCGAAATTCGCCTTTGCAGCAAAAAGTCCTTTCAGTATTATTTGTTTTTCATTTGTTAAGGAAATGTGGTTCAGATCTGACAAAACAGCAACTAAAGCTGTTAGCATCTATGCTAATCTCTGTACAAGCCGTCACTTCCTGCTGTCGTCTCGCTTGTAGCTCCCACCTATTCCTACTCAAGAAGACGCTGATTGGGTCATCCCGCTTTGGGCCACTCACAATAGTTGTAGATTAGAGCTTGGCAAGATGGATCTGCCTGATCACAGACTTTGAATCAGGCAGATCCAGCTGCAGTGCAAGGTTATCACTGTACCAGACAATGTTGTTTTAGAGGCTCACTCTCAGGAGCTTTGAAAGCCCTGGTGTCCCAATGAGAAGAACAGGTCAGTTTTAGTCAAATAGATACCCTGTATTCTTGCCAAAAAACAACAGTCTCAGTATTGGTGACAATGAGTTTGGCAATATCGGCATATCAAATATAAGTAAAAACATAATGTTGTGCATCCCTAGTTTGAGTGGTGCTCCCCTCCCAGTAGCTGCATGCTTTTTATTTAAACCTGAAGACAGTTTAAGGTAATGCATTTTGGATTAAGTTATTCCAAACACTGTCCCTGCTTCTGCCTTCTCTGTCATTTTGCTTCACATAGGACCACACTCGAACGCAGACACACTCACACTCCTCCTACTCCTCCATCTCACTTCTGTTTAAAATCTGACACATTAAACACACAGTGGAGAAATATTACAGATTTTGAACACTTTACAGCTGACAACAAACATTCAGGACTCTTCTCACATCTTAAGCTGAACATACATTTTTGAGTTTTAGTCTCAAAGACTAAGTTTGATCATATTTTGGATTGCTTGCGAAAGATGCCACTGGGTTGGGCTCTCTTAATTTATTTGGCAGTAACTTTTAAAACGTTGTTTCGAAATAAAATTTTTCACTTAATTGGTCTTGTCGTATCTTCATTAATGCACATCAAACTCATGCACTCTGGATTTAGATCAACTCTTGCTTCACTGTAAGAAGAGATCAATATTTGAAATAAACTGAGAGTTTTGGCATGGCTCTCGTCTTCCTTATGAATTTTAAATCCCTCTCATCGCTCATTGATCTGACTTCTTCACATCCCGCCGCCCCCCGCGCGGAAGTTGGACATTTAGTAATAAGTCTTGCGTAATCCTCCTAATATGAACCATATTCTTGGGTTGCAGACGGAGCGAATAGTGTTGCCCTCGTGGGGAGTCTTTGGAAGTCTGGTGCACTCACTGAATTTCACAGCCAGCTCTGTTCATGTAACAAAGAAACATCAGGAAAGAAGTGGAGGCAAAACAAAAGTCAGAACTACAACAATGAGCTTCGTTTTGATACCACGTGTTTTAAATCGAGAAAATGTTGTTTTTTAACACAGTATAAGTATTTAAAGGCTCAAGAAAGAAACAAAGAAAAACATCCATTACAAAAAAAAGGTGATAAGGACAACGTGTACAGCAGCCTTTAAGTGACAAAAACCTACAACAACAAATCAATACCACAGAAACCAATCATGGCACCCAAGAAATCACAGAACACAAGCACATAATACACAAAACAAAAAAGAAAACAAATAAGACAATAAGCACAACCAGAAAATGAAACAATTAAGAAAACACAACAAATCAAAACCCAACAAACCATAGAACAAACTGCTAAATAAAAATAACAACAAATTAAAAAAGCACAATGACAAATAAAAGTATGGCAACAAATCACAAAGCAAAAAAGAAAACACAAAAAGAAGTCAAGAAGCACAACAATAATAATAAGGAAGATGTGACTACACAGGTGCTGCTATGTAGTATCTCTAGCACAAATACAACTACAAATGAAAACACCACAACAATACAAAAAAGAATACACAATCAGGAAGATGAGACAACACAGATACTGCCATGTAGGTCCTCTAGCACAAATACAACAACATAAAAGAAAACACAAAAAGAAAGATGAAACAACAAAGGTGCTGATATGCAGTACTTCTAGCACCAATACCAACAAACGAAAACAACGCAACAACAACAAAAAAGAAAACACAAAAGGAAAATATTAAAAGAAATCAAAAAGCACAATATCAAACAGGAAGACGAACCAGCAGCATTTAAGAAAACACAACAAATAAAACACGCAATTCAAAAATCACAACAACATATCAAAAGCCAGACAACAAAACTGCTGAAAGTCAAAAACCTTCAATAAAATAAAAAAAACACCAGAAAATACAGCATCAGTTCTCACAACACAATTTTTTTTAAAAAAATCAACAAAAAGGAACACAATCTTTAAAAAAAAAACTAACGCGATAAACCTTTTTTTTTTTGCTGTTGTGTTTTGTTTTTCACTGGTTTTGTGATTATGAGTTGCTGCTTTTTGTGTGTGTTTTTTCATTAGCCAATTTGTTTTCTTGGTTGTGTTGTCTTATTGTATTTTCATTTTCTAAATTGTCTGAAGTTTTTGATTTGCTGTCGTTTGTTGTATTTTTCTCTTTAGGGCCACCGAATAATAAATTGATTAACAGAGGAGGTAAAACATGCAAATTTAGATAATGGTATGGAATTTGCTTGTAATTTATGATTATTTATAACAAGAATTTGTGTAATTTAAGGTCCTTAGGACTTCAAATTTTATTACCATGATATTAAAATAGGCATTTGTTTAATGCTAGATTGGTTCTGAGGATTGGATTTTCAGGTTTGTTAGTGTCAGTTTTAAGAAATAAGATGCAATTTCTTTAACAGATGCTGCATGTCCTTAAAGTCGACGAACTTATAAAGGTAATTGAAAAATTTAACTGTAATCAATAGTTGCAATTTGGTCATTTAAGAGGGTGGCTGGCATTCTAATATAAACAACTTTGGATTTAGACAAATGGTGAACCACAGGATCTTGTGCTCCATTGCTGTTTTCACAGATACACTACTTTACATTTCTGGAAAATTTCAGGAATGCTCCTCCTTGAATATCAACAGATTGTTGTTAAATGGAGGTGCCTTCAAACTTCGTACAGGAAAGTGAAGATCTTGGCTTTTTGCCTTACACACATGTAGCTTGCAGTTAAGATTTCAAAATTTTCATAAGTTTTGTGGAAAAGTGAAACAACTTCATTTGTTGTCCAGTTAACATCCTGGAATGTCAAAAAGATGTAGCACAGAAAAGCAAACTGACTCCAACGTAAACTTCTTCTAAAAAGCAGATGTATTTGTACCTCCTCTTGTAATAAACATGTGTCAATAGTTTGTTTTAAGGTGTAAAATCGCGTCAAAACCTCAAATACACATCGGCTGCCACACTCACAAAGGTAGAATCGCCCTGTTTGTTGTTCTTGCCGGCTCAATTATGATATTTTCTCAACTTTCTTAAATGTATCTGCTTTTCTCATCTGCAGTCCCTCAGCCAAGAGCAACAAACAGCTTCAGAGCGGAAACACATCCATATGCATGCTCACACATAAGCCTAGTGCGCACATAAGTGAAGGCAGGAACACACACAGATGGTTGCAGATATACACTGTGGCTGTTCTTGCTCTCAGTAGCAGGCACATCCATTAGCACATGCTTCCATGTGAAATCACCTGGTGCTATCAAAACATCTTTGAAAGGCTTATTACAGCGCCTGACTTTGAGCCAAAGCCCAGATAAAACAACCGCTCCTGCAGGGGTGCATAAAAAGACCGTCTGGATGCACAAAGATGCATCAATGAGGACATCTTTACATGTGGCATGTCTGTGGCTGCAGGACCGTCCTTTGTTACATAATATGCATACAGAATACAGAGTGTTTTATATGTATCGTATGCAACACTAGGTTTTTCTAAAACTTCTTCCATGATGAGTGAGACGTAAAACCCTCCATCATGGATGTATTGATTAATAAAGCTCCCATCAGAAGTTAGCAATTACTTCTAAGAATGAAGTTGATTTTTTTTTAGTTTGTTTTTGTTAGTTTGTGAACAGGAAACTCAAAAAGTTATGAACGGAGTTTGATGAGATTTTCAGAATATGTCAGAAATGGGCCAAGGACCAAGGTATTAGATTTTGGTGGTGATCAGAATCTGGAAGAGGATCAAGGAATTGTTTAAAGGATTTGTTAACATCACAATAAGGCATTTTTCCACACTTTCGCTAATAACTCATTAAGTTCTCAATAGATTTGGTTGTTATTTAATGAGACTCATCAGATCTTGCAACATTTTCCTGACCTTCTATTGTCTGATTTTGGTGAGCAGAGATTAGCATAGATGCTAACAGCTTCAACTGCAGTTTTTGTCATATCTGGGCTTTCTTTATAAAACAAAAAACAGCAACACTTGAGAGAAATAATGTTTTCGCTCCACTTCTGGCCTGTTTTGCTGAAAGTTTGATCTACATAGTGGCTCACATTTTGAATTTTACACCGTGGAAGAAGTGCCTACTACATTATCTGATTGGCCCCTACTGAATGTGATTGACGGAATGATAATCCAATTTCCTGCTGGATTTGCTTTTGAAAGGTTCTGCCCATTCCCAAACACTTTCTATCGTCTGTTTCCCAAACGGACCTGTGAATTATACTGGACAGTATCAGGATACTTTGATTTAAGGTTAAATTAAATTAGTTTTGGTATAACAAGGTCAGGGTCCCTTTTATATTGTGAACACATAACCTCCAGAATGCCTTAGGGGGTATTTGTCAAATTTGGCACAAACATTTAGACAAGAGTGTGAAGTAATTTGATTTTGGAGTCCAAAGGCCACTGCAATTTAGATTACCACCAAAACCACCCAGTCCATTTACTTGACCCACCACTGTGCTTTTACCGTCTGGGAGTTCTTTAACTCACCACGACACGTAAATGCCAGACAGTAGTTCAAGAGTTCACATTGATCCCTGAAGAAGGGACAAAAAAGCCATACATATGCAAAAGCAAACATGAGCTTTTCCATCGTAGGCAATGTTTTTTTCTTACACATTTGTACATTGCTTTCATTTAAGACTCTTTATTTGAAAATTTCTCTCCGACCATTTCCGTGACATTAACAGTACTTTTCTACCCTAATGGTCAAAAGGCTTTCTCAATGGGTCTGGATAACATTTTCAAAAAATGTTGATCATGGCACAAGGGAAAAGTGATCACATTATGGTGGTGATCTGAATCCCGACGTGGATCAAGAATTTTTTGAAGTTTCTGTTAACAGTGCAAGATTAGGCCATAAGAAACCACTTTGAATGATTCGAGCTTTGTGTCATGACTTGCTATTCTGCTGGGTTTAGCCATCAAAAGTTGGTTAAAGTTTGGTTTTTAATTAATCAACATGGTCAGTTACAATCCTCAGGTAGGCTGTGGTGAAACAATGCTCAATTCACACCTATGGGCCCAAAGTGTGCCAAGAAAATACCCTTCACACCATCACATCACCACCACCAGCCTGAAATGTTGATACAAGGCAGAATGGATTTATGCTTTCATGGTGATCATGCCAGATTCTAATGTCACCACAGAAATCAAGACTTTTCCAACCTTCCAGTGTCTAACTTGGGTGAGCCAATTGTTAACTGTAGCCTAAAGTGTCCCGTTCTAAGCTGACAGGAGAGGCACCCAGTGGTTATTAGAGCTACTGTTGCCTTTCTGTCATCTTGACTTGCTCTGGCCATTCTCTTCTGACCTCTGGCTTAAAAACCAAAGAACTGCTGCTCACTGGATAGTTTCTCTGTTTCAGACCATTCTCTGAAACCCAAGAGATGGTTGTGTCTGGATATGCCAGTAGATCACCAGTTTCTAAAATACTCAGGCTAGCCACATTCAGAGTCGTTCAAATCACATTTGCTTCCTATCCTGATGCTCAGTTTGTACTTCAATAGGTTGTGTTGACCATGTCTACATGCCTACATGCATTGGGTTGCTGCCATGTAAAGAGAAGAGAAGTCATCATCATGTTAAAACAGTTTTACCTGCTGACATTTATGTGCTACCTGGCTGAAAAGAATGTGTTCCCTCTCTTTTCCTCATCTATTCTCTGTTTGCTCTGCTCAAAGATAAAGTCTCCCACAGCTTGACTTTTCCAGGGGCTAAACTAATTCAATTAGTGGGGGCATGTTTGAGAGTATCCTGTAGTTTAGCAGTGTGAGCCAACATCGCAGAGCAGGACACAGTTTGGTATAAAAGAGCGTCTGTCAGGTCAAACATCCACTGTTGATAATAATAAAGCCAACATAAATATCTCATCCCAGGCACAGGTTCCACTTTGGAGAGAAATCATTTTGTTACTTGATCTTAAGGTCCATCAGTTTTTCATATTAGTGAAGCAAACGCCAGTCTACTTTTATCTGCTGGAATGTGGAGAGCAAACATAAGAGGCATGGAGTAATGAAAGTTCAGGGGAAAAAACAAAAACAGTTGATGATAGTCAAAAATGCTGTTGAGCAATAACCCATCTCTGTCTTTTAAGATAATTACTACACCTCTGTGCCAGTGATGTCCAAGGCTGGAGGTTTTATGTTGCCCAGCTGTTGCTGGATCTTAGGTCCATACATCCATTCTGGGCAAGTCTTGTGAACACAATATCTCAATAGCAACGTTAGATAATTTTCTAAAGCTTTGATCAAGCGTCACTGATCACTCTTGATGGAGTAATTACATTTTTGGGTGTCATTGGTCACAAGTCATAGTCACTGTTGCCAATTGCTTGTGAATTCAACATCCTTTTTGCCCAATTCAAACAGTTTTCGAACATACACCCTGCGGCAGATCCACCCTTCCAAGCTCCAATGTACTGCAATTAAGAGTGACCTAACGCGTGATGACCCAATCAGAGTCTTTTAAAGCAGGAAGAGGTGGGACAGGAAAAAGGGACTGCTCGTACTGCGATTAGCAAAGATGCTAACAGCTTTAGTAGCAGTTTTGTCAGATCTTGACCACATTTCTTTATTAAACTAGAAAGCACTCAGAGAGCACAAACCCCAACCAAGGTAGCTCACATATTGCTGTTACACTTATAAACAATAGTTCCATGATAAAGTTACAATCATAATATGATTCCTTGACCTGAAAATCCACACTTAGCACTCGGAATAATGTTGATATCATTATTAGTCAGACAGTTATTGAGCAAAAACAATAATTCCCTAATGGAGGTTCTCTGGTTCACCACCAAAATATAATCATTTTTAAGTTGGGCCATTACCAACATCCCCTGAAAATTTCAGCAAAATCTGTCCAGTAGTTTGTGCATAATCTTGCTAACAAACAAACAAACAGACATACACTGGCAAAAACATAACCTCCTTGGCGGAGGTAATGATAAACAAATGACACTAAAAGCACTTCTCAATAGAAAAGATATTTTGGCTCCACTTCCAACATGTTTTGAGAGTTTGTTTTATGTAGTAGCTTAAGTTTTGTATTTTGCACTGCAGCAGTAGCACCTGACTACTTCATTGGCCTGTAATGAATGTGATTGACGGGACGATCATCCAATAGCCTGCCGAATATGCTTCTGAAAGGTTCTTTCCATTCCCGAAATCTTCTTATTGGCTGTTTCCCAGATGAACAAGTGAGGTATATTGAATGGCCCTACTGGTGTGTCAGGTACTTTAAGTTGCGGAGAAGTGAAATAAATTGTGATCATTATTTTTTCAGATCTATTCTTACCACCATATCCCACTGGTGTTATGGTATAACTTGTGACTATGTTAACTGGCGGTAGGAAGCATCTTGAGTAAATATTTATTTGTTATATTTTGATTCAAGAAATTCTGATGAATCTGATGAAATCCTGTTATTAAATAGTTTCATGGATACTTTTGTTGGTTTCAACTATAATAATCATGGCAAAAGCACAGAACAAGCAGCAATGGGTCACCAGTAAACAAGGTCATGTATGAAACAATAACATCGGGTCTTGTTGAGTGTTTTTGAAGCAGCAGCATTGTGGGGGAGCGACAGAAACAATGCGTGAAAATAAAACAACATAACATAAAAAAATAAAAAGACAAATACACAAAAAAAAAAAAACATTTTAGTGACAGTTAAGGTCCGAAAGGCTGTTTTCCCCATGTTTCCTGTCTACATGGAGACACCCAAAATGGCGTTTTCAAAAATCTTTGCCTTGGCCAGAGTTTTCAAACAATACAGATGGACAGAAGGACAAAACACACAGAAAAACCAAAGTTTTTGAAAATACCCATCTTCGTGTGGACATAGCCTAAGGTTACCACCAAAACCACCCCCGCCCATTCGCTTAATCCACTGTGTGTTTACTTTCTGGCAGTTCTTTACCCCACCAGGACACATAACTGCCAGGCTGTAGTATTTTTAAGTATTTATATTGATCTCTAAGGAAAAAGACATCATTTTTTTTACAAGGAAATATGAGCTTGGACATCATATATAATGCATTGTTTTTATGTCTTACACATTTGTACACTGGATTAGTAAAACACACTTTTATTTAACATTTCTCTCTGAACATAATGGTACTCTCGGACTGTTTACATGAAATAAACTCTACCCTAACGCACAAAAGGCTTTCACATCGCCCTCACTGACCTTTTCAAGCACACACACTTTGATCATGGCAAGCAACATGAGGTTCATACAAATCAGTGTATGCCCTAGTTTTCATGTGAGCAGAATAATATCCCAGTATGCATGTCACTGTATTTTCATCATTGCAGAGGGCATTTCAAAATTAGCTATAGCGTACTTGATGGTCCATGTGAAATGATCTATGATTAAGTTACAGCTCCTATTTACCCATTTACTGATGTAACCCTCTTACATACATAATTCTTGCCATCTACTTTACCAACGCAAGCCATGATTATACACAACAATAGTGCACTCCCATCTACTAAGGTAACATACAGCATACATCTGACTCACAATTTCTTTGAATGGTCCTGACAAAGGAGTGTTTGAAACTGAGACTCCTTTAATTTCTTAAAAGACTTTTTTATGATATCGTTTTCTTGTAGATGGCATTGACACCCACATTGATTTAATCATTATGTTGTTTTCAGCAATTTTTATCCATCATTCATGAATATTTTTAACTGTTGATCAGTCAAGCTTTCCTCCAACCAAAGAAAAAAAATCTTAGCATATCATGCCCTAGGAATTATAACTATGACCAACATTGTGACAATTTTACGAGGATAATAATAACTTTAATTTAACCAGGTAGGTCAATTGAGAACCAGTTCTCATTCACAATGACGACCTAGCAGCATAAGAGGCAGATAAATAACAGTAGGGACATAAAGAAAAACATAGAGACAGAAAATACAATTATACAACATGTCACCCCAATCTCTGGAGAAAGTATTATTAACAATATTTATGGTGACATATACTAAAAAGGACATGTTAGTACATGACATCCATCCATCCCAGGGGCCTGATCCCAGCTGACATGGGGCGAGAGGCAGGGTACACCCTGAACCAATTTACCAGCTGATCACAGGGCCAGACAACCATTCACGCTCAAACTTACACCCAAGGTCAACAATTCATCCAATGAGCTTGTTTTTCATCCATGGGAGGACCTGGAGAAAACCCATGCGGGCAAGTGGAGAACATGCAAACTCCACACAGAAAGACCCTGGACCCTGAACAACAACAAAAAGTGTTGCATAAAACATGAAGAATAACATAGATTAGGACACTAAATTGTAGTTTACATGCACTCTTCATCTTAAAGTTATATATTGAAAATTATATTGTTATATCAATATTGAACCATATATTTGCATATTGTAATCTCATATAATTGAGACATAAATGAATCAGGGGCGATCTACAGGTACGTTTATAACTTAAGATTCTCATAAGATGGATATGGGTTTTAATGTGCAGCTTGCAAATACAAGTTTCCAGGATTAAACATACCAGTAAGCAAAATTTGACATTTATTTATTTTTTTATTTGTCTAAATTAACAGATTCTATGTTACATAGATATATTTTCATAGTAAGCTGACATTTCCTCAAATAGTTTCTTATTTTTCAGAGACAAAGAAATTGTTTCTTTTTAGATAGACTAGATAATGGCAACTTTTTTTTGTTTTTATCGTTGCCATGAAAACTCTTGTAATGCGTGAAACGTAGACGAGTAAGCAGGACCTGCTACTGCTGACGTTCTGCTTCTGTATCTCATTTATATTTAGTGCTAGTTACCTGTGGTAGACCACTTTACCCTCTGCCTGCATCTACTTTGTGACTCAAACTTCCTCCTGTAACTCCATCCCTCAACCTCCATAAATAGACGTCCACAAGTTGAATGGAGATCTGCGGTCTCCTTTATGTGCCGTCAGTGTTACTTCTCTTACATCGAGGACTCCATGAACAATCCATGAAGTGCATTCACTACATAGCAAACCAATGTTGCTGTTTCATGGATGACTCAGTCATAACAAGGGAAAAACACCTCTGAAATTGGACCCCCTGATTCAGAAGTTCATATCACGAACCAGGAAGTCCTTTTAGAGAGTTTTTCACACTCATTGTGCAAAGTTTCTATGGAGTGAAATGCTTGTTTTCTGTTGAGTGTACACAACGCATGTCATGAATTTCCTGATTGTTTTTGGAGTCCTTAACTTAGAGAACAATAACCATAGTGGGAGGGTGGGGGTTACTGTGTTTCTACTCCCTGATTCATCGGTGGCATTTCTTTGACTTGTGAGCCACCTGGTAGCAGAATTTTACATACTGTGCCTTTATTCCTATTAAGCCAATTGTAATCATGTACTGTTCTTTTTTTAGCACATGCATGAATTTAAATGTTCAGCTTCCCCTTGCCAGGAAGTATACTTTACCTTATAAAAAATGGCCATCACAGAACTTAAACCATTATTATTAAAAGCTGATCGGCATCGTCAAATGAATTTTTGTTTTACATGCTGACCTAGATGTTCTTTAATGGATATTTGAAGGGGATTGTGCCCCAGCATTCATGAACAAAACCTTCACTACACACCATTCATGTTTTCATTTTAAGTTTTAACTGTTGATATCTTTCATCTGTTGCCGCAAACACAATAAAAATTCCTTTATTTTGACGTGGCTTCAGTTCATAATAGCCCCTTATCAAAACTGAAATACAGACGCAAATAAAAAAAAAAATGGGTTCATGGCTAAAAAAGGAAATGGAGCTTGAAAAATAAATACTTATTTTTTTTATTTTTTTATTTTAAAGAGAGACAGAAGTGTAAAACAAAGCAAAACCCAGTGTGGAAATGACTGAAGAATATATTTTATTGCTCTTTGGGCTTTTTGCCATTTTTGTGGGTAGAAATAAGCCAACAGTTTTATCACAGCAGCAAACCACATGAAGTGTTTGTCGGCTACAAGGAGGCAAGTGGAGCTGTTTTGGATCCTTTCTGTATTTTATTATTTATTTTATTTTTATCATTTTATTTTTTAAAAACATTTTTCCTTCCCCCAAGTGGCCTGGGGGTATTTGATTTATAAAAAGAGTATTTCAAAAGAAATAAATTTACTGGCAAAGCATATTAGAGTTATTTGATGTTTGAAAGCCTTGTTTAAACATTCGCAAACACAATGTAGGGTCAAAAAACTCTGAAAGCCAAAAAAGAAAAACATGAAGGAGAAACCATGACCATAAGCGACAAATCAAAACTCGAAATGAGAAACCAAAACTGTAAGCAAAAGGGGAAAAATAAGCAAAAACGGAAAGAAAACTGTAAACAATACAGTTACAAATGAGAGTGCTGATGGGACTTTCGGTTATCCTGTTTTTATTGTTTCATTTATGGTATTTAGTCAGTGACTAAAACTGAAGACAAGATTAAATGTGCCTTTACATGATTTCTCTTTTGTTTGTTAGATTTTTACTAAAATTAATTCTCCCAACTCTAAAAGAGCTTCTGATGAACTAAAGTGATCCTAATGTGATAATTGTATGATGAATGGCTTAAAAAGGGCCTGTCAAATATCTAATTGATACATGCAGTATGTAAAGGCAAACAAATAACAGAAAATGAGCATAAAGTAATAAAAACAGGACAACAAATTTCTTAGTAGCACCCTCACTTGTAGGTAGTGTTTCTGCTTTACAGTTTTCTTTCCATGAGTTTTGTTTTTGTTGCTTTGCTTATGGTTTTGGTTCTTCAATAAAAGTTTTGATTTTTGTTTTCTTTATGGTTTTGGTTTTCTCATTTATGTTTTTTTTTTCCTTTCAGACTTTTATTTCAGACTTCCTTATCATGGTGACTCAAGAAACCATCATGGGGACTTACAACGGCAAAGTGAGTAGCCCCCCCAAACATTTTTCCTGTCCATTGTGTTATTAAATGCAGCTCAAATTGATAGTTGTTCTGCTGGAATAATGAGCTGCAAGTTAGGGGATAGTGCCAATTCAGAGACAACTAAAAATGATTCAAATTAATAGAGGACATGCCACTCAAAGCCCTATTTGCAATAGAGTGGTGCAGGGATGTCATATTTTTGTAGGCCAACGCGGAAGTTAGTAAAGCTAAATTGCCACTCACAGTCAAATGTCAATAAAATAATGATGTAATTTAAAGAACAAACAAACAAAACCCTGCCACTATTCTTGTCATTACAATAGTTGTGCCCTGTAGACCTGTAGGTGGTGCTAATTGGAACAGCACAATTCTTGGGAATTGAAGGGAACCAACAGGAAGTTATGACAGTTATGACATCAATTTAGAGGGGCCAGGCTTGTGTCCTTGTTGGGGCATAGCATCCTTACAGGAACTAAGTCTACGAAGGACAAAGCTTTTATTCCTTAGTAGACAACCAAGGTCGAACTGAAATGGAGTGGTCTAACCAACAGACCATTTCCAGTTTGCTCAACCAGCTACCCCTGCTTTTTTCCTTTCAATTTTGGTCTCTGCACCCATTCTTTGGAAACCTCAGCAGCTTCACTAAAGCTAGCTAACTCAACCAACTTTACTCATTTAAAATTACTTAAAGAGCTCAAATTGCCACACAAAGCCTAAGTTTCAATATAATGATTATGCAATTTTTAAAACAAACAAACAAAACCTACTGCAGTCTAGTCAGCACAACGTTAGCACCCCAGACCTGTAGGTAATGCTATTTGCAGCAGTTAAATTCCAGGGATTACAACAGAAAGTTTTATACTACAGTGTAAAGTCATTAGGTAAGCAGGGGCCAGACCTGTGTCCCAATTCAGGCATAGCATCCTTAGAGGGACAAACATTCATACCTGATTAGAACACTTAGTTCAAACTGAGTTGGGTTTGTCTAACCAATAGATTATTTCTTGTTTGCGTGACCAGCCTCCCCTGCTCTTTTCTTTTCAGTTTTAGGCTGTGCTTCTGTTGTCTAGAAACCTCAGCAGCTACAAAAAGCTAGCTAACATAACTAAGTTGATGAACTTGGTGAATCCATTGTTAGCTGTTAAATGAGGATGCACTTGCTGGCTGCGTTTGGAGAACCCTTCATATAGGACCATCTTTACCCATTGTTGTGAGTTTATCGGATTAGCCCCGGACTTTGGACAGAGCTTAGGTTTTCACTTCCTATACAGGCTGAATGACTTGTGATGACTGGCTTTTTGGCATTTGTATTCTGTGCTTGAGAGCGTTCCATCTTTTCATCTGGGTGAAACATTTTCTGCTGGTTTTAACACGACAGCCAACATATTAATCATCATGATGGTTTCTTGAATTACTATGATAAAAAAGAAACAGAACAGAAAATAAATAGATAGGCATATTTTTGGTAGATTCAAGGTTTTTTTGTGGCCATGGTTGTAACCAAATCATGGCTAAAGCTAAAACATTCACTAACAAATGGAACAGTATTTTTGTGGATCATTCGCCATTTGGTCAGGTCTTAAATTCTTCCTTTCAGTGACGTTGCTCTTAAAACATTCGGTAAGAGTTTGATGTTCCCCTGAAATATTTGTACTTAGAGTGTTTTTCTTCTTCTCCTCTCTTTGCAGGGATGTGGTGCCACATGTTGCATACACCTACCAGGTCCAAACCATCTCCAGCCGCAGTGAGAGTGAGCCTTCCCCACTTTTAGTGCATGAAGTTGGGGCACCTTATTGTGGCGATGGACGTATCCAAAGGTAATAAACTCCAAGGTTACTTTTACATCTATCTGAACCAAATAAGTCAAGTGAACCAAATAGCAGTGAACTATGCTGTGAATTTGTCTGAATACAACAACAGTAAGAAAGCTAACATTGTTTTCACTGGTAATATCAGGTAGAGTGCAGCTAGCGTAAGCATTGCTAGCACTTCTGGATTTAGCAGGTTGATATCAACAAGTTCATGCAGAATATGGTTAAAAATCAGTGCAGTGAATATGCCAGTTTCTTCTAAGCAGCTTAAATACAACTCAATCTTTATTTTGTCACTTAAAGCACTTCAGAGATGCTTCGAGCTTGACAATGTTATTATTTAAGTATTTAGTTCAGGCAGGATAGCAGGAACAAAGGGCTCAGCTATAGATTAGTAGTGGTTGTCTATATTACACAACATTTGACAGTCTTTGGTAGCCAGTGTGGAAGAAAACCAAACCAAAAGAAATATGACTACAATGTTTCAACTTTATCCCCAAACTGAACAGTCTGTCAAGTTTCAGGTGTTAAAGTCACCTCAAACTAACATTATTTAACAAAACCATGCATACACATCTGCACATGAACAGTTTTATGAGTTTGGCAGATTTTTCTGACCAATATCTCCTGCAATTTCAGTTTGAAAGGAGAAGAGTGTGACGATATGAACTCTATGAATGGTGATGGATGCTCCAGTCAGTGCAAGAAAGAACCCTTCTTCAACTGTATCGGTGAGTCCAGAAGTTAAGGTTTTGATAGGAGTTTGGCATCACTGGTTAAGTCCTTAGTGTTTTTTTGTTTGTTTACCTTCATGGTTAAGTTACGCTGCTGATTTGTATTTGTCTCAAGATCACCATTCAATAGACTCTGTTTGGACATAAAATCGAGCAACCTTGACTAGGTCTTGTTTTAAGCTTGCTACACATTAGACTATTTTAAAACAAATTTTCAATTCCCCATTATCAGGGGTTAGGGCTGACTAGGGGCTGGGATCTCATGCACACAGTAAAGGGGATATTTATGAGGTACATCTGTTGTCAACAAAAAAATGGGCTTCAAATGCAACCATTTAACTTATTTGCTATTTTCTTTTCCTTATTTCACCAATACCATTTTTAGGGATGCATAATGTTATTGGAACAATATTGGCATTGGCAGATAATTGCTTAAAAAGATATTTTTCCATATTGGCCAATATAAAGCTTGTTACAGATATTTATAGCACATATTTTTGCAGTTCATATTGGGCATATGCAGCAGGCTGCTTGATTATGTCAAAAATCAAAATTGCGATTATTTTATAGATTTTAAGATCCCGATTAAGAAAGACAGTTAGTCCCTGATTTCAAAACATATTCCACATGCTTTCATTGAACTCATATGCTTCTGACACGACCATTTTGAACATTAGAAAAATGGGGAATGTACTTGTCCAAATACAAATACCTCAAAATAATGCTAATGATAATAATGGAAAAAAAATTTAAAATCAACATGTCCTGTGGCACAGTAATCTTTCAAACTCGATTACTCAGTTTTCATAATTGTAGAAGGCAGTAATTGTAATTGAGAAAAAAAAAAATCAAAACTTTATTATTTTTATTGTCCACCTTTACATATACATCCCTCATACTGGCTGCAATATTGGCATTATGTACAAATGCACCGTAATGGTTTACCTCTTTACCACTAAATGTCCACACTTTAATTCAAAAGTATCCTGTTTTATATAATTACTACTTTTCATATGTGTCTAACATATTAGACTGTCACCACAAATAGGAACATGTCTAAAGGCTTTTAGTCTTGAGAAAAATATCTTTATCGGTATACATAATATTGAGCTCAGAATTATTGGATTCCGGTGAAAATTCCACATCCTGCCTCCCTCCTTTCTTAATGGATGTTTTTAAGCAGATGAAAATCTTCAGTACAAATTGAAGAACAGCCTGATTGTTTTTCAATGAAAGTGTGCCATGCACTGTGAAAGTTGCACTAGTCTGACCTTTGTCTTCAATATAGTTTAGGATTTGATCAAGGAATGACTTACTTTATTTCTTGTGAAAAGAGTCGCAGCTTTAAATATAACAGAGGGACAATATACAAGATGCAGTGTTAGAAAACTGAAAATGACAGTTCTCAGAAAGTTCTAAAAGAATTATTAGGACACAAAGTAAAAATGTTGTAAAGGTCCTGAGGAGATCCATTTTGTAACTTTGTGAATGAAAACACTTGACATCTGGGCTTCTTTTATCCCTGAGCCTGATGCCTTCCTCGAGAGAGAGAAGAAAATACCATTAGTTATCATAATCACTGCAGCCTCCTGTTTAAAATAAAAATCTGGAAATCATTATTTTTTAAAAGTGTGAGTCATTCTACACAGTTGAGTGACTGGCATCTCCTGCGTTGTTTCTTTTTTTATGAATAGATGGATGGTTTCCTCTTCACTTCCCTGCTGTCTGGCGATCATTTCGCCCCCCTGTTGTGACCGTGCGTGTGCATTCGTGCATGTATGGTTCACGCAAACACACACACATGTTTGAGCCTCTGTGAAGTGGCCACTTAATCCCTGTCAGATTGCTGGACTGTGTCGGCCGTGCTGTTTTTCCACCAACTGCAGTGCTCAGGGGCCGTGTGTAAGTGTGTGTGTGTGTGTCAGACACTGTTTGACATAGTTGTAGTTTTGCAAAGAAATCTGACACTATAATGATGGGACCTTCTGTCCATCTGTCTGCATGTGTGAGTGAGTGTCTGCCTGTCAGTGTGTTGGATAGTGAAATAGAGCTGGATGGAGAATTGACACTAAGTATACAACAGGGCCTGGGTGCTACAGTCTGGATGAGTTTTAATAGGCTGTTCACACGATGGAGCCGAATTAGATCTGGAATTGACACGATTGTCAAGCTCCTTTCACACGACCCGAACAGTTAAAGTCGCTGTGAGGAGTTTTGAACTGGTTATGCAACAGGCAGAGTTAATATTAATACCCTTGACCTCAAAGGCTCTTTCTCAAGAAGTTTTTGCACTGACATCCATCCATCCATTATCTATTTGGGGGGGGGGGGGCTATTCCAGCTGACATTGGGTGAGAGGTGGGTTACTCTTGAACCGGTCACCAGCCAAACACAGGACCACACAGAGAGACAAACAGCCATTCACGCTCACACTCATGACCGACAAAGAGATCAAAATGGCGGCCTTCTTGCTGTGATGCACATACACTACCTGCCACCTGTTGCACTGACATATCCAAATTAAATAAATATGACTAAACTTTTGACATTTTGATTGATTATATATTTGTGAAATGAGCAACAAGCTAAATGTGGGTAGCTGCTCAAAAATGTGTCAAAATCCCCTGCAACTGGAAGCTGGTGTTCTGGTACACAGAGTGGCAGCATTATTTGGTGTCAGCTCTGGTACCGTCTCCAAACTTAGGGCAAAGTTCAGTAAAACATTGGAACCCAAAGATAGACCGCTTAGTAGGTGTCCAAGGAAGACAACACACAAAGGAGATTGGTCCCTTACTCTTGCTTCAATGAGGAACTGTAGGCTATCTTCCAGGGGAGGAGGGGATTTTGGCACTGCTTTTACGTTCAAGCCAATTTCTTACTTTGCCACCAAATGACACAGCAGACATCAAGACTCATCAGTTAAGGCAATATTTTTTCCAGTCTTCTACTGTCCAGTGTTGGTGAGCCTGTGCTATATGTAGCCTTGGTTTCCTCTTCTTAACTGACAGCTATGGTCCTCTGCTTCTGTAGCCCACCTGCTTTAGGATTTGAGGTGTTGTGATTCATAAATGTCTTCTGGACACCTCAGTTGTGGAAAGTGGTTATTTGAGTTACTGTTACCTTTCATACTGGGCTACTTTTGCCAATCTCCTCTGACTTCTGGCATTTTTGTCCAGAGATCTGCCAAAAATTTACAAAATCCCAAGTTTCTGAAACACTCAGACCAGCCTGTCTTGCACCAACAACCCATGCCATGTGTGAAGTCTCTTGAATCACTTTTATTCCCTCTTCTGAAGCTTGGTTTGAACTTGAGCAGGTCAACTTGAGCAGCGGTTCACAAGCTTTTTTTCTGCTAGCCCAACCATTTTTTTCCTTGGAGTCGAGCCCCCCTTGGATTTACACAAAAGAAAAGCTGATATATTGTTTTGCAAAATGATCAACAAATTTAATTGTTTACATGACTAAAATCCAGATAAAATGGGCTGATGTACACATTCTTAATCAAAATCGGTTCTATGATCAAATTCTGACCACCTCAAGGCTGACAGTGCCTTGAACCCCCCTCTGAGACCCTCACTTTGGGAACCAAGGGTCTTTAGCATTTCTGCATGCCTAAATTGTATTTCTGTCAGGACCACTTTGTCAAAAAAAGACACCAGAGCAGTTTTTAATCTAGTTTAATTTATTCGCAGATATTTAATTTTGGTAGTATGACCATAATTGAGGCTCTCCCTGCCTTTCCACCTACAGATAGTGTAAGCCCTAAGAAGGAGTAGCACACATTCCTGCCATCTTTGCAGCTTACAAGGAAAATATGAGGCAGGGAAAGAAGCAGCAAAATCCCCCCAGAGCAAGTGCCAGTATCTGCAGGACATTATCTAGTTAGAAAATGGCAGAAAGGAGGAGCTGGGGTGGAGGAGGGTTGTAAGGCAGCTGGTAAATAGAGCAGCGAAGAGTAAGCAGGCTAGAGCAGCTTAAATACAGTGGTCTGAGTGCATTTAGGCAATGGCACATTAGAGGCAATCAGATGGATGTCAGCAGTGGTGGGCTAGTTTTGGATCAGCTGTTTGTTGGCATGTTAGCAAGCTTGACTCTGTGAACTAACGCCATGATTCATTTTGTGCCATGTGATTTATTGATTAGCTATTTGTGTTGATGAGCAGTTGAGCGGTTGTACCTAATAATAAACAGGACTATTTGTACAGATGAAAAAGCGAGCTATTAAGACCAAACATGTTGAATTATGCAGTGAAAACTGTCATTTTTTTAATGGGCTCTTATGGGGACTCCTTAGGTTTTGGAACCAGCCTCGAGTGGACTCTCAAGGAACTGCAGTTTTGAACTTTTGCATCAGCTTTAATTCTTAACACTAAAAGGTTGTAGTGCATTTTAAGACAATATTTATGTCTAGTTATTGATGTCAGGACAAAAAAAGTGATGTTATAACATCCTGAAAGGAAATGCTATCTTATTTTCATAAGCTATCTGAACACATTCCTGCACAGACCACAACGATGGTTTCTGAAGGTCAGATTTGTCCCAGTTTCATACACTGTCAGTGTAACTTGGGTTCCTGCGTTTGTTTTGACAGCCTACAGACCTTTCTTTTCTCGATCTCTATCCATCTTTGTTCATGTCATCACTGTTTCTCCCTGCAGCTGTATGCCTCGCTCCTTCTTTCTCTTGCACTCAATCACCTTTTCCACTTTTTTTTTCCACTATCTGTTTATTCTATCCCTGTCCCGATACTTTCTCCTTTTCCACCCTCAACTCTCTTTAGCTCACACTCTCCCAATTACTTCTGCCGCTTTCACAAGCCACCGTTTGAGCTCCCTCTTCTCTCCTCTCTGAGTCTCGCCCCGCGCCTTCTCTCTTTGCCTCCCGTTCCTGCTGAGTGAGTGGCGGGAGCGTATTCCATATGCCCCCTCAGTAGCCCCCCGTTTTGCCGTTGCCAGAGCACAGAACTGACTTGAGTTTTTTGGCCGTGCTGGAGAGGGGCTGGAATTTCGAGGAGGAGGCCCCGGCCAACTTGGCACAGAATGCCGCCTTCCCCCTAACTGGAACCCCACCGGCTGACACTGCTTTAGCTGAGAGCAGTGAGGCCCAGGCAACCTCCTTGCTCTGCTCCACCTCTCCTCCAGTCCATAAGCTTCCAGTTCCAGACCTTAACTCCGGGTGGGACGTCTGTAAAAATTACGGCTGTATCTTTCTTTACCTCTTGACTCTGTCTGGTTTCCCCCAGTACACCCTTGTCTCTCTGTTTGACTCTCTCACGCTCATTTTATCACTGTCTCCCCTTCCCTTTCTTCTCTCTCTTTCTTTTCTCCTGATAATATGTCCTTTGTAGATTTGTAGATTCTCACCCTCACAAATGTATTTCTCCTTTTTCATCCCCCATACCCCCTGCCTTTCTCCCTACTTCTTACCCCCCCACCTTTTGAAGTAATAAAGAGAGGGTTAGAGAGTGTAACCGAAGTCCTGGGGGGTGTCCTTCATTCATAAAGAGATGTTCAAGTACATTCTTAAAAAGTTAAAGAAGACAAAGTGTTAGTAATGTGTTTCATCTGAAACACTGATACCCAGTCTAATTCTAGATTAAACAGGTTCACATTTTATTGGGTGATTGGGTCAACTTTGGACCTTATCCCAACCTTGTACCAAAAGCCAAAATTTCTTGAGGGGTCTGTTCAGGTTTTTGAATTGGGTTTCTGGAGGCCCATGACACTATGATTGCTACTAAAGCACCTTGTCCTTGGTGGGAGATAGCTGGCTATTGATGCTAGGCAAAATATAGCCGTCAAAAGTGCCGCAGAAAGCCTCGTAATTAACCCACTTTTAGGTTAAAACAGCACAAAAAACTACGATGGCTCGACTAGATACTACAGGACAAAGCCCCTGTGTATGGAACTATTTTGTGATGTAACCTATGGGCTATGTATCTTTCCACCACACTCCTCTCAATAGATGTCCGGGTCAGAGTGTTGCTGTTGGGTCAGGTTGCAGTCATTGGAGCACAAACTTACATAAATCTAACTCCCTGGATAGAAGGTGCAATTATCCAAGATTTTTTTAAAGGCTAGAGAAATGGTCATAATTCCAGTTTCACCACGTCATCGTGAAACATGGGACTTCTGTGGAATTTTCTCCACATTTTGTATAATCATTCACCTCCAGGCTAGGCATATTGAGTTTTAAAGGTAATAGGTCAAAATTTAAGGTCATTTGGCCTCCTGTTCATTTCTTGCTGCAAACACGATATCTTAAAAACCTTCTCAAACAAATTTCTTTAAACTTTGCTTAAACATCCACTCTGCCTAATGAGGAAAATATCTTGATTTGGGCATTATAGGTCAAGGTCAGGTCAGATTTGGGAGCATATGCCGGGTTGCCACTTCATTCATCATGCTGATGATTCTTCTTCAATGTTAACCTATACTTCATGTGTCGGTGTTACATGCAATGGAGTTTAAGGGTACAAGGTTGCAAAATCCTGCACCCTAAGGCCATGAGGGCTAGGGGACACCAACCCCTTTCAGCTGTGTTCCCAATTGCCTTAACCAGCGGCAATACCTCAGAAAGTCAGCTTGCACCTCCCCAGCTACCTAACCAGCTTTCATGTATGTTTGGATCAGGTTTCTAACAGGGCAGCCTCTGGTCCTTTGACCAAGCCTTTACAGACTGAGCTACACTGTCACGAAGGGGGTCAATTTGACCTTGAACATTGTTACAAAACACACAATTACAACATCAAATAAGAAATATTTCTGTTTAATGTGCTACTTCAGAGTCTTCCTTTGGCCCTCATTGACCCACCACTGTACTTGTACTTTTACTGTCCAGCAACCACGTACCTCTGGTTGGTCCTTCAAAGTTTCTCATTTCTTTGTCATTTTCTTGTGAAATTAGTACAGAAACTGTCACCTATTCTTTTTCTCTGTCATACCGAAGTTTTTTTTTACTACAAAGTCTCAGTGATTACCCAAGGTTTTAAAAGGTTTTTATGGGTTAAGATTCAGAACTATGATTGTCCAAAGCTTGAATCTCTGGGAGTATGATGCACTTTTTTAAGTCATTCCTTTCCATACTCTATGAGGACAAAGCATGTTTAGGCTATTATTATTTTCCATTATGTGTTGGTTCACTCACATTCAAACATTTGTAGATGTCAAAAACACATCTAGTCTTAAGAAAGTCTTTTGTACTGAACTCCACTCAAACCGCTGATCCATTTGATTTTTCTCCATTGGTTGTTCACCTGCAGAGGAGCCCAGCATGTGTTACTACTATGATGGAGATGGTGTGTGTGAAGACTTTGAGCGAGAGACTGGCGTGAGGGACTGTGGCCTCTACACTCCAAATGGTTTCCTCGACCAGTGGGCCTCCAGCGTTGAAGTTTCCCATGAAGAGAAGCCTTACTGCTCTGGGGAGGTGTCTGCTGGATATCCTGCTGTCACAAAGGTAAGGCTGATTTTAGGTTCAATGAAACTGTGGCTTATTTAAGAAATATTTTTGCTTTATTTGTGTTATAGTGAAACATTGTGTTTGGTGCGGGTTTAAAAAGAGGGACTGTTTGATGTAAGTTATCACATCAGAAGCTAACAAGCAGTAAAGCCTTCCATACACAAACTTTTAATCAAATATCATCAAACAACAATTAGATAAATGAAAGAATGTAATCCAGTGTGATGTTAACAAAATTAGTTTATAATGGGCTATTTGAACAAGAGGCAATCATTTGGGGAATTGCCTTTGGTCTTTAATGATTTGGTAACTGTCATCCATTAATCAGTTCACACGTTGATGAAAATGTGGCCTCAATTTTCATGCAAAAACAACTCATTTTGTTTGTTTGCCAGCTAAGTAATTTGAGAGATTGGACCATTCGTCAATGTGTTTCCGATTGTGGGTGAAGAGTTTGCTCCTTCCATTAAAGAAAAGACAATCAAAGAGGAGTTTGATTCCCAGGAAGGTTTTCTTTGTTTCAACAAATGGTGATTGGCCAAAACATTAGGACCAATAGATACATTCACGTGCACACACTCAAAGCTTTGTCCATGTTGAAGTGCTTTAGGTAAAATCCTCTTTAATCCTCTCCCTAATACCTGGTCAAAGTTAAGGCATGTTATTGGAGTACACTTTCTTCTCTAAAGCTCTTCTCATTATTGTAATTCATTACTGCTTAACCCAAAACTAAATGTCAAACTGCCTTTAGCATATTAAGAGAGGCATAATATGCATAACAAAATTACATTTGCATAAAGGTTTTAACCTTTTAAAGGCTACTTAAAGTTGAAATTGAAGGGTATGAATTCCCTGTAAAACATATAATATATTGTCTGTAGACAAACTTAATAAGGTTGAAATTAAGTTGCTTCAAACATGTACGGAGAACTTTGAGTAATGACCTTAGAATGTCATAAACCTACAAACACCAATTCCATTGAAGTTGAGATGTTGTGTAAAACGTAAAGAAAGACAGAGCACAGTGATTTACAAATACTTTCAGTATTTATTCAATTGAATACACTACAAAGACAATATATTACATGTTCAAACTGATAAGCTTGATTGTTTGTTTGCAAATATTTATCATTCACTATTCACTATTCAGTTGAACATATGTCAAAAAGGATTTGCAAATTATCATATTCTGTTTTTATTTATGTTTTATACAATGTCCCAACTTTACTGGAACTGCAGTTTGCATTACAATACTTAAATTGGTTTGTGGTAAATGACACAGTCTTCTGCTGCAAAACTGACTTACACTGCATTTTTAACATTACTTTACTGGGCCTGTAACACCTCTGCAGAGATGATACTCTCTCTCTCTCTTGAGCAGTGTGTGATGATGCAAGTGTGTTATGTTGGCTGAAGAGTTTGTTCCCACTCCTAATGATTCCTTTAACAAGGCCAGTGAACCTGGTTTTCTTGAACAGCTGCGGTCAGGTATCTCATTCAAGAACGCCTTGGTTTGGGTTTGTCTAAACAAAGGTGGGAGTTTTTAGAGACACCATTTATGCTTCTGATTTTTATGAGGCACCACTTCTGTCTGAGCACAAAATGGGAGTATATTTGCAACTTGCAATGCTGCATGTGGTCCATTCTCCAAGAGAAATGAGACACCGTGGAACATCTCAATACGACCAAAAAGAAAGTCTCTGTGCTGTGAAGGACAGATTGTTCACAAAAGAACTTTAACTGTGAAGAACACACTGTTCCCCAAAGGAGATGGACTGATGAGATCACTTCATTACAAGGCCATGGAGTGTATACTCTATGTGGACACACAAATGCACTACTGCAGGTGTGGAAAATATGCAAACAAAGATTTACAAAACACGGCAGTCCTGTCACAATTACCCTCCTGACAGACTCTGTCTTGTTTTTTTCTTATTAATATTTCTTACTGGACTTTTATGCTTTCATTGGTGGGGTTTTCTGTTAGTTTTTATGCATATTTTGTGTATAAAACTGCATACATGCTGCAGATTTGAAATAATAAAAGGAAAACCTTTGAATGCTTAGAAGACATTGATTATTAGTGAATCAATTACAGGAAGTGCAGCTGGATTAGCCTGATTTAATGTCTGTAATGAGGTAGATCCATCTTGCCAAGCTCCAATCTACAATGATTGTGAGCCATCCAAAGCGGCACGGCTGAATTAAAGTCCTTTAAAGAAGTGGGAGCTACAAGCAAGACGACACCAAGAAGTGACAGCTCAAGCAGAAATAAGCATAGATGCTAATAGCTTCAGTAAAAGTCTTATCAGATTTGGGTTGCATTTCTTTATTAAATGAAAAACAATAACACTTAAGGCATTATTTATCAGAAATAACTTTCTATGGGCTGTTGCCCAAATGAAATCTGCATGCCTGGGACATTCAATTCCTCAGGCAGAAATTCGTTAAAGCAGCATCATTCTGTAAAGGATATTACCATGTGGGCTCAGGAACACTTCTGAAAACCATTGTCAGTTAACACAGTTTGTTGCTACATCTCTAAGCGCAACTTAAAACTCTACCATGCAAAGCAAAAGCAACATATCAACAACACCCAGAAATGTCGCCCGCTGCTCCAGGCCTGAGCTCATCTGAGATGGACCGGTGCCAAGTGGAAAAGTGTGCTGGGGACTGACAAGTGCACATTTCAAATTGTTTTTGGGCATCATGTCCGCCAGTCTAAAGAGGAAGAGGACCATCCAGATAGTTATCATCTCAAAGTTCAAAAACATCTGTGATGGTATGGGAGTGTGTTAGTGCCCATAACATGTGTAACTTGCACATCTGTGAAACTACAACACATGCTGCCATCCAAGTGATATCTTTTATAGGGGTGTCCCTACTTATTTCAAATGCTACACCACATCCTGCACATGTTGTGACAGCGTGGCTTCATAGACAAAGTGCGTGTATTAGACTGGCATTCCTGCAATCCAGAACTGTCTTCCATTAAATGTGCTGTGCATTATGAAGCAAAAATATGACAATGGAGACCCCAGACTTTCGAACAGCTGAATGCTTACATCAGCAAAGAATGGGAAAGAATTCCACATACAAAACTTTAACAATTAGTATCCTTGTTCCAAAACACCTATTGAGTGTTGTTAAAAGAACAGGCGATGTACCACAGTGGTGAACACGACCCTATCCCAGTTTTTTTGGAACATATTTTAGACTTCAAGTTCAAAATGAGTGAATATTTGGAAAAGAAAAAGGAAAAAAAATCAGTGTTTATCAGTTCAAACATTAAATATCTTGTATTTGCAGTGTATCCAACTGAATATAAGTCAAAAAAAGATTTGCAAATCATTGTATTCTGTTTTTATTTATGTTTTACACAATGTCCCAGCTTCATTGGAATTGGGGTTTGTACAGTAACATACATAGTATGGCATCTGTCCTGAATGCTCTTGCAACAGTGGAGGCATGTGTGGATTTAACATGCAGACGAGGCAAAAGTCCTGCTTTTGTTTATGGATCCAGTTTGAATGTGGCAACCTTAGAACAACTCAGAAAACATAACAGTGGATGATGAATACCAAACAATGTTATTGAAAGTATTAACTTTTTAAAGGGGCTATTTATTGATGTCTGGCATTTGGTGTTGTAGTTGTTGAGCCAAATAGTGCCCAGTGATAGCCTTTTTTTTCGTTCATCTGGACCTCATTCAGTATTTGGAGTGCTTCATTCTAAGTTTTCTCAGATTTGTTTAGAAAGTGGTTTGATTTTCTTGGGTGACTTTGAAGGTTTTTTTGGTAAAAAGGGAAACAAATGTTGTAAAAACCAAGAACAATAGCGCTCAAGCCCCAAAGCTGTGTAGTTATTTATGATGGTGTATGGTTTATCTACAATCTTTGTTGATAATGCAGTTTTCTGAACAGTTGAGCCCGCCAAAAGGCCCATGATTTTGCTGACTCAGACTGAAATAATGCCCTTGACAGAGGGTTAAAAAGCTGTTTGGGTACTGAATTACTTGGCAACTTCAGAGCAGCTGTCATCAGTCATAACATGGTGAGGACCAAAACAGGCTGAAGGGTTTTCTGTATTCAGAATAGCAGACCAGAATGCATCCTTCTCTTCTGGACTTGAAAATGGACAGAGACCCAAATAATGACATTTAACTTAAATTAAAGTAGATTGTAGTGGACCCCTCTCAGCTTTGGTGAGATCTCACAACACCTTGACATTCATTCAACCTTGTTGTGTTGGAGCATTGTTAGTAGTTTCCTTGTAAATTAGTAAGTTGTCTATGCCTAATACATCGATGGTGCCTAAGAAGAAATATGGTCTGAACACTTCCAGTCACAGTGTAAAATGGTTCACACCATGTCCGAACTGAACTAGGCATCGGATGTTATGTCACATCGCATCACGCAGCATTGCACGCCTGCTGTCCACAATGCATCCGTTAAAAATGTGATTCCATGCCCTATATTTCCCCTCCACAGTGCCGCGATCTCAGTCCAGTAGTGCACTGTAGTGGAATGGGAGATTGGCATCACAGATATAGATATACCAAACAGTTTATCTGGCACGACAAGTTAAGAGGAGAAAATGTCTTTTTTACGTGATACTAAAGGCAGTGTTCAGTGGATAGTGCAATAGGGCTGTCACTTTTCCCAAAAATGAGCGTACACTCTAATAACCGAAGAAATTTGGTCATAATCCCCCCTTCCCCTGGCTGGAGGATGTGCAAGCACTGGGCTGAGCATTTGACAAGGTGCTGCTCGACTGTGGTGGGTGGAAGGCTAACAAATGGGCCTGTGGATTTGTCATAGTGGGCCAGCTGCTATGCACATAATCGCCTCACAGTGGAGCCCAACATGGCTTTGCCTGTCCTTCATCATCTTACGGTGTTTCCACCAGATGAAACATAAAAGAGAGCATTGGATGGTAAGGTTGGCGGGGAGCACCTTCTGTTGGATAAGGCGGTTTACTGCTAATGTGCTGTTGAGATGTTTACGTATTTTATATTTTAATGATTATCAAAAGTTTGAGTATGGATTTTTACCCCCATGTTGGATGGATATTTGAATACTAGAAGATTATGACTTCCAAAGTAAAATTGGCGTATATTGTTGATGTGACCAGTTCATGAATAAGGTACATTTCAGGGTTGAAAAAGGGTTTTATGCAACTACTTACCCTAAACTTTCTGATGAACTCTCTGTCCCTCTGTGTTAGCTGTCTCGTGTAAAATTGGGTAACACTAACACATTATATAATTTTCTGAGAAACAATGGTTCAAGCACTAATTTGTAGGTCTCTGTGTCATACAGTCATTCTTGGTATCCAAAACTTACAGTGAGTTAATATACTACGATCATAAAACTAAATGAGAAGATTAAGATTCTCATGTTTTATGAGGCTGTAAAGGAGATGTTATAGAGAGCTGTCATTTCTCAGTATGCTGTCATTTCCCAGTATGCAAATCAAGGAACCCCTTGAATCAGCTGACCGCAGCCATAAAGTCATTACCACTGCAGAAAGCCAAAATGATAGCAATGCTAACTGCTGAACTGTATGTATGGTCAACCACCAGCATCCTGCCATAAAATCTACCAGTAGTGTCCCTCTGACGAATTTGAAAGTTGTGCAGCTATTTGTGACAGAGAGGGCAATGACCCAAGGATCTTAAAGAGGTTTGAAGGTCAGAAAGAGCAAATGAAGGACCAACATTTTTGTCTTAGGAATGTGTTTGGCCACTACAGTCCACCCCCAGATTCAATGATTCTTTCATAGCACCTCCATTTTTAAGGACTGACCACTGATGCAAAACAGTGAACCTTAAGATTAACACTACAGCCAAGACAGAAACAGAATCAATTATTTTATTATGTTAAAAAATGACATCTGTTCACATTCATGTAACAACACTAACCAGAAGCCATAGTGTTTACAGCTCCTGTCAGTTTTGTGTTAAGGTGATCTAAGTTTTGGACCACAAAGTCCCCACAGTGGTGGGCAAAGGGTCCAGTTATGGTCTTTAAAATGGTAGACCACTGTTTATGTCCTGTTTCCGACCATAAGCCGACCTTGGTCGTTTTTAACCATGACTATAAACTTTCCCAAACCATATCTTGATTTGTCTCTGAAGCAATTAAACCAGAAGAGGACTTCAGTTTGAGGAGTAAAGATTTCCAGAAAGGTTAAGTCCACTTAATAAATTCAGCAAATGCCAATAATTATAAATGGTTGCTTTTCACAGTAATATAAATCAACGTGAGTCGACTTTTCCTCAAGCAAAACAATAGGCTTTACATTTCAGATATAAAAAAAATACTTCTGCTCAGATTTAAGTCACAAAGCCATATAGAGACCATTGTAATTTTGACTTTTATCAGTTTAGGTCAGCGGTGATCCAAGTCTTAAAACTGAGAAGTTATTTCAAAATGGACTGTATTGAATTCGTATTGTGTCTTTGATGCAGTGTTTCTGACCATGCACCAAATTTGGTTTCTTTTAAACTCTTCTTCTTTTAAACACATCATCTCTTAATTTTATCCTGATACCAGATCAAGCAAGACGGACTCTGAGCTTGTAGACCATAGCTTTTACGTGTGTTTTTGGTAGCTTTTACATATAAAGTATGAAATATTTGGCCAAATACAATCCCCAAGTCACCGCTTTTTGGTTTGCCCAGAGATGTGCTCAAGGTCTCCCCGGACAAACTGGCTCTTTGTCACATGGAGCTGAAGAGGGAGATGAACGATCTCATCTGGGGCATCATATACGCAGATGAGCAGGTCAAACTTCACCTCAAGAAAGTCCCAAGAAAATCTGGTTTGCTTGTTTTTAGGGAGAGCAGAGTTTCTGGTCTGCATCAGAGTTGGTGTGCACTTTCACAAACCCCAAATGAACAGAACTTACCAAAAATTTTGGTACCTAAGTTTTGTTTGGAAGGTGCAAGGTGTGAAAGCACCCTAAGGTTGCTCTCACATCTAACTTGTTTGGTACCTACCTGTGGTCCGCCTGAAAATAGGGTTCTTGGTTTGCCTGAGACCAGAGCTCAGTTCGCAAGGACCAAACAAGGCAAGTGGATCAAAAAGCAGTGCAGAAAGCAAGTTAATCTAAAGTTCACTGGTAATATCAAGCAGAGTCCTCTTAACAGCTTAATGTCTACAAATCCATTTGGAATATGTTTATACATTTGGTTATACGTCCTTCCAATCTATATGCAAGTGCTACCTGACACAATCTTAAATGCAAATTTATTATAGGGAACAGAATACTTCCAAAGTGCTTTGAGTTAAACAATGTTATTGCTTGAAGCCGGTTGTGTGTTTCCAGGTCTAAGTGCAACAATAGGCTGGATGGCAGGAAAAAAGACTACAGCCCCAACTAGTGACTGGTGCCTATGTAACTAAGCAGCCAACAGGCTTTGGTCCACTTGGCAAAGTTAAGTGAAAACCAGACCAAGTAAAAAACTAAACATGTGCTACAAGTTCACCCCCAAATTGAAGTGAGTTTGCAAAACTTTAGGTGTGACAGTGACCTTTGTCTAACCAACAATGGATAGATACTGAAGTTCTTTTTCCCATGAGAAAACTCCACCATGTGCACAGTGGTTCTAATTGTCATTTGCAGTTTTTCTTGTGCAAACTGTTGCTTGTCCCCAATAAGATGAACCCAAAGCACAAGGCCTTTTCTCCCAGTGGAAAGAACAGAATCTGAATTTTAGATGGACAAAAAGCCATCTGTTAATGTTTTAGGTACAAAGCCCTTTGGTAGCCATAGTCATTACAGCTCTTGTCAGTTCAGAGTATAGTTGACATAACTTCAAGACCACAAAGTCTACACTAGTGGATAGGGAAGAGAAAGCAATGCAGAAGTCATTGCAATAATAACTAATGATTTGAGTAAAGGTTATATAACTTTAAGACCACAAAGTCTACACAGTGGTAGAATGTTCAAAGTGTTGGACTTTTACAGGCAGACCATTGTTCATTTCTTGTTTCTAAGTGCTGGTTTCTTTTTCTCTAACTATACCATGTCTTGAATTTGTTCCCTAACAACTAAAAATGGCACTTAAGTCTTGATAGCACTACTTTTAGGAATGGGGCCTTTTCACAAAACAGATGCACTTAATGGGCAAGGCAGTTCTCTTAATGGAAACAACAGAATCAGTTTTTCATCTTGCCCAAAAACACATCTGTTAATGTTCAAGTGACACAACCCTTCAGCAGCCATAGTCATTATGACTCTTGTCAGTCTGGGGCAAAGTTTGACAAAGTGTAAGACCACAAAGTTCACCCAATGGATGATCGGACTTAGGGTTGGGCTTACAGTTGGCAGAGTAATGTTCTGGCCCTGTTTTTGTCAAAAAGTGACCCTGGTTTTTCCAAACCATTACCAGAGTCTGCCAGTGACTTGGACCAAGTCTTGGTAAAGTTTCTAAACCAGATCATTGTGGAAGTACACAAGAGTTCAAAGCCTCCATCAGAGTAAAAGGCCCACTTTTCATGTGAAAATAAGTAATTCATATTTGTTGAATGTGCTGTTAATAGCTTTACTGTAAGGCAGTCCAGTATGTTGAATTATCTATCCATTTCTCAAGCATGTGCTTCCTCCCTTGAGCTATATAACTATCACACAGTATCTACCCCATATCCTGTAAGCAAACAGCATCTAAAACAACACATTTATGAGGGCTAAAATCTATATGAAGAGAGTGACTGTGACTTGGCACATGAGTCAATACACTCTTAACCAGAGTTGGTAGCACAATATACAACTTCTTCTGTCCTTATTTTTAAGTGTTTTGGGCAAGACACAGAGCTACTAACTACCTCAAGCCAGCAATATTTTAGCCTTTTTGTATGGAATTTCTTCAAACTTGTTGCATTGATACAGAACATACAGTCTGTTATTTGGGATCTTCTTCAGGGGGAAATCATCCTGAAAGTGACCAGTATGGTAATAGAGCTTCGCCTACAAGGATAGCTGTGAAGTGCATACTCAAGGACTGCAAGTTGCATTGCCCACCTCAGCAGGCCACTTGTAGTCTTTTATTGTGCACAATTTTTAATCGAACAGTGCTCCACAAAGTTAGTTAGTTTATTACATAGCAAACCAGCTTTGTAATAACAGCTTAAACTTAAGACTGTGACTTAATGAAGGAAAAAGGATGTTAAAAGAAGGCACCACCCACTGCCAGTTAGATCTGCCGAGGATTTAAAAACAAAGCTTCATTTCATTGGAAATATCTACAGGTATTTTTGATGTCCTTATTGACAGTGTCCTTTAATTTGTAATAATTGAGGAAGTTGCCCATCCCAGGTCTGGCTGATAAAAATTAACTATTTGCAAACACTTTTTGCAAGGCTACATTTGGGAACTTTTTTATCATGTCCAAAGTTTTATAATGAACATGTGACATATGAGATGTTTCACTGAAAAATAAGTTTGAAAGCCAGTCATCCAAAGCAGTAGTCCAGCAGTTTCAGGAAGGCTGTAAAATCTATTCTGATGTAGTTATTACTGTGTTATCAAAAACCAACAGCACATTGTCCAGCCCCATTAGACAAATAGCTTATTCATACTTTGTGGTTTAATTTAATCATGTTTCCATGTTCATGACTCAAAGCTCTTGGGGAAAGTTAGGTTAGAGATGTGTCTCCCTGATAATAGACAATAGCGAAGTGTAACCAACTCCCTGTGTGTGCTTTTTTCAGAATGAGTGTGTTGGGGAGAGCGGAGAGAATAGTTCATCACTTCCTTCTGATCTTGTAAACAATTCCTGCATTGGTTTTGTGTATCAGATGTGTTTGATGTCTAAAGACTGTGCTGATTCCGTGTGTATCTGAGGGAGAGTAAGGCGGGCAGCAGTGATAGGGATCTTTGCGGATGCAAGAGAGCAACAACAGCACAAGAAGGCACTCGAGGCGGGAGATCATGTATCTGCACGAAATCTCAAGTGCAGTGTTCTTGTATTGTATGCACTTTGTGTGTGCATGTGCACTGCAGTATACACAGATTTAAAGATATGATTGTGAAATGCCAGTGTGTCTATTTGATGGAGCAGCAAATGATGATCAGCATAGATGACAGGGCATTACCACAAAGATCTGAAGACAGGGCGCAGGAAGTCATTTCTGCATAAATAAGTGCTGTCAAAATGCCAAAGTTGGATGCTGTTCATGGTTGTGAAAGATATGGCAGCAACATCTGAGTTACTCAAGAGTCCTGTAGGTAGTGACACATTTTCAGACCTCAGACAATAACCCAGAGGAGCTGAGTCCAAGAGTTGACCACTGAACTTCAACCTTGCACAGCAGATGGATCTGCCTGATTCAGTGTCTGTAATCAGAAAGGTCCATTTTACCAAGCTCCAATCTACAACGATTGTGAGCGGCTCAAGTGTCCTTTAAAGGATGCTTTAAAGCAGTGTCCTTTAAAGCAGGAAGAAATGGCAGATACAAGCGAGATTAGCATAGATGCTAACATCTTTGGTAGCAGTGTAATAGATCTGGACTATATTTCTTTCTTCAATGAAAAACAAATAACATTACAAGCGTCTCTATAGTTAGGGTATTTCACTCCACTTCCGACATGTTTTGCAGAGTTTGTTTAACATAGTGACTCACGTTCTGTCCTTTACACCTTTGCAGTAAAGCGCACCTACTTCAATATCTGATTGGCCCGTGATGACTGTGATAGATGGTGCGATTGTCCAGTCACCTGCTGTATATGCTTTTGAAGGATTCTACCCATTCCCAAGCACTTTCAAACTCTTTCCCAGATGGACTTGTGAAACATTTTCAGTGGTACATGTGGCGTGTCAGGTTAACTGAACTGTGTATCTGGTTAAAATCTAAAGAAATTTAGAACAGAGTTGAAACCTCTCTGATCGTATAGCACAACAGCAAAAAAAAGACTGTAAGTCATTCAGTGCTGCTTTTGACCAAGCTGACCTAGCAACAAACCAAATACTTTTAAGCTTTAAGACTCTTTTACAGCTTAATTTGGTTCGCCATGTAGATTGTCAGAAGGATACATTGTCCATATGACGTGTGTCACGAAATATTTCTAAACACAGCGCGTTTCCTGGACCTTTCTAATCCTGATGGGTACATGAGCACTGCAAACACAATGTCCTGTCACTGTAGAGAGGGGATTCCTGATGAAGCAATGGAAATAGATACTGTGACCAGTTGTTTTGCCTGCTTTTACATACAGATTAATACAGTAGCGACCCATCTTTGGAATATCTAGCAGAGTTAGATTTACATCTGTTTGTGCTCTTGTAACAGCTAAGGGATCCTGCTGCAGCACTCTGACATGCTCAGCTGATGAGGAAAGCAGTGTGTTGCTGGTGGAAGGACACGTGGCCCATGTGTTGCATCACAAAATAGTTGCAGACACGGGCTTTATCGAAGAAAAGTGAAACACTGTAAAAAATCTTACTGTAGCGTCTAGTCAAGCCATTGTTGGTTTTTGTGTAGTTTCACCCTTAAAGAGGGTTGATTATGAGGGTTTTGGTGGCACCATTGACTGCTATGTATTGCCTAGTATCTGAACCTGCTAATCTTCCCTCAAGGACATAGCGAAACATCTATTTACTAGTGCCATGAGCCACAAGCAACACCCACTTCAAAAAACCCAAACTATCCCTTTAAGGGCTTTGAGAACAGCATACACCCATAGCCTAAGTGACGTGTAAAGTAATGTAAGGATACAAATGAAGGATGGGTGAAAAACACTGAGTTAGTTCTTGTAATTAAAGGTAAATATTTTGACAATTAGTCTGACCTACAGTGTCTTTGCATTAAGTGGGAAATACATCATGGTGCAAAACTTATTTTGATGGAAGAAAATGGTCCAAAAACAACCTTAGAGGCATATTCCCTAATTAAATATCCTCAAATGATTAGCTTCATCCAATCAAAATACCATATGGACACCAGAAAATATATGGAGTTGATCAAATTTTGTTACTTTAATGTTCACGAAAAACTCTGCCAAATTCCTCCAGCGATACTTGTTTTTTTTTTTTAACTTCACTCGTAGAAAGTCTGACTTCTAATATGGGGCTACCTGTGACCAGTGAAACAGCTTCATCTTACTCAAATGACTCTTCCCCCTTTCCCCGATCAAGCTCACACACAGGTACGCAGTCAGACAGAGGCTTACAGGCAAAAACACACTCTCCATGCAGGATTATAGGGCAGGTCCATAGGGGACTGAAATGTACTACTGCTGTCTTTGTGGAGCAGAACATAATGTTCCCCCACTACCACACCGTGGAGTACGGTGAGCCAGCTCCTCTTGCTCTGGGGGGATTGGATTGGAGAACTGGCCCTAGCAACTAACCTGTGACTGTGAATGTGTGCACTCTGATGTGTGCCGCTCTTCGTGCGTCGCCTCCTTGCCCTCGCGTACATGTGTGTAGATGTTCCCGAGGAGTGTGCGTGTGCATCGAAACTTTAAGATCAGCCAGGTGATTTCTCCAGAGAGCGCTGCTGCCCAGGCAATCTCTGACGCAACCCCTGGGCACCCCTGGAGAACACTCCCCTTAATTATACATAAGCAACAGAAGGGATAACATTTTAGTCCTCTCACGCTGCAAGAAATTGCCCATATATGAAGTTCAAGCATCGTCACATGTTAAACAAACATATGTGCATGAGGTCTGAATTAAATTAACCCCGCCATGTTCGTCATCATAGGTGAGTAATGCTTCAGAGGGAAAGGAGACAGAGAGGGGCGTGTCTGGAAGAAACAAGGAAACAATAACTGGCCTAGTTTTGTCACAGAAAGTCAGGCGGTGTTTGCTCATGTCTTAGGCTATTGCAGAGCATACATGCACTTTTATGTGAGAGGAAATTTGTATAAGCTGACATGCCAAAAAGACAGTTCAATTAATATTATACAGCAAAGAGTGGTCCAGGAATAAGTTCAATAAGGCAGAGGTCAATTAGCATTTAGCACTTCCTTGTTCTCAAGCCTGAAACTAAATGGAATTTAGAATACCTGTTATGGATAAATGCCTAAAATAAGGTTTTTGGTGAACGCATGCTCCTCTAGGGCTGAACAATATTTCATATAAACATTGCAGTTGCAATGTGCAAATTTGCAGGACATACAATGTTAGTTATGTGACTTTCTAGTATATTGTGCAGCCATTCATTTTTTGTAGAGGCCAAAACCAGAGGGCTGGAGCCTATCCCAGCGGACATTGGGCGAAAGGCAGGGTACATTCTGAACCTTTCGCAAGCTGACCACAAGGCCACATAAAGAGACAACAGCCATTCACGCTTAACCCTAAGGACCACCTACAGTCACCAATTCACCGAATAAGCCTGTTTTGGTCTGTGGGAGGACTTCAAATGGCTATAAGCTGGTGAGAGGAAACCAGAGTGCTTGGAGGAAACCCACACAGGCTTGGAGAGACAATGCAAACTCCACACAGAGAGACAAAGAGAGTCGAACCAGTAGCTCCCTTGCTTTGAGGCAGGCACACTAACCTGGTAAGGGAAACAAGCAGGTAGGAATCTAGGTAGATGCCTGGACCATCTCAGCTGACTCCTTTTGATGAGACAGATCACCAGCTCTACTTTGACTTATGCTAATTCTCAGGACCAAATCATTTCAGCACCTTGTGTCTGCAATCATATTCTTTAGTCCCTATCCAGAGCTCATGACTGTATGAGAGTTTGGGACACTGATTAACATTTGATTGATCATCCAGCAAGCAATTTTTCAGAAAAACAGTCAAGAAAATTCCTATTGCTGGGCGCCAAGGGCCTCTGTTTCTTTCGCCATGGCATCAAACATGTATTAATATCATCTTATTTATTCTTGAATTGAATCAAAGTTTGAGATTCTGGGACATACAGTAGCTGTGCTTGTGCATTCAGCAGCACAGAACGGCCGGTTTTCTTGGCACTGTTTCTTTCACCGACTTCCCCCCTTCCCAAAACCGCACAGCCCTCGTCAGGCTTGGTGCCAGTGACATAAGCGTGTGGTAACATTAAAAAGAAACCTCTGGGATGGCGTTCCTTTTCCCCTCCTTTTACTTTTCCCGTTTCAATTACTGTTGTGGTTCTACCATGTGGAAACCTCATTGTGCCGGGTGTATTTTTTATGTGTAGCACTGATGACCCACTGTAACATTGTCATGCTGTTAATATGCAGGTTTTGGTGCTGTTTTATTGAGCACTGACTGAAGGACATTATAATCCCGGCAGGCCCATCTGTTTTCAACTTTCTGACAACATGCACTCACCAATCTTTACAGTAGTTTGTGGTCAATGCTCACTACCACCCAGTCACCACTCGTACCCACCCTCTCACCGCTCTTGTCCACCCAGTCACCGCTGATGCCGGCAGTGATGAGGATAATAAGGACGGGAAAGGTAAAAAGCATAATTGCACCAACTCTCTAAATTTTACAGCCCCATTTTCAGTAGGCCATGGAAGTGGCCCATCATGAGCCACAAGACCAACGAGACGGTGAGCTTCGGTGGGTACGGGTGGGGCTGGGTGACAGGACATTACCTCACACACCAGGCGCTCACCAGCATTCCAGTAAACCATGGGATGGTGCTTGGAAACTCGTACTAGTTTCTCTCTTTTCTCTCCACAAATGCCTCACAGATGCTCAATCCTGCAAATTTTGCATTTATGCCTTCTGACAAAAGAGGAGGAATGGAAAAGAAGAAACAGAAATACCTTTTGTTGGAAATAAACATTTTCAGGAGGGGCTCTGAAAGCAAAAATAATCTCCTTGGAAAGTGTTAAATTTGCATGTGAACGAAAATGCCAGAAATCAGAGAAACAGACTGGGTCAGCATCTGACCTCAAAGTATCCTATAATGAAACCAAAAGTCTTAACTCTTTAGGTATCTGAGACTTCTAGAGAGCTAATTTTTTTATCGGATAGATAATGCAATACAAGACAATGTCACAGTGTGTGTGTTTTAATGTTAAAACATGCAACTGAATAAGGGCAAAAACCATCTGCAGCATATTGAGATTTAAGGCGATGGGTGCGGAATCCTTCTCGGAAATCAGGGAACTTGTAAATTGGTGAAGACAAGGGAGATTGTGGGAATGCTGGGGAAGAAAAAGATAAATTCCAACAGTGCTAACAAGAAAAATACTTTTATAAGCCAGTACATTGATACCATCAACCACTCTTCCACATGGCAATTTTGTATGTGAGACATTCTGTTGTCACAATGGCGTCCTAATGTCTGTCTGTGTGTAGATATGATGCGCTCTTAGTGCCACAACATACAGCTTAATAAAACAAAAACAGGGCTTAACACTTTGATATACTGCAACATGGGAGATTTTTGTGGTAGAAATTATGTAGTCATGGCAACGACTCATTACAAAAAGTTTGGAAACATCTCGATTGTTTCTCCCCTTTGATAAACGTAATTGGTATTGTAATTTATATTGTAATTTATATTGTCTGAAAGCCAAATGAGCAAGACAGCTCAAAGACCTAAAAAAAATGTGCCAAAATCCCCTCTTCCCTATGAGGAAAGCCCATGGTTCCTCAGTGAAGCAAGTGTGCCCACTCTGTGGCCTGTCTTTGACTTCACCGGTCTCATGGAACTTGGTCCTAAGTGTGGAAATGCTACCAGAGCACCAGTTTCCAGTTGAAAAGGATTTTGGCACGTCTTTTTCGGGGGAGGACCAATTTCTTATTAATGGAATATGAATGCACTAAGCTGTCTCTTATTGTAAAGGTGACTAATCAGGCTTTCCAACAACATAAAACACAATGTAGATTGCTATCCCTGAAGGGGAGATAAAATCAAACACAATAATGTTTCCAATGTGTTTTTAAGAGGCATAGATCACTTATTTACTGAAATGGATGTGACATGGCTTTATGACCAGCATACCTTAAAGCACTTATTATTACCATTCATCCATTACCTCTTATTCCTTTTGGGGTTGCAGGGGGCTGGAGCCTATCCTAGCTGACATTGGGGAGAGGTGGGATGCACCCTGAACCGGTCGGTAGTCAATTGCAGTGCTACATAGAGAGATGGACAACTAGTCACACACTTGCCCACACCTAAGGGCAATTTGGAGTCACCAGTTAATCTGAGCATGTTTTCGGTCTGTGGGAGGAAGCCAGAGTGCCTGGAGAGAACCCACACATGCACAGGAAGGAAATACAAGCTCCACACAGAAAGGCCCTGACCAACATGGGGTTCGAACCAGCTACCTTCTTGCTGTGAGGCCTGTGCACTACCTGCTGTGCCACTGTGCCACCTACATTTATTACGGCATTCAGAAAATAATTTTGAGTTTGGCATTGAGGCTTCAAACTCATTAGTACTTTTAAATTTGATGCATAATTGAGGCAGTGGTGGAACTGTATTTTCAGTTCCCTGTCAAGTCTACTAGTGGTTGCTGGGGTGGTAGTGCTAAAAGCAGTAGCGCAGTACTGTAGCAGACAATGCGGGCACGCCAAGCAGTAAAAATAAACCATGAGTCTTGCACCTTATAACTAATTGGTGGGATTTTTATAGTTGAATGATATCACATGTTCCCATTACTTGCAGTCCTTATAGTCAGGGTTTTCATATGTTTTAGGATGTAAATTGTTGTATGTGCTGATAGAAAGAATGAATAACTGCCACTGATATTTGTTTTCATGTCCATATTAACAAAACAACCCTCTTGCATAAGTCAGTGCCCTAGTTTATTCCCTCAGTTAAAAACATCCTGGCTCCACATTTGAAAGAGAAGGCATCAGGGCTGTGACATTTGCCACTATTAGCCATTATCTAAGTCATTACTCTGACTTTTTTAACAGCCCTACACCAAATTTCCTGCTATCCAAGTTTATGTTTTGCCTTTTACCTTTAATGAATGTTTTTACAGCGCAGACATATTTCCAGGGCAGTAAGTCTGACAGTTGCACGCTCTCTCTCTCCTCACCTTTATCTCCTCTGGTTTCCTCTTGGCTTAACACACTTAGCTCCCCTTTTATCTGTAAGTGGTGATTTACAAACACCAGTTTGTATCTACAGACCCTGGATTGGCTGTTGTCTGCCAGTCTGAGTCTCCAGCTGGTACAAATTAAAACCATGTGTGCAACCATTTGTAACTGTGTGTGTGTGAATGTGTGTGTGTTTTGAGTTAAGAAGCTGAACTCATCTCTAGCTTTGTTGTTAGTGCTTTCCAAGGGAGGCGAGAAGTTGTTTTGTTCGGAATTCGGCATCTCAGAATTGGGCTTGTGTACCTAAAAAAAATGACTGTTATGCTGTTGTTATGAATCAGAACAAGAGAAACATATGCTGACCATGTCCTCAGGCAGTGGAGGCTATCAGATGAAATCCTTGTTGTTTTATTACCGACCAAATAGGAACCTCTTTTCCTCTTTGCTACACAAACAACCTCCACTTACTAGGAAAACCCCCCGAGCAGGTATAACTTATTATGGACATTACAACATTAGTTTTTATTGTCACTTGTTGTGTTTCTTTTCTTATCCCTAAAACAACAGAAATGCTCTCTTGAGTGCATCATAAGGAATAGTTGGTTGTCTTTATTAAGTCTGAGATACTCAAATTAAAGAGACAGTTTTTTTTTCTTTTTTTTTAAGTGGAGTTGCTCAAAGCCTATGGCACTAGAAAATATGATTGTAATTAAAGCATCCTCAGACAGCTTTGTCTGAGGATGCTTTAATTGCAATCATAAAGGGGAGATAGCTTAGCACCGACACTTGGCGATGCATAGCAAGCAATGGTACCAACGAAAGCTTCACAATTAATCCACTTTTAGGTCAAAGCGATACAAAAACAACAGAAGCTCAACTAGACTCTACAGTAAGATTCTTTACAGGATTTCACATTTTTCTCAACAAAGTCCTCGTGTTTGGGACTAGTTATGGGCAATGTATCCTTCCACCAGCATCGCACTGCTTTTCTCATAAACTGTTGAGGTCAGAGTGCTGCAGCAGGGTCAGGTATGCTGTAATAATGTAAACTTACAATTTCTGGCATTTAATACACTTTTTAGTGAAGAAAACAATGTTGTGTTATGATCGTTATCAAAGTATTTATCTGAACTATTAATATTAAGTTTTTTTGATGTGAAGTTGGTCTTATTTATTAACTTAAGTTGTCGAAATGTAAAACAATTGGTTTTAAGTCTGGTGTGATCAGTGCAAATTCTGTGCGTATGTTTTGCAGAGACTGACGCATTTAGGGTGCTGGCTTGGTGCGTTGGCAAGCAACCAGGCATATCAGGCATCTCTCAAGTATGCTTCAGTTGGCCAGTTTTGGATTCCTGCTTGAGTTTGTGTTTGTTTTAAGTCATTTTTCTCACAACCTAGAATTATGAGTTGGACCCAAAACTCAAAAATCCAGTGCAGACAGTTACCTTGAAATTTTCAGAAGTTTTTTAAAAGAAGTTTTACAGTGTAGAGGTCACTGGAGCACAAACTGATATGAATCTAACTCCTCAGGATATTATGAAGATGGGTCACAAAAGAAAAAGGCAAAAGATATGGTCCAAATTTGAATCACATCACATTCTGTCATGTGGCATGGGCCTTCACCAACTTTGATGGTTTGTGCAAGGGCTGAACAATATTTGTTTTTACAGTTCAGCTTTATAATATGTATGCGCAATAGTCACATTACAGGATGTGCAATGCCAATCACATGACTCAACATTGTATCCCGCCATTTGTGTATTGTTTGATGGACACAAAAACTTTTTTGGAGGTTTCTAAGACTAAATATTGTTTTAATCAGCAATCACAGTGTGTGGATGTGCCAAAGTCACATCAAAGGAGGTGCAACATCAGTCACATGACTTGACAAGCTCCATGTTTTCATTCATGGGTTGTTTTATGAAAGCCAAAACCACCAACTTTCCCAATTCCTCATCCTTTTAGGACAAAAGTCTGTTTGATATCACCATTACCAGGCCGAAGTGCACGCAGAGTTTCTGTGTTAAATGCAGTCTCACACTATAGACGACAGGCTTTGCAGATACAGCGGCGTTTCCGATCAAAGACTGACCATGTTAGATGGAGACTTTGACCTTGACATTTTGACCCATCATCTCAAAATTCAGTTATTTCACTATTGAGTCAAGATGGACATTTATACAAGATATGGCCCATAGTCTTAAATTATTATCAAATTATGGCAGTCACAATCAAGGGATAAAGATGAGACCAAATGACCTTGACCTTTGATCTCTAAATCAACTAAATTCCTTTTTGAATCAGAGTAGGCATTTCTGTGGAGTATGAAAAAAATCCTCCAAATTGCTGTTGAGATATTACTTTTATAAGCTATTGTAGAACATAAGGCCCAGTGACCCTGACCTTTGGCGTGGGACTTCATAAGTCTAATGGCTTTGTCCTTGAGTCAAAGTTGTCAATTTACCTCAGTTTAAAGAAATTCCACTTCAAGGGTTCTTAAGCTGTTGCTTTCACAAACAAAGCATGGGACCATTCCTTTGACCCTGACCTTTGATCCATGACCTTTAAAACTGTTTTGTATTTCACACTTTTACAGAGTCCATTGTAATTCACTCTGAATGAATTTAACATTTAACATTTAACAAGCACCTTTCACTCCCTGTCATGTCACACTTATAAGCTCTGCTTTGCGTATCTGTTAACAATATACGCTTCTCTGCACAGTACTTTCTAAGAAATTCTTGCAAACAGATGAGTACATCACATTTATTGTTGCAACATTTAACACTTAATAACATCTGTGCGTTAACCTTGGACCTCCTTGCGTGGCTCGGAAAATGAAACCTCGCCAAGATATTGTAAATAATGGGTTTAACACCAATAACTTTTTATCTCCAAATGTTTCCAGTGATTTAATATTCCTAATATTCTGTGTGGGCGAATTGATCAGGGCTTACAGTATTTCCGCGATAGAGCAAATCACATCTGTTTTTTATCCTGTCTCATTGGATTCAAATGAGGTATAAGCCATAAAAGTTTATTTTTAAAAGTTGTATTGTTTCAGGGATAGATTTTAAAGTGAAGTTTAAACATGGTAAGCTGCAGCATGGAGAGAAATTCTGTTTGTATTTTTAGTTACTAGTAAATTCTCTTAGTTGATGTAAATGACAGAGCCACAAGTTTGATGCAGATGTTGTTGTTGAAGTGCTCATGCAGTTTTCTCACTTGTGTAGGTGGTTGTTATAACCTTGACATTGATAATCGTAGCTGTATGTGGGAAAGTGGTTATGTAAATTATACATTTGTTTCCATCCCCCGCTCCTCAGTGCATTAATCAATGCAAGTGTCTTCTCTCTCCTTGGAGACTTACTGTTAGTAATGCATCCACATTAGTCTGTAATTAACACCTGATCATGCTGCCCACAAACTAGACTTCTTAGTCATCATTTATATCCATTGATTGTAATTATAGGATGACTTACCAAAAGAAAAGGCTGGATATGCACCAGGGTTGTACAAATTTTTCAAACATAAAATACAACCGGACTAAACTGTTTAATATGTTTTTATGACTATGGGATATCTATGACCCCTTAACTAGTAAAAATCCCTTCCTAATTCTCTGTTTTTGTTCCACTTTTAACAAAATGGAACAAATACCCCAGATGGGTATCACTCCCTGAGTGTGAGGTGTTTGTTAGGCCCACGGCTGGCTCCAGCTGAAGGGACAAGTCTATGCATGCCTGTGCAGTAAACATTAGAGCAAAGACCTTAAAATATGTGGTGGAGAAGGTAGTATAGGCAGTGTTGCTACATGGAGCTTGAATGTACAGAGCCTGAGGGGGTATTGTGGTGGTAGATGAGTGCAATTTATAAGGCTGTGTAACTTAAAAGTAGCACATTAGACCATAATTAAAACTAGGGGTATCTTCTCTAATCATCTATCTGAACATTAGGGCACATGTATTTGGCCTTTATACTAACCTTTGATGCCAATAAAGCTAAATTTGTGGTGACTGTTTAAGTGTTAAGTAATTTAATCCTCCACCAGACCTTCAGTTTTATAGAACTATTACATTTTAATCAATTGGCTTTTATTCTCTGTAAGGCTGCATTCATCACTGGACCATTTTTGTCAGTCTTCCTCACACTGCCGTGCTGTAAACCAGTTTCATAAGACCTCTTGCAGTTAATCTCAATGGCAAAATCAACAAAAGCAAGGAACAGGCCTTTGAAAAGTTTGTTTGAAGAACAATTCCTAAACTATAGGTACTGCGCTCAAAGGCTAATGTAATGACTGCTCTGCAGGAATGTAAGTTATAATGTTCCATGCAAAAGCAAACTGACAAAGATATATGTGTAAAACCATAACCCTGAATATAACAAATGTTCTTTTTAAAGAAAACCAATTAATCATAAAGTTTCTCTTTAAGACAGTTCAAATTATGCTTGAAAGACTGTTTTTGTACCTCTCTGACATATTTATGTCAAAATACACTCAATCTAAAGTAGGTATCTGACCTCTTTAACCGTGTACCACAAACCCTTAATTTTTTATTAGCACTAGGTACCATTCTTAAAGATTCTTTCTCACAATGTTGACAGCAGCTCTAGTTCACTGAAGAAGCACTATGTGATGTAGTAGTGTCATCTGCATAGAAACGTTATTGCATTTCAAAACAAAGTGTGAGTGTAATCTTGAAAAAAAAAACTGTTCCCAGCATGGAACCTTGTGGAACACCGTATTTATGTTTTGAATTATGATGCACAATAAGTTACAATGTTGTTTTGGCAATATCAAATATATCTTCATTAAGGGTGTGTGACTGAAGTGATACTCCAATGCATTGCAGTATTTTGCAGGGCAATACTGTATTGATACTTCATTGCCCAATAATGATATTTTGGTAGGTAATAATTTAATGATATTCAGGACATTCATATCTCAGCCTCTGCCTGCTAGTTGCCAACAGGCATTTGGCCTTTTAACTCTTCATCTCTCTGTTACATTTATTTACTACGCCAAGGAGGTTGTGTTGCTGCTATTAGTCTGTAGATAAATTAAAAAGCTTACAACAGAATCTGATGACATTTTCAGGGCCTTTTGTTTATTGCACAGGAAAGAAGTGATTCATTTTTGGTGGGGATTGAATCTGGATGCAGATCCTTTAATATTGCAAGATAGGGCAGTTTTCCCCATTTCCTATAGTAACTCAAAAAGTTCACCATGGATTTTGATGAAATTTTCAGGGAATAGTAATGATTGCACAAGAAACAAGTCGTGACAGTTTGGTTGGGATCCAATTCTGAATGCAGATCCAGGAATTTTGGGGATTTCTTAACATTGCAGGATAGGGCAGTTTTCCACATGTTTTACTAAAAACTTAACTTAAGTGCTCAATGGGCTTTGGTGGAAATTTTCAGGGGATTTCGTTCATTGCAAACGGAGGAAGTGATTCAATTTTGGTGATGCCTTATGTTTGGATGCAGACCTAGGAATAGTTCAAGTGTTTGTTAACATTATGACATAGGGCTGTTTTCCACATTTTCACTAATAAATCAGTAAGATCACAAATGATTTTGATTAAGACCCCGTTTACACAACGTTTTCACCAGAAACAGAAAGGTTTTTTCTTTGCGTTTTCAAAAACAATCCATGTCCACATGGAGACGCAAGAACGACTGAAAACGGTGTAGCGTGCTTGCCAGTCCAGTAGATGGCGATGTAGGTTTGCAGAGAAACAGCGCTGTTACAACACACGTACGAAGAAGACAACCTTTCTACAAACAACAATGGTGAGTGAACACACGAAGACGAAGGAGTTTCTTGTCTGGACAACAGATCTGTCTGGCTAGTTTTGTCTGGATAACAGACCGAGCACAACAAACAGCACTCATATTGCTCAGTAGATGGCCGAAGCTGTTGTTGTACCTGGCATGCACGCGCATCTTTCACGAGAAAGAGTACTGCGCATGCGGTGACGTCAGCGTTTCACCCTGAAACACTGAATCCCGTCTACACGGAGCCAGACTCCGATACATTTTCAAAACCCTCCACTCTGGACCCTGGTTTCAAAAGTTTGCAGATTCAGGCACTCCGGGCACCGTTCTGGTGTAAAAGGGAGGAGAAAATGCAATGAAAACTGTTTGTTTTTGGCCGTTTTCATTGTCGTGTAAACAGGGTCTAAATTTTTAAGAAATGCTGATCAGGGCATAATTTAGGAGTGATCAGATGCTGGTGGTCATCAGTATCTGGATTTGGATCAGGATTTTTTTCAAGATTTTTTAAACAGTGTGAGACTGGGCAGTTTTTCTCATTTTTGACAATAACTCACTCGACATTGTTGGAAATGCCTTGGTGGGGTTTTTGTGCTTTTGGACATCTTCTTGTTTTAAATGTATTCCCATTTGTCTTGTTTTATTACAGTTTTTGAAAAAAAAAACACTATAATAAGGGAAACAGGCAACTTGAAGAACAGGAGAGACTCTTTATAAAAAAGAAAAATGAGGACAAAGGTCAGAATTGGTGAAAGTTCATCTGGAAATACAGGCATATCAGAAATTGGCAAAATCAGATATCTTGCATCCATACAAGATGTATGTTGTGCAAAGCAGTTCAGTTTAAAACAGATATTTACTTTTATTGTCTTCCAGGAAGAAAAATATTGAGATATGATTTTTGGTCCACTTCCCCTTGCTCTACAGGAATCTATCCTGGTCTTAAATCTTTAACCCCACGTGCACATTGATGCATGCCTGCTGAGGTGTGCTACAATCTTTACTGGTACTCCTTGTTTTAATGACTTCATGAAATCAATGATAAATCTATTTAGCGGGCCTTGACTCTTGACGTTGCAAAGGGAGGAGGTTGGTGGAAGTGTAATGAGCCATGGGAGACTTGTGAATTGCCTCCTACTGGTGTGACGCTTTGCAGAGGGGGGTTGTATGCTTGAGTGCAGGGGCTTTGGCATGCCGAGCATTGTTTGTCTGTCTCAAACAGTGGGTTGTTAGAAAAACACAACAGGAGATGAGTAGGAAAGGGAAAGAGATGGAGGAGGAGGGGTGTGGAGGAAGGTGTAGCTGGTGCCACCTGTGTTCACATGAATAAGTCATCACTTAGCATGTGGAAAAGGATTTTGTCACCCTTGTCAGAAGACGGGTAGCAATGGAAAGCAGCTCCTCTTGACTGTAAGTCATTAGCAGCCTGCAGTCAGTTTAAATCATGCTGCTTGGTTAAGTCATACAGCCTTGGAGAGACTTGTGGCTTCTCTGTCAAGTCCAGACCAAAGTCAGTGTTGGGCTTGGAAGAAACGCTGGACTCTGGGAAGCTTTCCATTCACCAGAGTAAACCAAGCCCTAGTTTCAATATTGTTTCTGTATTTATTTCATTAACATTACGCACATGACAACTTCTTTCTTCTAATTAATACAAAGTGGAGATCAACACAGCTGCCCTCCAGTCTGTAAGCCAGAGTCTCGTGGTGACCGATCTCAGGTGTTTGTCACCTGCATTCCTCATTTCTGCCACTTCAGCTGGGAGCAGAAAGGTCACGTCAACAGATCCAGGGGACAGATATATAGACAGATAGCTGCTCTGGACACTTTTCCACAGTGGCAGGATCTTACAGTAGCCTCTCTAGCAAAACTCTCATGTTACTGGTGTCTCATTTCACCAGCTCAGGGCAGCGGGCGAAACTCACCGTCCTTGGGTATGTGCCCTCTCTCCCCTTTGTGTTATATATTGCTCAAGAGTCTTTACTGACCTTTCTTTTTGCAGCCTTTTCTCATCTTATTAATGAAAACGATGATATCATTCTTACATTCCTTACCTTATCCCACCAAACTCCATCCTAACAAGGTGATAATGTGTGAAACAAGTTACTTGGATGGGGTTCCTGATCTTGCAGATTTCTGCAAAGCCGCAGTAACAAGGTAGCTTTGTCATTTTATAATTTATAATGGCTCGACGCTCAAATAGTTGAGCTGCTTCCCCTGTGCTCCAAACCCATGCCAAACCATTACTGCTTATTCTGATGGGGTGATATATTAATGAAGGAACAAATCACGATGTCTTATCGGTTTGGCCTGATCATTTCATGAAGAAGAAGCTTAGAAGTGGACTTCAGCTTGTGTAGAATTTTATTCCCATTTTAGTGCTCAACTCATCTTTTATACTACAGGTCCTAGTTCTCCCGTGTTGTGTGCTGCAGCTTTGCTTTAACTGACGACGCATATTCCCACCCGCTGGAAGCTTATTTCAAGGGATAGTTTAAGTTTTTTGAAGAGGGGATGTTCAAGTAAATATAATTGCTGTTAAAGTAATTGGCCAGTTCCTCCCCTGAGGGAACATAGCCAGGACACTAGTCAATACATAGCAGTTAATGGTGCCACCAGAAGCATCGAAATTACCTTATGTTAAGGGTAAAACAAAAACATCGATGTTGACTTAACAAGAGGCCACAGTAGGTAACTACATGAGTATTACCTCTATATTAACACTGAAAAACGTAAACATTACACTAGCTGAAATAAGGACATCATGTTTTGTTTGAGCAAATATATTTTTTTAAGAAACTACAGCACACTTTCATGACAGGGACTTGTGGCATATCTTGTCCTATAATGGGGGACAAATGGGATGATTGACTCTACAAGTGTCACTTGCAGGATTAGAGGGAAGAGTTCAGAGTTAAAAATCGTACAGTAACACCTTAAGTTTGGATTTGATTTACTGAAACATACTTTTTGTTTTGTTCTTGACAACTCATTGTCAACTGTGAGTAAATTATCAGGGATTTGACTCCATCCAGAGTATAATTAACTCTGCCCTTGCTGACAACACCAAAATTTGAACTCTTTTCAAATTGCTGCGTGTATATTGCAGTATTATTTTTTGCAATATTGTCCAGCCTTTATTCAAACATACAAGTGTTGCCTCCATGAAAGCCTTTTTCTACTTTGCTTTGTCTCAAATATAATCTTAACAATTTTGATTACTGTTTTGTTTTTGTTATTACAGCAGCAAAAATACAAGTTTCATAGAAGCAAACTCTTACAGACTGTAAATGTGAACATTTCTGTAACATTTAGGTTATTAAAAAACTGCCAAAATTTTGTTACACTTCAGTCAGAGCTCTGTCATGCGTGCAGCAACTTTTGGTTAAAATAAACCAGCAGATACGTAGTGTTTTTTAAAGTGTTGAAACTCTTTAATGCTGTGATGATGAAATGAGTCATTGTAAGATTATATGCAATATAATGCAACAGGCTGATACGGATAGAAAATCTGTACAACTAAATGTGTCATATTGTGAAGCAAGGGTGTCTCATTCAGATGCTCCCCTGAGTCTTCCAAAACTCTCTGAGGACTTCTAGAGGACAGGTGAGGTATGACAGGCTTTAAAAAGGAGGTCTATCTCACAGACCAGTACAAGTATCAGACAGAGAAAAGAGAGAGGGATACGTGATGTGTGATGCATACCAAGGTGGCAGCTTTGTTGACAAAACACAAACAAACACACAAATTGTGCTGCAGTGAATGGACGTCAGCCACACGTCACACCGAGCAGCAGGCAAACAGCTGACAGTGGTGGAAAACAGAGGTCACAGCCTTTCGGGGAACAGACACAAACTCGGCTTTTGTAGAGTAAAATCTGTGAAATAAAAGTTGTTTGACACTCATGATTATCTTTGATTTTTAGTATTAGTATTTTACTTTCAAATCTAAAAGCTTTCCACCTGAAATAAAAGCCTGTTGAATATATAAAACAAAATCAGAGTGCAGTACTTGGCCTGTAAATGTCTTTTTTTTCTGCACATTTTCTGATGTGAACCATGTTTCTTACTTTCTAAACGCCAGTTTATCTTATTTATTCTTGACAATATGTTGCTGTCTTTAATGTATATACTGGTAACTTCTCAATATGTCATATCTGTTTAATGATTATGATCTATTCTTAGAGATGAAGTCTTACCACAAAAGTTTTTCTCTTGTTAGTACCAACTTTTTTAGTGACAATGAATTATTACCTCCACCAAGGAAGTTGTGTTTTTGAAGCCGTTTGTTAATTTGTTTATCAGACTGTTAACAGGACAACTCAAAAATTTTGAAGCACATTTAGTTGAAATTTCCAGGAAATGGCAAAAGGAAGATGTGATTAGAGTTTGGTGGTGATCCGAATCTGCATTTGGATCTAGGACATTTTTGAAGGATTTGTTTGAAGTGTGAAATTAGGCAGTTTTCCCCATATTTTTCACCAATAACTCAACGATCTTTGAACGGATTTTTGTGACATTTTAAGAGCATGTTGGTAATGGCAAGAAGAAGCAGGAAGATTTGGTAGTGATCCGAATCTGGCAGTGAGATCAATATTTTTTTTTTAACAGATTTGTTAACATTGCGAGATAGAGCAGTTTTCAACATCTTTTTCAACATTTTTTCTCTTGTTAAAAACACATTAAATTACTGCTAGTAAGCCAGAAAAACACACCAGCCTGCTGCTTGCTGGTGTGCTGGAGAACTTCGTTTACAATACAGCCAATGAAAAGTGTTGAATAACTATGAGCTGAACTGACTGGATACTCAAAACTTTCCAGTGACTTTCTCCCTTTTTCTCTTTTCTGTGGTTCGGCCTCTGAACACTCAAATAACAGTGTCGCCGACGTGCAGCATTGTTTCCTCTTCCGTATGTAATGTCATCCTTGTCACCATTCACTCTCCCTGCTGATTGGCTGTCACACCACGGCTTCTGAGAAATTTGTCACAGAAGTTGGATATTTTCAACTACGGGGGAAAGAGGCAAAATTCACACTGCTCATGCGACAATTCGTGTTGAGCAACATCTTTCCATTCACTTTCAACGTGTTTCCGCCATGCGACAACCTGGTATTTGCGTTTGGTGTGAACACAACTTAAGTGCTTGGGGGCACTGTCGATCCTGTGGAGTTCGTAGCTTTTATTTAATTTTTTTAAGCCAGCAGTGGAATCAAACATGTTTTAAATGGAAGTCTTTGCTCAGTTTTATTGATATATAATATTTCTGGATATGTAATTATTGACAATGTGTTTTTTTTTCTCTTCTCTTTAGACGTGTCAGTCCAAAGTTTTTGATCTATCCGACGGAGTGTCCCAGTATGCCTGGTTCCCCTGTCGAGAGGCCCATGAATCCACTTGGGGATATCCTAACTACTGGCTGAAGGTAGGATCTATCTATTGAAAATTCCACATCTGTCATCATTGTTAGATCATTAGAGCAACATTCCCTCTGTAGCCAAGTAATACCAAATCCTGCTGCTTTAATATCACCTGGTTTTAGTACAATTTTTAGAAGGCAATGTACACCAAAAAGAGGTTGCCTGGATTGGGAAAGGAGGTATGAAAAATTGATTTAAATACACACTCTCCAGGTTCATCTCTGTCCATCTTACAGAAAGAGATGTTACAGAGCAGCTGTAGAGCCTGAAGGCCTCAGGCAGAACAAGCTTCAAACCTATGCTTTATGTTTCCTTGTAGATTTAATTCCAGGGAGGTTTTTCTGGTCTTTTGAGGACTTAAAGGCATCACTAAAAAAAGCAATGATGGTACTTTCGTGGGAAAAAAACACCTAAGTGTATGTCAGTGTTACTTAAGCTTAGTAACCCTTTTAGTTTACAGTACTGGTTTAAAAATAATCCCACTTATCTTATTTTTGACTTTTGAAGGTTTAGTGCCATGAATAATGTGCAAGATCTGCTGCCAGGATAATACTATCTGAGGAAGGCCTGATTTCAGAAGGAAGGAGTTTGGAGTTGACGAATAAATACTAAACCGCCACCATAATAACAATACATTAGACCTTAAGGGAACCTGGCTCCTAAAGGGAGTGAGGGCTGACATTTTGATTGGTTTGAAATGCACAGACACAACCGTTGGCTTTGGTGGCTCAGTCTGGTTGTACTTTCTACCAGCAATCAGAAGGTTACAGATTCAAGCCCAGCTCAGGCTGTCGCATGTCAGTGTTTCCTTGGGCAAGACACTAAACTCTAAGTGGATCCCAGTGCTACGCTGTGGCGTGTAAATTGGTATGAATATGTGAGGATGTGTAAGAAAATGCTAATGATTAACTTACATAATAACTTCTACCATCATTGAGTGAATGTGAGAGCAAATGGGTGTGAATGGATAGATGTGACCTTCAGTGTTAAAGCTCTTCAAGTGGTCTGTGAGACTAGAAAAACACTATATTAGCACAAGTTCATTTACCATTGATTATAATGTGCACCCTGTGACTAGTAGGGTTGCAAAGGGTTGGAAAATTTCCAGAAACTTTCAAAAAAGATTTCATGGGACGCTAAGCTGGGGAATTTTGGAAATAATCGAGACTGGAAATTGGGAATTTATGGGAATTTAATGGAAATTAGGGGTAATTTAAACAAAATGTTTCATAACCATTTTGAATAGAAAATTAAAAAAAAAATAGTCCTTCTACCTGAAACATTTTGAACCCTGAATTATCTACATGTCTTCACTATTTTTTATCCAGTTGTCCAATTCTTCTTCCATTATTTAAATCCTGTTTTTCTGTTCTTTTTACTTTCATGCATGACATTGTGCAACCATAAAGAGTCTGAAAATGGTGACACAATGATTAAAACTGTTTAGAATTTTTCTTGATCAAATATCTGTATTTGACATGCGCTACAACAGAGTCATCCTATCAGATGAGTGAAGAAGATATATTAGTGCCATGCCAGTATTTTACGAAAGTAATTGAGTGCTATCTTCCTATGGAGGCAAAGGGTTTTGCAAAAAATGTTTTATGGTAAAATATGCATTCCACTCAATGCTGTCATCTTTACAACTTGTAAAGAAGATGAACAATGACAGACATCACATTGAAGGAAAATGTCTGCCTTATAACCACAGTGCATGTTTTAAAACAGCTTCTCAGAAAACACAACACACTGCAGTTTAACAAAGCAAGAAATGCTGAGAAATTATTTACCAATCAGAGAACAAGCAGAAGCACTTTGTGCATGCAGCTCTTCGTAGAACAAGGAGAGAAGAGTGTAGTTAAGAATGAAAAAATAACTTTTTGTCTCCTTCCATTCAGGCTCACTTTTCTCATCCGATGGTGGCAGCTGCAGTGATTATACATCTGGCTGCTGATGGGACCGCCTACATGGATCAGACTCAGTGTAACATCACCGTCCAGCTGGTGGACACCAAGGAGGGCATCCACAGTCTAGGTTTGTGTTTCGAAGGGTTTAAGGGAGTTGCAGAGGAAAGAACAAAAAGGAAAAAGAATTTAAGAGAGCAGAATCAGTAAAGGGTATAACTTTGTAATGTGCCTTTTTAGATGTTATTAATTACATCATATTGAATGAAATGTTCTTCAGAGCAAATCTATTAATTATATATAGTACATAGTTTGTAGTGTAGAGTTATATGTGCTTGATGCCAGCAATCAGTTGATGTGGCACAACAGATTTACAAATGCAACTGACTTCTCACATATTAGCAGAGGGTAGATGTTTGTAAAAAGGCCATACCCTGGCCAACATAAATATCAAACCATTGTATCTGTGCATCCCTACTTTTAGCCATTTGCTTGTCAGAGTATTTTTTACTTGTCGCCAATGGTAAGCAAATCATTTTTGGTCATCAAGGCTTGGTAAACTTTAAAAAACAATTGCCTAAACTACAACAAAGCTCAATGCTAAAAACAAAGAAACTCATTGATTTACCTTTGGCATCATGCTACTTTCCCTGTCCTCAGGTGACTCTTTCTTGTATTCGTGTCCTTCATCCAACAGGTGAGTGGCGCCTCAGCTGCCGCACCAACCCTTTAGTGATCCCAGTGAGTCATGATCTGTCAGTCGCCTTCTACCACACCAAGGCTATCCTGGTTATGTTTGCCTCTCGCCTCGTGGCCATCTCCGGCGTCGGCCTGCGCTCCTTTCAGTCCTTCGACCCCATCACCATCAGCGGTTGCCAGAGCAATGAGATCTACAATCCCACAGGCCAGAGGTGAGGCCGGCTAACGGGGAATTGGGTGACTGTTGAACATGAGGCCTGCATGTGTTACACACATATCAAAGCAAAGACATGCATACAAAATTCTAAGATTATGTGAATTTGTGGGAGAATGTCGCCGTACACGAACGTAGAAACATATTTTTCACAGAAATCCAGATCTTTTTTCCAATCTCTTCCCATAATCAGGCTGTTTCTGGGCCTTTTTTCCTGTAGCATTGCAGTTGAGAATTTTAGCTACCTTTTTTAGCTATCCCCGAGAGATGAGTCATATTCGAAATTAGTGTGTTGTCATTAAAAGTTGTCTTCATTGTCATTTTAACCATATACAAGTACAACGAGGGATGGACATTTGTTCCACCAGGATCATGAGACACTTGAAGATTAAGAGGAAAAAGAATATTGTTATATTTGCAAAAACGTAAGCGCTGTTAAAGTGGCTTATAGAGCTCATATTATGACCAAAAGTCTCTGGCATCAGGACTTCTCCTTCTCCCCCGCTATGCAGTGCCAGCAGCTGCCTCAAATGTCTTGCTCCCCCAGCCCTCCTGAATAGACCTATCAGTGTGACATCAAACCGTCATTTCATTGTCCGTGTAAGAGTATTGGCTCACAGCAGCAAGCCCAATACAGAGCATGAAAGAGCTCACAGTTTACAATCCTGCTTTAACAGATAAACTGAATTTCTCCTGTCCTCCAGTTCCCATTGAGATTCCTCTTTTTCTTGCACAGGCCTGTTTGGTTCCCAATGGCAGACATTTCTCGTGTGTGTACTCCAGGCCATAAACGTATGTTGTTGTGGTTGTTGTGTTGGTTGTGAAGCTTGCAGACTCAAACAGCTGATCATGACCTCCTTGCAAGGGCCACATAGCCTGTACTCCTAAGAAAGTAGAGGTTGACCCCGCTGAGACTGTTCACATGTTTCTCGCCATCCGTTGATCACCTCTATAATATAAGCGTACAACAGCAATTATCCACATGACCTATGAAGAGGAGATATTCATGTCAAATTCAAATTGCAGTAAAGGATTACGACACTTCTAATCTAATCAAAACTAAATGTAGACGAAGACAGCAGTCCAGCTTTCTATGTATGTTTGCAGTGAGGGCCATCAGCTAGCAAACACATCCAGCGACTTTCAGGTGCCACCACAATACAAGCCGAGAGATGTGAAAGAAGTCGTGTTTGTGTGTGAATTTATTCCAGAGTGAGTCAAAGGCATTCGCTAATTAATGATGCCAACAAGCTGTTTAATGTTAGATGCCTGCCCAAAGCCACTGCCATAACAGTAAAATGTTCAAGGCTAAGAAATATATTATGGCTGGAAATTTACAATTAATCCAGACCTGTTGCTGAGCTCCACACATTTGCAACAATCGAGTCGCCGCCTCCAGCACTAAATCTTGTTTATCACCGGCGTTTGTTTGTGTTGAGTTTGACTGCAGTGCAGACTGAATACAAATATTGTTTTACCTCCCAATGTCCTGCCAAAATGGACATGTCTGCATTGTTTTTGCCTTGTTCAGCACAATTTCTGTTTGCAATTTCAACAATCAATCAATCAATCTCAGTCTTATTTTTGTATTTATCTTATTTTATATTTTTTCAGAGAGATGTAGAAAGATAGCCCCGTGATTGGCTGGCGACCGTTTCAGTGTGTGTCTAGCCTCTCGTCCGGTGTTGGCTGGGATGGACTCCAGCCCCCGCGACCCTGAAAGGGATAAGCAGTGTAGATAATGGATGGATGTAGAAAGACAGAGAGGTGGGCAGAGACCATGATAGTGATACATTTATGGATGCCTAGACCAATATAATTTTCCTTATCACACTTCTTTGTTGAATATGCCTTATTTTTGCAACGTTACGAAGATGAAAAAGGCTGCCCTTGAAATTTTAGTTGAATTACAAATCCAAAACAGAGCCCCAAGATTTCTAACAGTGGTACTGGTGCCAGGCCAACGAAGGACATTTCTTGCCATCCAGATCCTAATGTCCTTTAACGACAATGAAGTAAATCAAACAAGCTTCAATAAAGCATAAAATTTGTAGTGTAGGGTTAAACTGTTTTCTCTGCAGAATCTGAGCCATAAATAAGGATTGTCATATTTAGGTTAAAAGGCCCTTAATGCTTGTAAAAGGGATTCTTGCAAGACCACCAAAAAACAATTAACACACACCAGGCTGTGAATTCACAATTTTTTGACACTCCGTGTTTAATTTCAACTTCTAACCATGTGTCGCCGCCTGGGTCCCCACAAACATTGCTAAACCAAGACCACACATGCATAGGGAGTCACAATTTACCAATTTCCACACCACTGTCATGCATGAGGCTGTTCATACTGAGTACACTCCCACAGCCCTTTCAACAAGAAATGCACTTGCAAACAATGCCGCGCACAAAGATATTGACGGCTGTGGGGTCTGTGCAGGGAGATAGAGCTGTTTGTGGCTTTTGTTGTGTGCCAATGAGACATCCAAGAGCCCCTAAATAGATTAAAACTGCTATGTATCTGTATCAGCCAGGAAATTGTTTTGTTACCACACACATACACACAGACACACAGATAGACTAGTTGCTTCATCCAGTTCTTGCTGACTTTCATTTCTTTCATATTTATACTCCATTTCAACTAATTTTCTCTTTTGAATGTGCTCTTTAAATGATGGGGAATTAGCCAGACATGTTCATTCATCATGCACTATGTGTGGCTTGAGCCTATTTCAAACATCATTTTACTGGATTCCAGAGTTTGTGCACCTCTAATATGAATGATGATACACCACCTAAGGCTGTGTCTACACATTGGTGGGCTTTTTTTTTTAAATGTGTTTTCGGTCACTGAGAACACATTTTGAAAAACTCTGGCCAAGGTGAAGATTACTGAAAACGCCATTTTTTAGGTGTCCCTGTATTGACGGGGAAGATGCCACACTCTTCGCCAACCTCTTTACAGGATGATGTCACTCTATGCAACATCTTCACTGTTGTTTTCATGTGTTGCTGCAGGCGTTGTTGATAACTGGACTATTTACATGGTCATGCAGACTTTCTGTCCCTCCTTTACTATGATGCTGGAATAAAAGCCCTCGATACAAACACTGTTGAAGTTTCAGATAAGAGCAGGTGTTATTGTTTCACAAGTGACTGAGTTGACCCATGGACACTTGCTCTGTGGTTGCTGTGGTTATAACGGGTGTTGAAACCTACAAGAGAATCCATAAACATTTTTAATAACAGGATTTGTAAAGATTATCAGATACTTCTCAAACTGAAATATAATCAAAGAAATATTCACTAACAAAGCCACAAGTTAAGCCTCAACACCAGGCGGACATGGTGGAAGGAATAGAAATGGAAATAAAAGCAGGTGATTGGACGATTTGCCCATCAGTCACATTCATTACAGGCCAATCAGATAATGTATGAGGCGGGCACTACTGCCACGGTCAGAACGGGAGCCGCTTCATGAAACAAAATCTCAGTAAAACATGTCACAAGTGGAGCGAACATACTTTTTCTGTAGAGAAGTTTGTTGTGTTGAAGTTTGTTTTTCATTTAATAGAGAACTGCAGTCCAGATCTGATAAAACTGCTGCTAAAGCTGTCAGCATCTATGCTAATCTCTCGTAGCTCCCACCTCTTCCTGCTCTGAAGGACACTGATTGAGCTGTGCCGCTTTTGGCTGCTCACAGTCATTGTAGATTGGAGTTTGGCCAAATGGATCTGCCTGATTACAGACAATGAATCATGTGGATCCATCTGCACTGCAAGGTTAGGGGCAACAGGTCACAGGAGTTTAACATGCACAAGCTACAAGTTGAAGAACACTTGAAATTACTGTGATCAGTGGTTTTCACTGATTGGCCCTTACAACATCAGAGGAAAATCCTGGCTCGGCTTCTTTTGCCTTTTTATGTCATTGATCTGTTTCTTATCCTTAATCGACTCCAATTCATCATCTTCGTTTTGTTTTTAATACCCCCTCCCCAAATTTCTTTTTACGTCATTGTGCTTCCTCTTTGTTCTTATACCCCCCCTTCGCTTCATAGTATCAAATGTTCCCCCATGGTGTTGTCTCATCCCTCACTTTCACGTCATCTTCTCTCCCCTAAAACTGTTTGCCATCTCCCTCTCCTTCTTCTTCTTCTCCCCTTTCTGTGCCTCCTGCTCCCGCTCTCCCTCTCTCATTCTCCTGGGCTTGTGCAGCACATTTCCCGTAATACTTATGCCTCCACAAAACACCACATCCCTTTTTCCCTGAGTTGTTAACAACAGGAGCTATTAACATGACTCAGTTTTATGTTCCATGCTTGTCTGCAAAACGCTTGCACACGTATGTGTCCCCCTTTCCTCCTTTTCGTTTTCACACCTTTTTTTCCACTTTAATGCTTTTCTCTGTTTTTATACTCATCACCTTCTCTTGGTTTCAGTTCTCCTCCTTTGCTGAAATCCTCTCTCTTCCCACCCTCTCCTCTTGTCTACTGTACTTCTCATTTGCAGGAGAGGTTTTCCAGGTAGTTGATTGTAATTTATGTCAGAAAATTCCAGAGTTGCTCACAAAAAGGCACAAAGGATTTTTTTTCCAAGCCAAAACATCCATACAGTTGACTTTTAGGCTACCCCGATTTGTCTTAGATGATCCTAGACTTAATAATTTGTGTTTTTTACACTTTATTTGCCTGCATTGTAGCAAAATTAGCATTTGATTATGGTGCATGAGTTTTATATAATTTGACTTTGCTTTGATTACAGAGTTGTTTTGAGGAGAGTGTGTGAGGGCTACATAAGGGGAAGATTATGATTTTCATAACAAATAACAGGGCATCCACTGGGTTATATGAAAGTATTTTTGAAGTTGATTAAATAATTTAACAAAAATTAGGGCCTTTAAAAAGTCTTCTGTAGCTTAATCAGTGCAATTTTTTGTCAAAAGAGATTTCAGGATAAAGTTTCAGTTAGTTTATTTTTAGTTCATATTCCATTGAATAACCATGACCTAACCTGGCCCTTCAAAATAATTCACTGATCCATCTGGGAAAGAGCTCATAGATAGTGTTTGGGAATAGGCACAACCTTTCAAAAGCAAATCCTGCAGGTGATTGGACGACTGCTCTAACAATCCCATTCATTAAGGGTCAATCAGATAATGCATCAAGCTATTGAGAAAACATGTCAGAAATGGAGTAAAAATTTCCTTTCTATCAAGAAATGCTAAGTAAAGAAATGTGGTCTAAATCTGATGAAACTGCTACTTCAGCTGTTAGCATTTATGCCAATCTCTTTACGAGCGGGCACTTCCTGCTGTCGTCAGGCTTGTATCTCCCACTTTTTCCTGCTCCTAACGCTGAATGGGCCATGCTGCTACTGGCCGCTCACGATTGTTGTAGCATGGAGCTGTGTAAGATGGATCTGTCTGGTTATAGACTTTGAATTAAGCTCATCCAGCTGCTGTGCAAGGTTAACCACAGACTTCTTAATCACTTAATAAATTAATGCAACAGCATCTTAACCTTACGCATAAGATGGAACTGCCTCATTCAATGTCTGTAATAGGGCAGATCCACCAAGCTCCAATCCACAACAGTTGTGCTCGGCCCAGTCAGCGTCTTTTAAAGCAGGAAGAGGTTTGAACTACGAGCAAGACGACAGCAGGAAGTGACTACTCATACAGAGATAAGCGTAGATGCTAACAGCTTCAGCAGCATTTTTATCAGATCTGGACTGCATTTCTTTCTTAAATGAAAAACAGATGAAAACACTTAAAGCACCCCTCTTTCTGATGGAAGTGCATGTGACTCTTAACCAAAAAGGAAAATGCAAGCAAATGTGTGGAGAAATTTTGGGGCACATTGAAGGACACCTACATTTTTTAGTAGCAGTGATTACAAAGTGTTCTCAGAAACCTTTGGCATACACTTTTGTCTTGTTCAGATTTGTGTGTTTTAACTTTAGGTTTAACAAAACATTAAAGATATCTCTGCAGAGGATCAGATGCAGCTCCCCTCCCTTTGGGAAACTCTTGGGTGTGAGGGAGTGGGCAGGCTATGGGAGGCTATGATTATGAGCTCTGCACTGATTGCCTGCCCAAATTATGTCTGATGGAAGTGGAGGGGTAGGGGTTTACAGGCTTTCAAAATAGTCATGGCGTCTGCCTGTGATGAGCAGAAAACACACTTGTAGGTGGAGGCTGTACAGCTATGATATCATAAACCCCAGGAACTAAAAAAAAACTTAGTGTTTTAAGAGGCATTTTCTTTGAAGAGAGAAAGCATTTCTCTGTGAACTGAGAGTTAAGAAAAAGGTATCATGTTCTTCTGCTGTCCAAGCCCCTTCTGTCATCATTAAAAGCAAAGAAAATTGACTTTATAGGACATGGGACCTCTAATTCACCAAAAGATTCGGCTGCTGTTTTTTTCAATTTCCCGAAAAATGTAAAGCTTATCATTTTCCGATGCTTTTGTTAAAACACTTCAATCAGTTACTAACAGTGGACTAAAGTTGCTACAGCAGTTGTGCGTAAATAACCAACTTTTAATATATAACACTCAGGGTGACTGTGAACCACATGGTTTATCCTCATGTGTAAAGTGAAAGATCATGAATGCTAAAGAAACAAGAAAACAAATGGATAAGAAGAGGAAAAATCGGGATTCCTTTCTTGCAGGAGTGAGTTTAACAACATTTCCCCAGACTTGTATTTTCTTACATCCCCCTCATTCTCTCTCTCCCCTCTCCCCTTCTCTCTCCCTCTGTTGGCTTCATAAGGGAACCCTATACTGTAAAATGTGGACTGTTGTAAAAAGGTGCCTTGGGCATCTGAGCATTCCAAGACTATTAAATGCCTTCTCCATCAGGCTACCAACATGGAGCTGAGGCCAAGCTCCACCATTGTAGCTTGCACATAATATATCCCGTCTCTCTTAATTCACAGAGTGCACACAGATGCCGCTTTCATGCACATGGTGAATACGGCGGCCTTTTTTTTTTCTTTGTGTGGTTTATTGATTTGATATGTTAAGCAGGCATTGATTGATGGATGTGGTCGAGTCAATTCTTAGATATTTTGTTTGTGAGCAAATGTGTGACTGCTTCCATGTTTGCAGTGTTATTTTATACTCTAAATGTATCTTAACTTTAAATGTGGTTTCTCTCTCTCTCTCTCTCTGTCTCCCTCTGTCTCACACTTTCCTCAAACCAACAACCACCCCCCACCCACGCTCGCCCCTGTAGTTGTGTACATTATTCGTGCGAAGCCATTGACTGCCAGGAACCCTTAATCCGCAATGCAGAGCTCAAGTGCAGTAGCCCCGGCCGCCACTTCTACAACGGAGACCGCTGCACCATCTCCTGCAACTCCGGCTACGTCCTGCAAATCCACCAGGACGATGACATCATCAAGAGCCAGGTAAACATGCTGCCACACACATGTTTCAAGGGGGTGGGGTTGGTGCACAAAGAAGCACATGGGTGCATTAATGTACACATGCAAACACTTAAGTGCAAAAGCATTTCTGCAACATATGGGAACATGCGTGCAGGCATGAATTTGTGAATGCACACATGAACATGCATTGATGCAAACTCAAGCACACATATGGCCATAAAAGAGAAGTGCAAACACGCTTTCTTTCCTTCTTCTCCTCCTCTCCTCTTTTCTATCTCTGCATTTATTTTGTCACCTGCAGAAACTAGGCTTGGCACGGCAAGCCTCAAGGGACGATGACATCATGAACATCCAGGTAGATGAGTGCTGCACTGTGGAGCGGAGACGCCCCAGTCCCCTCCTCTTGCTGGCTCGCTACACATATACAAACACATGCACCCCCACGCACACACATATAGATGTACACACATGCACGCGCACACATTTTCTGTACAAGCACAGACATAATAGTGTTTAGTCTCTTGCTGAGCACGCTGCACCATCACCTCAAACAGTCACTTTGTATCGCTACTCCGCCGGGACGATGACATCATTGCATAGTGTCTGCTCCCTCTCCCTCCCTCGCTTCCTCGCTCCATCCCTGCTCATTTTCGCACACATTGAAGTCTCTGTTAAAGGGCAGAGATTTGCTACCGCTCTCACACAGCAGCACACACACTGACGCTTCCATGAGGATAGCAACACATACAGTTAAAGTACAGACTGCACAAACAGGACGCAGATGTGAGCAGATACAGTAAACACACACATGCGTACGCACCACAAGTAAACAAATAAACAGGGTAGTTGACACTGCATCGTAAACCTCTTTGGATTGGGGCCAGGCTGCTGTAAAGGCCGTATAAACGCTTTATCCTTCTCCACGGCTCTGTAAAGCAGTCTACAAGACAATCTATTAATGCTCCCTCAGAGAGTCGGGAGGTTCAGAGAACAAGGTAAATTCTGTTTTTAATGTGTAGTCCAGTCTGGAACTGTATGTGTGGGGGTTTTGTGAGTGCGGCTTTATAGGAGTAACAGTTAAATCAGAAAAAAAGAGGCAGAGAAAAGAGTTTTACAGGCTCAAAGAGAGGGGGAATAATGACTTCTTAAAATATTTGGTCAGCATTCTGGCTTTAACGGTTATTTCTCTTTCCTCTCATATGGAGACTGCACGATGTGTTGTATTAAGTGAATGCATGTGCGAGTTATATTTGCATCCACTCCTACACATACTGTACTACAAACACTATCAGAGGAGTTCTTCCTTCAGCCCGTGCAGACCTCTAATTGCGTTACGTTTTGATTGACAGTGCACTGTGCACAATGTGGCCATTCATCAATGTCAATTCATTTTGTGATAAATTATGCTTTTCAGAGAGGGACAGGCAGAGGAAGTGGGGTGAAGGGAGGGCAGGTTGAGGAAAGAAAGGTTCGCCACAAATGATGACTGACAGTTCAAAGGTATTTGGAGGACCTGTTATTTATGGAGAACTTTTTGCACGCTTGCGCTCCTCTAGAAGACATCGCATCAGATCTGTTGACTGATTATCAAATAATTATTTGGAAGTTGCTGAAATAAGAATGAGGCACATGGACATAATGTATTAAATGCAGACGTACTTGTTGGTCCTGCTGACCAGCAGATGTGGCCTCTATAGAGTTCTGGCCCTCTGGCCTAGGTCACTGTCACACATGAAGTTCGGCAGACTTGGTTTGGATCGGGGTTGAGCTTGCAACATTGTTTCACTTTTCGTTTGGTTTGTTTTCATGCTGCTCTGTCAAGCAGACCTAGGCCTGTCAAATGTTTTGTAATCTAGCCTCCCGCCACTAGTTGGGGCTGCAGCTGAGGTCTTAGTTCCTGTGATTCAGCCCATCGCTGCACTATGACCCAGGTATACACAACCTACGGAATTGAATACATTAATCTGTTAAGAGGATCAGAGGCTGGTGGTGCTAACAATGCTAACATTAGCCGCATCCTGCCTGTTACTGCCAGTGAATGCTGTATTAGCTTTTTTTGTGATATTTGGTCAAATCCATGCCACAATTCTCTCCCCTTTGGTTCGCTTGCCTTGTTTGGTCCTTGTTTGGATGGCTTTCACATTCACCTCACCTCACCTGTTCACACCAGCTTAATGTTGGTCCTGGGGACTTTAGGTGGCTGGGATATGGTGGTTAAGATTCAGCCTCTACAGGGTTCTGGCTCTGTGACCTCGGTGGCTTCACATTTTAAGTTCTAAGGACTTGTTTTGGTTTGAGGTTGAAGCTGCAACCTCGTTTCATTTTTCATTTAGATTTTCTTTCACAATGCTCTGTCAAGCAGACCATGCCTGCAAAATGTTGCATAATATAGCCACTCACCACTCGGCGGGGCTAAAGCTGTGCCCATTGTTGCACTATTCCGTGGAAATACACAACCAGCCTCAAGTTATAACATTTTTTTTAAGTTGGCAGCAGTCTGGCAGTATTTGGAGGGATAAAATGAAGATAACGTTGTATTTCGTCTACCCAGATGAAACTGTAATATCTACCGGAATGACATATAGACATATTCCACACTGATTTGTCGTTAATAACCTGTTAAGAGCACCGGCTTAGAAATGTTAGCCACTCTCAACTTGATATTGTCAGCGAATGCTACACTAGCTTTCTTGCTGCAGTCATTTTTGGCCAAATTCAAGCCACAATTCTCTGCTCTTTGGTTTGTTTGTGTTGTTTGGTCTTTGTTTGGCTATCACACCCACTTCCAACTGAACTCTGGTTTGCTTGCCTTGCTTGGAAGCTAACTGAGACCTGGCAGCAGTGTAGCTAAGTCCATAAGGGCTTGGGCTGGGCACCAGAGGGTGTCTTGTTCAAGTCCTGCTAGAAATATACTCAGAAGTTGATTTGGTAGCTGTGGAGATGCAAGCTGACTTCCTGGGACACTGCCACCAATTATGGCAGTTGGTAATGCAGCTGAAATGGGTTGATGACCCTTGCCTCCTGTTCTCTGGCCAACCAGAGTTTGGTTTTTTGGTCCATGCCATAATTAGTTTGAGTTTTCACACAACCCCTAATGAACAGACCTTTCCAAAGCAGCGAACCAGAGTTTGTTTGCTCTGGACCAAATGTGTCTGGTGGGAATGGGACCTTATACTTTAGATCAGGGGTCGGCAACTTGCAGTCCAAGGGCCACATGCAGCCTTCCTGCTCCCTCAATGTGGCCCTCAGATCAATTTAGATGATCAAAAATGCATTTCAATGAAGAAAACATGACAGAATTCATCGTGAAAATATGAAAAATAGCAGAATTTGCCAGAAAAGAAGCTTAAAATGGCTGTAATTGTTTTTGAAAACTCCCTTTTGTGCATTACTAATTGTACAAATAACCAGAAAATTATGTAAGTGTTGAGGGTTCATTGTTCCAATTTCAATAATTCAGCCCTCTGTCACTGACAATAGAATTAATGTGATCCTCTTGGTTGACAAAGTTTCCCACCCCTGCTGTAGATTCTGTTTTTGCTAAAGACACCATCTGCAATGTAGTTTCCCAGCTGCTATATTAGGGGTAAGTCTAAATAAATGATGGACAGAATTGCCCCAACAGAATTCAACACTCATCTTAACTCATCGTGTCCCCTTTAGAGGAGATTCCTTCTATTACTAGCCTGTTGAATGTTGATTTTTTTTTGTCTTTTATCCACAAAGCCAGAAGCAAGTCACTCGGAGATGGTTTCATGCTACACATCCCTCCAGGAGCAGTAGTAGTGTCCTCAGAAGTTGCATCAGAGAAACAGAACCACAAAGACACCATTCAGTATAAAGTTTCTTTTATTTGTTTGTTTGTTATTTTTGGCTAATCTCTGTAGTATGCAAAGTCTTAAAGCAGGCTTTGTTACTCGCTGTAATCCAGTGGGGAACAGCACTATTTTTTTTACGACTGCAACAACCGCAGCGCTGAGACTGAATGAACTGCCGGACCGCAGGACACAATTTGACAAAGAGGACACAAGAGGTTAAGAGAAACACATTCATTTAGCATCAATCGCAATAAAACTGTGCGTCATGTTGGGTAGATTTAGAAAATATCCGGCGATAAATCATGCCGGCCTCACTTAGTGGGCACATCTCCCTCGTGTGTCGCTTGTTGAATTTATAGTTTGGAGCACTTAATGAAGAAGGAAGAGTAGTTTAACATAAATTTAATTTCATTTAAAGTGTATTTTTGGGCGTTTTATGACAGGAGAATGACAGTGGAGAGGCTTGAGAAAGGGGGTTAGAGAGAGAAAGAGGGGGACATTCTGCAAAAGGGCCTTGGGCTTGATTTAAACATGGGCCAGCAGAATCACATATAAGGCATGCAAAATGGTGCAAATGACTGAACGTTCTGTTTGGTAAATAGTTTAATTCACAACTTATTCTATCATTTTACTAGCTGAAGCTGCTCATTTGTGTCCTTAACAAAATAATTTGGCTCTAACAATTAAATCCATTGATCCATTGAAAATGTATTTCAAATTTTTTCCTTAATTTGCTTTACAGATGCTTGGTTTGAGTAACCATGCAGAGCTGGTTTGGGATAGGGCCCAGTTTTATGTTTTCATGGGGCTCAAAATTTCTGGCAGTGCCCCTGGCCATGTGACGTATGCTGATGTTGTCTCCTTTCATTAGCCAATATTCTTGTTTCTTGGAGTGGTTCTGGGAACACCATCTTCTGAGATAGCACGGTCCTCAGATACAATCTGTTTCCTTCACATCTTTTATAGGTATATATGTGTTTTATTGCCATCTGTTTTCCCCATCCCTCGTCCTCTTTGAACTGTCTCAGTATTTATGTCCTACTGCTGTCTGCCATTTGACAAAATATAGAAAGAAAAACAAATGCATCAAACAAACTGAACCTGCCCACCCTAAGTTTGTTTTACTGTCTTCCAATTATCAAAATTCTCACTGCTGAGGTTCATCAAAGTGCTGAAGAAGAATTTACACAAATTCGAGAATGGTCGTAGACTATAAACTATGAACAGACCTCACTGACTTTTTCTGAAGACTGTTTTGAAGCTGATCAAATGGTAGTGGCCATATTGGAAATGCGGCCTGAAGCTCACCTTCAGGAGAATTATCAAAAGGCAGACAGTTACACCTCTTGGAAACAGCTAGAAAACTACCCTATAATAAATCAAATCTTTATTGTCACTTATCAAATTTATGCAAAAACTAAGAATAACCAAAATAGATGATGTGTGATATTTTACCCTATACAGTTTAAACCAGCAAATATGATAATAATTTTCCCCAAATCTGGATTCTAACACGTTAACTTTTATTTTAAGAGTTTACATTTTATTGTGGGACTTATTGTAGGTTTGTTGACTTTTGGAGCCAGCTTCAAGTGGACACTTTAGGAACTTGCATGCACTGGCTTCATTTTTCAACAGTGGAAGTCATGGCTCAGAAATAAATCATGTCATTATATCAGTTGCATAGGGACTCTTAGTGACTTTGAATGGATGTTTCATGGACACCAAAAACCATCCTTTAAAGTTTTAAGTATTGTGCATTTGTGAAATGAGCAACACAACCAAACACCCCTAGTAATATATGTTCCTAATAAATGTTCCAAAATCCCTCCCTCCCCTGGAAGAAAGCCTAAGGTTCCTCAGTGAAGCAAGGGTGAGGAACTGGTTTTCTTGAGGTCCCACTTGGCAGGCTGTCTTTGACTTCACCAGTCTCACAGAACTTGGTCCTAAGTTTGGAAAAGGTAATACATCCAGAGTTAACGCATCCAGTAACATTTACACCAAATTTACAACAAATTTTCAGGGAAGGTTGGTCATGGCACATGGAAGAAGAGATTATATTTTGGTGATTATTCAGGACTTATTTTAAGGCATCATTTACATTGCAAAGTAAGGCACTTTCTGAATTTTTGCTAATAACTGAATAAGTGTTCAACAGATTTTCATTTTCGGGGACTGTTGGTTGTGGCACAAGGGAGATTTTGATGGTGATCTGAATCTGGATGTAGATACAGGAATTGATTCAAGGATTTCTTAATTGTGCATGACAGGGCAGTTATCCACATTTTTGACAACTCGCTTGACAGTGTTGGAAATGCCTCAGTGGAGGTTTGTGCTCTCGGAGCACTTCTATTTTGGGAATGTTACAGTGAAGCCAGTTGTTTTCCGGTTCAAGTCTTCAATTGTATTTTATTGATAAAAAAGACATTTTACATACATTCCCGGAAGGAGGAGATTACATTATGGATCAGTTTAAAGTCCTTTCAAACACCACAATTCTTTTCATCTGCCAACCCATGTTTTTGCTCCTGTTATCACGATCCATATCCAGGTGCTGCACTGAAGACCAGTCAAATCTGCTGTGAATCCTCACATACCCTCAGCATGGTTCCCATTTTATGAATCTAAACACTTCACTCAAAACCAAAGGTCATCCAAGGTGATTTGTAACTCCACTCTGTTGTATTAAGTGTTCCCCAGGCTTGTTGTCTATTGGAGAATTTAAAAAACTGTCCCTCCCAGAATTTTATGTACTTGGAAGCATGTGTGCTTCTGAGTACTGTCAGATTCCCTGTAACACCCAGCCGCATGTTACTGTCCTGACCACATGCTCGTCTAGAAATATTTGTGCAACTGTTTGCATTTTTTTTCCTACCAGAAAGTCTTTTTCTTCCAAGCAAACGAAACCTCCATGTTTCTAAGTAAAGCTGCTTTTTCTTTCACTCTGAAACAGTTTTTTTTAAAGCTTTTCCATGAGAACTAGACAAACCAATCACACTTAAATGCACTCCCAAGCCATACTATAATCACTCAGTGTGCAACTGTTTGTCAGCACTTGCCTTTTTACAAGTGATTGTGTTTTTTGCCTCCATCTAAATGAAGGAAAACCCCGAATTTGAGGGAAGAGGTTGCTTCATTTGTCTGTTAGACTGTCTGGTTTGACTTACAGTGGCCAAAATCCTGTCTGGAAGAGACAAAATTACTGCAAGTCTCTAAAAACAGAAACCACATTCAGTGTAACATACACAATACAATAACAGGCCCACAAATCTAAATACACTTGGGGAAGCATGTTAGATAAGAGGCTTAAACAGCTTATGGAAGACTAAAGGGCTGGATAATATGGACTTAAAGTCGTATGTATTCATTTTTTTTAACCTACTGGCAACACACAATATTCTAGATATTGCATATACTCCTCAAAAAAAGGTTTGGAAATGATATTGTACTTTATAATGTTGGAAAGCCTGATTAATCGCCTTTATGCTGAGTTGCAACTTATATGGATCCTGCATTTGTGGACTGAGCAACACAGCTAAATGTCTGGGTAACACCCAAAAAAGTGCCAAAATCCCCTCTTCCCCTTGAAGAAAGCCTATGGTTCCTCAGGGGTTCCTCAAGGAAACCAGTCTCATAGAACTTGGTCCTGAATTTGGAATGATTCCAGGGCTGACACCAAATAATGCTGCCACTTTGCATACCAGAACACCAGCCTCCAGTTGCAGGAGATTTGGCACATTTTTTGGCTCTACCCTTACAAGTTGTCCCTCCTTGTAAAGGTGACTAATCAGGCTTTCAAATGATATAAAATAGCATAACAATTGTTATTTTCCCAAGGTGGGACGGCCCAGTCAGAGTCCTCTAGAGGTGGGAGAAAGTGACTGCTCGCACAGAAATAAGCATAGATGCTAACAGCTTTAGTAGCAGTCTTATCAGGAATCAAAGAACAACACAAACTTCTCAACAGAAAGGATATTTTCACGCCACAGGGGACATGTTTTGCAGAGAGTTTGTTTCACGAAGTGGCACCCATTCTGTCCTTTACACTGCAACAGTAGTGCTTGCCTACTGCAGTATCTGATTGGCCCGTGACAAATGTGATTGATGGAACGATCATCCAGTCACCTGCTGAATACACTATTGAAAGGTTCTGCCCATTCCTAAACACTTTCTATGGGCTGTTGGACTAGAGAAACATATTGAATGGTCCATCTGGTGTGTCAGGTTAATTAAAGGGGAGAAGTAAAATGAAAATAACATTTCCAAACTTGTTTTAAAGTGTAAAGTTTCAAATGTAATTGAATTAATTTAGATGAATACAATTATTAACTTTGTAAATTTAAATACTTAACCTACCATGTATCTCATTTTAAAATATATTTAACGCTTAATATGTTTCTTGGTTCAAGTAGAAATACAGAAGTTATGCATGCGCTGTTTTATGCACACATTTTTGCATGAGCTAAAAGGTTCCCAAATGGTTCACACCAAATTTACAGTCAACACATTATCACTAAGTAGATCCTTCCACATTTCCTTCCACCCAGACTCTTATTAAGATTGACTGTTTCAACTGTACACCAAGCTATTCTGCAGCAGGCTCTCACATGCTATGCATATGTTACTTTGTTGGATATCCAAATATGAAAGGAGCTTATTTATTTTGAGGGAACCTGATACTGTTATGCAGTATCATATAATGGGATCAAGATGAAAGATTGAAAAAAAGGGCCTACATGTGAAGAGGGAGAAGGTTGTGAAGCAATAGATCCTTAATGCTAACTGAGTCCAGCTTGTGTGGCCTTAGAGTTTGGCCAATCATTAAAAAGGTTTGAGTAATCAAAGTTAACCATAACAGGGATCGACTGTAATTCATGTTAAAAAAGAAAATTAAGAAATGAAGGAAGAAAAAAAGAAAAACACAGGTTTTGTCAAAATTATTGTGCTCATGCAGCTTTGTTGTGAGATTTCTTGGCAGCCTACTGGATTTTAGCATTCTTGCTCTGTTACATGGTGCTATTTAATGGATGAGGATGAAAACTGTTGAGGTTTGGATGATGTGCTGGCTTCCCATTTTGGTCTCATCTCTGCAAATATCATACCACAGGCCAAATAATTTACAGGAAGCTAAGAGCTATTTCTAATAAGAAATAGTCCTTGGATCAGGACATTTTCTGTTGGAAAAGTTAGGGACCAGAGATTGCCGTTTTCAACCATAATGTTTTGCAAACACTACTGTTGCCATTGCCGTTTCCAGGAAGTCATATACCAGCAAATACGGAGTCCTCAGTGGTGAATTCTCTTCACAATCTCCTCATCACTTTTGATCAGGAATGGTAACAAATTGATGTGTGCAGGGTGTTTAAACTTTGAGGCCTTACACACACACAAATGCATGAGCACACAATTAATGCAAGACATGTGGCAGGTCTGCTCCTTCAGCAGTTACCTGAGCAGCGCCTGGTTCTTATCAAAGGTTTCCCCCATGATTGCTCAACAATGAAAAAGGAGGGGATGCTAATCTATTAAACGGGGGCATTAATTGTGCTGCAAGTTTGTCTTTGTCTGTCATAGCACGGCGGTGTCACCAGTGTTGAATTTGACTCCAGGCTTGAGTCTGATTCTTACGGGTTTTTCATGTTCTCTCCATGTGTGGATTTCCTCTGGGTTCTCCAGTTTCCTCCCACATTCCAACAACATGTAAGGGTCCAGTCACACAGGATGTAATACGTCTGCTTTTATTTAAAGATTTTAGAAAGGAGCACTCATGGCAGGAAAGCTCAACAGTGAGCATCCACTCTTTCTCTTGATCTGGAAGTTCACTTTAACACTTAGTTCGGGGATGCCACTTTGGTGACCATGTGGGAGCTTCAATGTTGTTCATACTTTTGGGCCACATTGTTATAAATTGGAGCAGGCAGTCAGGGAGACAATCAAAAATCACGTTGATGTAGTTTGGTAGAAACATCATATCTAAATTTTTCATGATTTTCTGTGTGATTGGCAGCAGTATCAGTGATAGGGACTGATCACCCCTCTAAGGGTTTAAATGAAATACATTTTGGATAAAAACAAAACAAATCAATTAGATCTCATAATAAAGCAATGCAATGCTGATGCCCCAGATAGCTAAACAGACTGTTTAATGTTGTCCAGGCCATATTGCCTGACCCTATTTTAAAATGTAGAGAACTAAGAATATCAAGCAACATCATTAGCCTCAAAAGGGACAAAGCTTGGTTAACAATATCCAAAGCTTTTAGAAATCTATGAACAAGGCAAATATTTCCCATCGTCAGCAGCAAATTTTAAATTTTTAACGCCAGTAATAGGAGTGACATAGCCATTATTTCAGGTTTTTAATGTCAAATATGAAAAGATCAACATCCTAGTGACTTTAAGTATTTCCTTGTAACCAGCACGCAGGTAACCCAGAGAGGTCTGAGGATTCCCGCTGAGCATGTGTGTGTGTGTTCCTCAGAGGTTGTCACACCTCCACCAAAGTCAATCTGTTTTGTGTTCGGGCTGATTGTGCAGTTGTTGGATATCAGTTGTCTGAGTGCCATGCATTGACCGTACAATCGCTATCAGCAGTTACTTGAGCTGCTGGGTAGCCTGTGAGGCTTACTGACATGCAGGAAATTAAGCCTGATCAAGCTTCGTGAGGTTACACGCTGATTGGAAACTTGTATGAGTCACTGAATGCTGAATTGCTCGTAGTCGCTTTGAATGAGGTAAACAGTCAGAGGACCTGAGTGAGGAATACGTTTGTTATGACTTAGCTGCAGTTACTGTAAAATCTGGTGCATGAACAAGATGAACATTAAAAGGGATAGTTGTTTTTTTTTTGCATGTACATGGCATTAGCCTGAACCTTAGCCACAGTCACAAGGCTTAGCTATGCATCTGTGCGTAAATAGTCTGCATGGTAGCTAGGGCTATACATTGCCGCAGATGGGGCCACTGAGCTGTGGGTGAAAATAAGCCACAAAAACAGTGTAGGGCGACTACATATTATAAGCAGCACATTTGCAATGACTTATTTTTCCACTACCAAGCTGCTTTATTTTGGCACTACACTGTGGTTCAAATAATAATAATAATAATAATAATAATAATAATGACTTTATTTGTATGGCACTTTTAAAAACAGAGGTTTACAAAGTGCTTTGACAAAGAGGCAGGAACATACAGACAGCAAAGCAAAAGAACTTCAGCACAAAAGGACATAAAAAAACCCCCAAAAAGCTCAATTTACATCAGAAAGCCCTTCCAGACAAACACAAAAGGCATAAAAGACATAAAAGATAAAAACATAAAGCCAGTGAGGAGGGCAATTAAAAGGGATTTGAAAGCAGAATACAGGAGAACAATTATAAAAAGATGTTGATAATAACAATAATAATAATAATAAGAAGAAGAAGAAGAAGAAGAAGAAGATGAAGAATAGTAATAGCAATAATAAAATAGAACAATAGACATGTGGTTTACACAGTGTCCTAAATGAACACATGCCTTGGATTTCACATCACATGGCAAAGCGTTGCCAATTTTTTACTAAAACATTTGGTTGTGGCCTACTGACTGATGCAATCAGTATACCAGTATAAAAAAACAAACACATTGGGCATTATGACCACAACTGAAGGAGCAACTATTACACATTAAACCTAGCTTGGCACCACTGAAAGCTAAACTACTGTGATATAGCTAGCAAACGCTCAAACTCAAAATTGTGAAAGCAAATGGTACTAAAACAATTTCTTAAATGCACTGAGACTTCATGTAGGGGACAGTTAAAGACACTGCAGCTTATTTTTCCAGACTGTACAGTCATGTCATTTATTGCCCGTTGCAATGGCTCTATGTGACATTTACATTAGCAATTCACAAAACAGTATTTTTTTTTAATTGACCCATCCCTTTCAAGGTTGCATTCAGTGATGATGAGGTAAATCATTTGAACATTCTGTCAGTATCAAAATCGATATATGGGATGTTTATGGCCAATATGCTGAAATATTCTCTATTAATATCAGCAAAAATGTTCATATCTGCCAATAACGATAATCAACTTATAAGGTTATTATTTGCCGATACTGATATTGTTCCGATTATATCATGTATCCCTAATTACATAATTTCTTTTTTAATTTTCAGTCGGATTCTTCAGTAACTATAACCTGTGCCAATGGAAAGTGGAACAAACAGGTGTCATGCGAGCCAGTGGATTGCGGACTTCCCGACAAATATCACGTCCATCCTGCAAATTTCAGCTTCCCTGAGGGCACCACCTACGGCAAGAAGAGCACCTTTCAGTGCAAAGAGCCAGCTCAACTCGTAGGTGAGATGATCAGCAGTGCATGTGTGGTGGTTTTATACTTTCTCCTCTGCAGGCTTTAATGAACCAAGAATGAATTATCGCTTTGTCACAAAATAAAGAGATTATAGATATATAAGTCTTGATTAATAATTGACTATTTTAGATTTGTCTTGAGTGCAATCATTTTGTTTTTACTTTTAAACAAAAGCAAAAAATCATTTTTTTTCCAAGAAAATTTGGCACTCAATTAGATTTTATTTTGTTGAGGACAAAATAAAAAAAAAAAAACTTATGTCTATGTTTTGACTCTAATCCACAAGCAGTGGTTTTAGGCATTAAAAGTACATTTATAGACATAATCAGTATTTATGTTAAAGGCCTTGTTTGATTTTCGACCTCACGGACACCCTTGTCATAATTTCAGTCTGTTTCATATAGTCAAAAGTACTCACAGGAGCTTGAGTTTTTTCTCACACCAAGATCTTTTCCATTCTTGGCACATTACTTTGAATACATACAGATGAAGCCTCTTAAATTTTCCTCACTTTTCTTGGCAGAGTCTTTGCTGGTCCATGACAGGAAAGTGCAAGGACCTTCCCACCCACGTGGCTCTATTGAGATCCCTACGATCATATGATATACATGTCACCCTTACTACTTATACTTTTCAAGATATATAAATTAAAATTCTGATCGCATGGAAAATTCCACTAAGTACTGAAATTGAGAGCAAAAACAAACCAAAAGACAAAACCTTATTTAAATCCTCACTGGCTGGTAATTGGATGGAACTCGGCTGGCATTTGGCTGGGAGGGGAAAATTGAAGTGGCTGAATCTGTATGAACACAACACTCAATTGCTCTTTTGGCAGAAACAACCACACCAAGGTCGCCTGAAATGGGTGGTCTTAGTCAGCTTCCAATAGGCCCCTGCAGCAGCTCATTGGCTGTGAGAACACAATCCACCCAGTTACTGGCACAAACAGGTTGACAAGTTAACTCATAACATTTCTGCTGTAGTTTAAGCAGAAGCAGTATAAGTTATGATTGCATTACACCTACTAATAACTGCATCTGATCTTCTGCAGAGACAAAGTTTTCATTTTTTGTTCGGCCTAACTCAAATCCATACTTATTAATCACCCAGGAGATGATGTAAATGTTCAAACACATCAGGACATGGGACCTTTAAATCCCAAAATTTAGTGTAGCTTGTTCAGGCAGGAACATTTATCCTTTTAAAAGCTGATCTCTGCTTTTACACATCACTGACAGTTTTTCTGCAGACACTACTAAAGGTGTTATGCCGTGATAAGTCACCATTCTATCTGGTGTCCTCTGTGGTCCACTGTATACACCAGCGAGTGTTGAAAGACTCACTGGAGTCAAACTCAGTGAGTTTGTTTACACGTTTATTGTTTGATATGATAGATATTCTCATCTGTATAATCGTACATAGAACGTCTAACCTCCGCTATTAATCAAGGAGTTGTTTTGTGTTTTGTGGTGGCTTAGCCTGCTAGCTTTCTTCCCATAATGCACAGCACAACTCATAGTCATAGCAATGCTGGCTGTGAAGTAATGATGTAAGGCCAGCTCAGGTCTTTTTCGGGACTTGCCTTGACTCTGCACGCTTCAAAATACTGCCGCATTTACATGAAACAATCCAAAGGAAATATGCAAGTTTGTCGCGTTTTTTTCAACTGAATCATAAGATATGGAAACCACCTTAACCATCATCATCCAAAATTTTTCAGTCATCACTTTTCTCTCTTTTTCACAGGTACAAACAACACTCTGTACTGCCTTGAAGATGGTCTTTGGTCTTTCCCAGAGGCTCTTTGTGAGCTTCGCTGCCCAGCCCCTCCTCCTGTACCCAACGCCGTGCTTCAGACCAAACGCTGCAACGAGACAGGCCTGAAAGTAGGCACACTCTGCAAGTACAAGTGCAAGCCCGGCTATCATGTCGCCAACAAACCTAAGAGGTAAAAAAAAGCATCAGAAGTTCTTTAATATACTTCTAACTTGTATATTTGCCTCACCAAAGTTGCGTAGCCCCCACAGTCCTAAATGTGAAATGTGTCCCCCCTTTAGGCGTGCATTTAAGCGCCAGTGCACCGAGGATGGCAGCTGGCTGGAGGGGGCTTGTGAGCCAGTGACTTGTGATCCCCCGCCTCCTATCTTCCACGGCTCTTACCACTGCACAGATGGCTTCCGCTTTGACAGTGTCTGCAGACTCAATTGCACGGATCCTGCCGGTAATACTGCTATCGCCGCCACAGGAGGCTCCGCCCATACGGTGAGGCTGCTGCACGCTCCATGCAAGCAGGTCTGTCCATCTCTTTCCTGTCTTTCTATTCTTGCTTTACCTGTGTGTTTGTCTTCCGTTTGTCATGTGTGTTAAAAGAACAGATTCTCTCTTTTTTCTCTCTTCTTTACATTCTAAATGTTTGACGTGAAATTAAGTGAATTGTGGAAGTACATTGGAAACTTTTTGAATTGTTAAGGGCCCGGTTTTGATGGCATCAAGCACGTTGTCTAAAGCGAATGAAGCTGTAATTTTGGCTTGTCTACATTTACCATCAAGACTGTGCACAATTCCAACTTAAACCCAGGTTTGTTCTGGGAGTGTCATAAATCCAACCCACCAGATTATCAGCTCTCATCCCCTTAAAGAGCAGTGTGTACCTGCCAGCTGCCATGTTGGAGTTTAAAGAGCAGATTTCTTTTAACACAAGTTCTTGGGCTTTTCTTGCATTTATTTTTGAGGACAGGACAGTGGATAGACTGAGGATAGAAAGTGGTAGGCAACGTGTGGCTCAGAAGCCTTGATGACCAGGACTATGTCATCCATACGTGAGGCATGTGGCCATCATAGCAAGACCAAAATAGCCAAAAAATTTGAAACTGGAATGAAGAACAAAAAAGTTTAATGCATGATATGGATAAACTGTTGAAAGATTCAAGTTTGATTTCCCCGAAGCAGTCATACAACATCAGAAATCATTTAAGAGTTGGGTTAACACTTTCCAATTATGCACAAAAGCATGCCTTGAGTCAGTGGCACATAAAGGGTTGGGAGATATATCAAGTTTTTGAAAAACATCAACATATTTTTAAACAAGATAAAAGTTTAGACACTATATATTGACATAATCACTGTTGTGCTAAAGTGAAATGTAATGTAAAATGGCGGCTCGTGTTTAAGAAAAGCAGCAGATGCCAAACTGGTTGCAAAAAAGTTTGAGCATGAAAAATCTCCCATTTAATGTTGGCAACACAACATACAATGTGATGAATATTTAAAATACAGCCCCAACCCTCAAGCCTTTGCTGGTCTCTGCATTAAAACAATCCTGGGTATGAGCATCATTGTGTTTTTAAAGTAATTTTAACTGTATCTGCTCTTTAAACAACATGGATGCATGGCAGTATAAATCTTAACAGTAAACTATAAAAGACAAATGCTTTTCGCACCAAGACACTTAGTTCAAGGCATATATTAGGGTTGCAAACCTGTTTGCTTTTGTTGGCTTGTACTTTTGATACAATCCAATACTGTATTAGATAAAACATGTTTTCCCAGATGTACCCGCTCCCCCCACTTTCTTTTATCTGATACTTCTTACACTTTCTCCCCTGTCTGAACGCTCGTCTCTCCCCAGCCATCTCTCTCCCTGTCTCCCTTAGCCCTACTCAATTTGACGCCATGCTAATTAGATTGCTATTGATTTCCAGAATAGTCCTGCTACCACAGACTTCTGAAATGTATACACCTTTTAATCTGTTCTGCCTCTCAGGCGTTGTGGCTTAGGATGCCTGATAAAAATTGGATTGTATTTCCCTCCCCCTTTGCCATCTCAGTGTCCTTGGGCCTGCCTGCTGGTGTTCTGCGTGTCAATGTGTGTGTATAACTGTTTGTCTGTCAATATGTGTTATACTTTAGGGGGCAGGGTCCAATGTGATCCGCTGTAAGAAAGATGGGAACTGGACGGGGTCGTTCCGCTTGTGCCCACACAGCAGAGGACAGTGTTCATTACCTCAGAACCTCCATTACAGCCTACAGTACTCATGCCGGCGAGGACACGGCATAGGTCTGTACTGCATATTATCAAAACAAAAATGTGACTGTTGTGTTCTAATGTTTATGTGTTTGCGATGTCATCATAATTTTTAACACAAGGCCTTTTTTGTGAACTGTTATTGTTCTTTATTTACCTTATGAGTGATGTCTTGATCTGCTTTTCATGGCCCTAGTTCCGATTTTTAAATACAAGTATATACCAAAGCAGAGTCCCAATCAGATATTCACATTTACCTACTAGGGCTTTCACTTTTCCCCAAAAATTGTTTTTTGAGCATACACGCTGAAAACCTCTAACTAGATCATTATAGCACTTACGTACCTCTCCCAAGCCCACACCTGTGGGTTGCATGTCCTTGCATATGAGTCTTGCAACCTTGTCCGTGATGGCTTTTTTTTGGCACCTCAAGTGAGACATATGTTGGCGGAAGGCCAACAGAAATGGGCCGTGGATTTGTTGTAGAGGAGAGGAGTGAACCAGCTGCTTTGCACATAATCGACACACAGCCTGATCTTTTTTTCTTATTTTGCCATTAGTGGTGTAGAGCCCAAAGTGCTTCCACAGAAATGGCTTTGCCTCTCCTCCATTTTGTTGAGGTTTGGTTCCTCTTGTTAAGGTCAAGAGAGCACTGGACTGTCAGATTGCGCTGGGAGGGCCCTCTGTTGGATCGGGCGATCCACTTCTCCAGGCACTGTAATGTGCTGCCAAGCTGTATATTTTATATTCCAAAGTATATTTACAGTTCAACTATGGATTTTTTTTACCCCATGCTTGGCCGAATATTTGAGTGTGAAGTGCAAGGTGACAGCCCTATTACCCACGCAACACAGCTGCATAAATGGTTCAACCATGGGAAAGAACTAACAAATAGATAAAATAATAACAATAATAAAATAAAATAAAATAAAATCAAGAACAAAAGAGCCCAAGTCATACAGGAACCCTACAAAGTAAAGTGAGACCAAGAGGACCAAAGATAAAAGACAATAAGACATAAAACACATTAAAGAGGGAGGAAAACTGAACAGAGTTGAAGAGCAATAACACTCAAAACTAAAACAGTACAGGTATTTTAGTAAAAAAAAAAACAGTTCAATTAACAAATCCTCAAAAAAATGTCTTGATTCGGATCAACACCAAAACCTCATCACTTCTTTCTTGTGTTATGAACATTGTTTCCTGGAAATCTAATCAAAATCTGTCCCTAACTTTTCAAGTTATCTTGCTCACAGACAACAAAACAAACACTTCCAAAAACATAACCTCCTTGATGGAATTAATTATTATTTCTTCTGTAATGGAGACAATTATTCAAACATTGATCTTATCATTTGATTAACACAGACATCAACTTAGAGTGAGTTATGTATATTTCATGATTAAAACAGATTTAAAAGTTGTCCTTGTATTTTTGTACTCAGACTAATATCATGAATATTAACTGGACTTACTGTCATGTGAAACGTCTGTAACCAGGGTGTGGTTTGTGTGTATGCTGACTGGTGTTATGTCTCTCCATCCACCTACAAACCCAGGTGAGGAGTGTGAGCTGACGTGCCGAGAGAGCAACAACGAGGTGGTGATCCTCCCCAGCAACATGACGGTGGAAAGTGTTCTAAAAGAGCACTGGAGGAACCCTCACAAAGTCAAAGTAAGTTTCCACGTGTCTGTGTCATGCTCTCAGTTCTCATAGACGAACTTCACAGAGTTCTGTGATCCAGAGCTCTCAGGCAGTAAGGAATTTCACATATAGCGTTCGATATCCTGGCTCCATTACCCACAATGCAAAATGCCAGCATGTGTCTATGTTTTGAGCCTGATACCATGCAACTGTTTATCTTGGATACATGGCAACCCTTTAAAGATTTTGATTCAATTTTAGATTGGAAGCGTGAAAACATGCTGCTGCCCTCTTGCACTCCTGTCCTCAACATGACACTAAGACTACTTACTTGGGGAAATAAATCAAAGCTGCGAGGCATGAATTTAGATGAAAAGTGGACAAACAAGTCAGTGTGCCATTAACGCTCAGCTCCTTCAGTATTTTTCTAATGCCACTGAAAACCCAATGCCATGCCAGCCTTCTCAGTTCAATAAATGGTGATGTAAGTACTTGGCAATAATATACAAAAGGTATTCAAAATAAATGCTATTGAAGCCACAATGACAAACGTTGCTGCTCTGTTTTTTTTTAATATATTTGTTTGTTAGTTAGATTGTTAAAACCATAACTCCAAAAAGTTATCATTGGATTTTGATAAAATTGTTAAGGGAATTTTAGTTGTGGCTCAAGGAAGACGTGATATGATTTTGGTGGTGATAGGAATATGGATTTGATTCCAGGAATTTTTTCAAGGATTCATTAACACTGCGAGATAGAGCAGTTTTCCCCTTTTTCCTAGTAAGTCAAAATGACTCAGTGGATTTTGATAACACTGTTAATGAATATTGGTCATGGCACAAGAGAGGAGAGATAAGGTTTAGGTGGTAATCCAAATCCTTATGCAGATCCAGGAATTATTTTAAGGATTTGTTAACTGGCAGGTTTTCACATTTTTGGAAATAACTCAAGAACTTCTCAGTTAACTTTGATGACATTTTCGGGGTGTGATGGTCAGGGCACAAGAAAGAAGTGATTAGACTTTGGTGGTGATCACGATGGGGATCCAGTTTTTTTTAAAGGATTTGTTAAAATTGCAAGATAGGGTTGTTTTCAAACTTTTTTGATATACTTCCATAAGTTCTCAATGGATTTTGATGATATTGTCGGGCAATATTGGTCGTGGCACAAGTTGTTGGTGGTGGTGATCCAAATCAGGATGTGGATCCAGGAATTTTTTGTCAAGTTTCCAAGATAGGGCAGGTTTCACATTTTCAGATATAACTTCAGAAGTTCTCAAAGATTTTCAGGGAATATGGGTCATGGCATTAGGAAGAAGTGATCAGATTTTGTTGGTGATCCGAAACCACATGCAGATCCAGGCTTTTTTTAAGGATTTGTTAACACTGTAAGATAGAGCAGTTTTCCACATTTTCCTTAATAACTCAAAAAGATCTTAGTGTTTTTTATTGACATTGTCAGGCCATGTTGGCATAACACAGGGAAGAACTGATTAGATTTTGGTAGTGAACTGAACCCGAATATGGCTCCAAATTTTTTTTAAGATTTCCTTAACATTGCAAGACAGGGTATTTTTTTCACATTTTTGACAATAATTCACTTGACAATGTTGGAAATGCCTTGACAGAGGTTTGGCTTTCGGGGCACTTCTTGTTTGCGTATGTATCATATTTCCTGGGGCACTTCATCTTAGATATGAGTAGGCTGGAATTAAACGTAGAGATGACTGATCCAAAAAGCAAAGTGATCTTTTTGATCCAAATGATCTAATATTGTTTTTGTGTGTTTTACTTTGGTAAAGTTATAAAAATTCCAGTTATCCTCAGCATAACAAACCTTCTTAAAGAGTTGATTTCTGGATACTTAGACTGAATAATTACAGTTAGTTAAACGCACCTGAAGAAAACTGAAAGAATCTTCAAAGGGCATGGGAGTGAGCACCACACTATAAATCCTTATCAAATGGCTATTGTCAGTAATCAAGTGTAATTATCATTATCAGCTCCCTGACATCACTGGTAATGACATCATCTTCTTGAGACAGTCCTCTTAGCTACTGCCTGTGTTGATTAAGAAATGTTTGCCTATATTGGCAGATAGCAAAACACCAAGGTTAAAGCTTATGGCAAGGGAGGTCATTAAATGCAAAACTGTACACGTCCCCACCATCACCCTTACTCAAACCCCTATGGTGTCATTTGTGATTTTTATTATTTGAAGGTGGGGCTAAGAGGCGGGGGTTGGGATGTAGTGTGTAAATGTGTGCAGTACGCAAAGTGTACCAGACTACACCTACTCTTCTAATTTTACTCTCCCCACTTAACCTGATTAATGTCAATGATGTGCAATTTGTTTTAAGTGTTTGTGTCAGCTTAATGCCCTCTGCAGCCCTGGCTGGAGAGTCAGAGAGAAATATCTTACTAAACAGCATCAAATTTTGTAACTAGAGAAGGGGAGAAAAGAAGCCACGGCTGAGTAAAGGAACACAATGTATTTCTAGCTGTATTTTTTTCCTACAACTCCTTTTGTTTTTGTTTCAGAGTCACACTGAGTCAGCAGCTTTTTGTGGTAGATGTCGGGAGAGAGGGGTGGCTCGGGCCACGTGGACATGAAATGATCTGTTTTTCATGGATTTGTGTAACTGATATCATTTTTGCTCAGTGGTAATTTGGGACCTGAGGCCATGCTGTTGAGGGCAGCGGGTCCGGGAGGTGAGGGTGAAGGGATGTAGACATGCAACAGAGGAGTCACTACTTGTTGTGTGTGCATTACTCTTTGTACTGTAATAGTTAATATTTTGGTAATGTTGGCATTTTAATTATTACAAGTATACAAACTCCAGTGGCTCCTTATAGGTTTATGGTCCAACCATATTGGGTTAAGTTAACCATGTGTACAGGAAAGAGCTTTTCGAACAGTTTTTTGTTTGTTAAAGTATTTAAAGATGGCAAAGTCCATAGAGTGGTGCAGGGATGATGTATTTTTGTAGTCCAGAATTGCACTGGCTCTCTCCATTAAAGCCTACGGGGTTTTTCACTGTGGTCTTGGATCACTGCTGATTATAATCTCTGTTGTGAACAAACCATTTTGAAACCAACACGTTTTTATCTTTATAAAAATCTTAACATATCAGTTTATCAGGGTTTTCTTAACTTATACGCATTCACTGAGAGTAAAAGCTATTATCAAGTCTACCAAGCACCTTAGTTAAAAATGAGTGTTGTTCAAACATCACAGCCTACCAGAGCACTGCTGCTCATGCCCATCCCTTTACAACCACAGTGTCCCATCCTCTGATACTCCCATCAGAATAACATGCCATGCCATAAAGCTCAAATCCTCTAAAATCATCTCAAACTGGTTTCTTGGATATAACAGTGAGGTCATTGCACTCAAGTGGCTTCCCCAGCGACCAGATCTCAATCCAAAGAAAGAAAGCACCTTTGAGATGTGGTAGAACAGCCGAGTTGCATCATGGATGAGAAGCTGACAAATCTGTGTGATACTATCATGTCAATGTGCACCAGAATCCCTGAGGGATGTTTCCAGCACCTTGTTCAATCCATGTCATTAATATTTAAGGCAATTTTGACAACTAAAGGAAGTCCAACCCAGGACCAGCAAGGTGTATTTAAGAAGGAAGAGATTTTCTAAGTGTTGGTCAGTGGCAGCTATTATTATTTTTTTTATTTATTTTTTTAGTAGATTTTTCTCTGTCAGTTTTTAAGTAGGGTTGACAATGATTGAATGCTAACCTAAGCTTCAACTTAATGGCACACTCAATGGTATCAGAGCTGTCTTTTTATAACATTCAAATATGACTTAATACCGCTATGGTTCTCCCATAAAACAGTAAAGCTTTTTAAAAGCTCTCTATCTTCCACCTCTGAGGAAAATGGCCAAAATCTGACATACATTTCTGGTATGGAATTTGAAGTTGCACTTTTGATACTTAGGGGCTTCGCTTCTTGCCAAGATGCCCATAAATACAAGAAAAGCACAGGGTGTCAAAAACAATACTGAAAAACTTGAGCAGAAGTAGGTTGTTGTGGAAAAAGAAATCAATCATGACTGGTCTCAGGAACATTAAGTAGGAGGAGTAGACATTACAACATATTTCTAGACTCCCCTGTAGGATCAGATGTTTCTTACAGTATCTTAGAGGGAATTCTTGTCCCCAAGTGTACTCTGTAGACTTTGCTGAGTTGAGGTAATTGTTTCCTTCCTTAATAACTGATGTTGATTTATTACCTTTAAACCAGTTGTATTTTTGTTCGTCGTGTGACCCACTTAGAATTCTCTCTTGCTCCCTTACCTCTACTTACTCTTCTTCCTGTCCCTCTACCTCTAAGATCCTGTGCCCCAAGCACCCTCCTCCCCCCTTTATCAGCAAAATTACCCTGTCGAGCTAGCTGCGGAATTAGTCATTTTCTACATGACACGACCCTGTCTGTGGTGGCGCTGAGATAGGGATCTATTTTTACGTGGTATCAGCGCCCCAGGGAGGTTTGAGGGGGTGAAGATCCTATACGTAGTGAGGGGGTGAGGCCAGGCCACAATCATGAATTATCATGATTTACAGTCTGGCTTAGGGAGGACAAAAAGAATGGAAGGAAGTAAGAGAGAAAAGGAGGAGAGAGGGAGTTTCTAGGTGACATCATCACTGTAAAGCATGGGAATGAAGGGAATAAAATGGACTTTTCAAGTCTTTCTGATGACTCAAAATGCTTTTACACCACAGGTCACATTGACCCCATTCACACCCATTCACTCCTACATTCACTCACTGATGGTTGATGTTTCTGTCTCAATTGCCCATCAGTATTTGCTAATACACCAATGTACATAACACTGACACAGCAGTGGGAGCAATTTTGGGTGAAGTGTCTTGCCCAAGAATACATTTACATTTGACCCCCGACCTTCAGACTGTAGGCAGAGCATTTGAGAGCATGTGAATGCTTTCCATTTACGTTAAAAGCGAAATGTTTTTCCATATATTGGGTATACTCTAAAAAGAAAATAATGCGGCAGACTTTAAAACGGGTTGGGTATAATGTGCAAATGATTCATTTTCTGTAAGGGAGATATATCTCTCATTGCAAGCTTAGCAGCATTACCCTGACACACTAGATGGATGGTTTCCATCTGGGAAACAGCCCATAGAAAGTGTTTAGGATTGGGCAGAACCTTTCAGAGGCATCACATTCATTACTGGTCAATCAAATAATGTAATAGGTGGGCACTAATGCCATGGTGTAAAATACAAATTAAAAGCCACTTTATAGAACAAACTCGCTAGAACATGATGGAAGTGAATCCAAACTGTCTTTTCCATCAATAAATGCTTTCATTGTTGTTTGTCTGACATTAAATAAAGAAATGTGGTCCAGATATGATAAAACTACTTCTGAAGCGGTTAGCGTCTATGCTAATCTTTGCAAGAGAAGTTATTTCCTGCTGTTGCCTCGCTCGTAGTTCCTACCTCTTCCTGCTCCAAACGACACTGATTTGGCCATGCTGCTTTGGACCACACACAGTTCTCTTAGATTGGAGTTTTGCAATTTGGATCTGAATGATTACAGACATTGAATCAGGCAGATCCATCTGCATTGCAAGGTTAAAGCAGCATTACCTTTAAAGGAATGATACAGGCTAATTTAGCTATAAACAGAGTAAAATAATGAAAAACCAAGGACATGGGCACAGAATTTTAGTTACTGATAAGGGCTGAATGATATTGGGAAAAAGATGTATTGTTACAGTATTTTCTGACTGCGATACACATTGCAATTTTTTTAGGGGTATTTCCAGATAAATGCTGTGTCTGTGCAATGTCACTTTAATTCGTGGACCCTACAAATAACCGTACGGCTTAAAATTGCATAACTTTTTGCTTACATAATCAAACACCCCTGGCAATGTTCAACTTTAATTCTCCATGAGCAGCCCCACGAGCCTCAAGAGCTCACCAGATTGTGCAACTGAACATTTGTGTTTGTCCCAGATAAGACCATTTTTGAAGACACTTATTGTCTTAACAACTGTCTCATGAATTGGATATTCATGATAGGCACGTAAGATTGTTTTTTATGACCATGACCAAATAATAATAAGGCTAAAGAAAGACTAAAGTAGTAATTAATAAAATGAATGTGACGATTGCATATAAACACACTGTCATTACAATGTAAAACCAGCATATTGTTCAGCCCTACAACAAATGTTCAACCTGAAAATCATGAAAATGAAATACATTCAAAAAGCACTTTTTAATCTTGTAAGATGATTTGAATGTTATTTAATCAAACAATTTAATCTTTTATTACTTATTTTGAATGCCAAAGATATCTTGGGCAGCAGAACTTAATTCCAGTTTTTCATATAATAAACTGGCAAGATTGAATTAGTGTAACTTTTTGCACACAGCTCTCCAGCCAAAAAGGTTTTCTCTCGCAGATCAGTGGCTCTTCCAGCGTGCAGTCATCCTCTGCTGCTATGTTATTCTTTCTCTCTGCCTCCAACCCCCTATCTTTGTTTATTGCATTGATTTGCTGACAGCACTGAAATGAAAAATACCTTAGTGTGCAGCAACAAAAGAAAAACACGTCAACTTTGAGAGATATTTGGGCACAGGGGGTCTAAGAACTGGTCCATCTGAGGTCAGCCAGTCCTTTGCTTTGAATGGCACTTTTAGCCATGCTCGGTACCATCCAAATCTGCTGTAAACAAACCCCTTGCCCACCTGATGGCTCGAGTACACTTATACAACTGTCCCTTTGCCCAACACACACAGTGCAGGTCACATTTCCCAATCAGGGTCACTCAAACTTGTGCAATTTCATGAACGTCTTAAAGGCAAAATGTTTTGTGTTACAATACAACAAAAAGCACAGTAGGGGGAGAGAATGAGAATCCACAGATTCTGCAGAGTTATTTGAGAACATGATGCTCTTCAGCTAAATGTCTCTCAATCAATCTCTCTCTTCTTTTACCTCTTGGGGCTAGGACTTTGAAAAGAAAAGAAATAACTTTTTTTTTCAAGTTATATGTGGTCAAAGTCAAATATTCAGCTCTTTTTGTCATGGGAGAAAAGCTCAGAGTTACTCAAAAATGGAATTTACAGAAAAGCGTCTACATGCAGCACATCGAAAACCCCTATGAGGCATGTATGTACTTACTTATTGAGTGATTAGTGATGACATCTGAATGGTAACTTTGCTGTAAATTTGTATTCCTAATATTTTAATATTTTCCACTGTAAGACTAGATGTTGCTGCTTTATAAGGAGGCAGCTGCTTAAAGCTGACCTTTTGCCTTGTGTCATTCGTCTTCTGTGCTGATTAAATGAGATGGACTGCAGATATTCTGCCATTGGCCGCCCCTAAAATGTGACTCAATTTCCCAGACCCTCCACTCCCAAACTTTGAAATTGTATGGTCCAGCCAGACACCTCCAAATTAGGAGATGCATGCTGCCCAGCTCTGCCCACCTCCACTACTTGCTTGTTATTGTGTTGTTTTGTTTGTTTGTTTGTTTCTTTTACTTCTGCCTCCTTTGGTTGTTTTTTGGTTTGTTTTGTTTTTCTGAAAACAACATAACTCAGTGAGTTCTTAATGAATTTTGAAGACATTTTCTGGAAATGTTGGTCATGGCACATGGAAGTAGTGATTGGATTTTGATGGTCATCCAAATACAGATGTAGCTGCAGGAATTTTTTATGTTTTGAAATAGATTTTTGGGCCATACTGGGTGAGAGGGGGGGCTGTGTGTGGCCCCTTGGCCCTTGTAACCACTACAAACAACGCATTAAACTTATTTCTTCTTTCTGTCTTATCTTGTAGAATATAGTCTGCACAATGGGACTCAAGTGGTATCCACACCCAGAATTGCTTCACTGCATCAAAGGATGCGAGGTAAGGCCTTAACCAGACTTTTTTTTTTAAATTGTTGAGTAATAGTTCTCATGTATCAAAACAGACCTTAAAACCTAAATCCTTCCACCTTCTTTGATCTGATTCAAAACCTGCCAGATGATATGCTCACAGATTTTAGTCCAGACACTTGCACGGGTCAATATACACCAGTATGATCCACTTTAAAGTTCAATAAATGTTACTTTCAAGCATACAAATATGAATGTGTTTGAATGTGAACACAAGAATAGCCTGCCTCACCAATAGAAACCACCCAAAGATGAATCTCAAGCTTAATAAACTCCAAATGTAGTTTCATAATATTCTATTTGCTGTGTTTGGCAAACCAAGCTAAACAGACAATGGATAAGCAGATGCTGAGTGAGCCAAACATGCAGACCGACCTGCACCGTAGGTGAAGACTGAATCTTGTCAGAATATTTTGATTTATTAGTCCAAACAGACTCGCAGGTAGGCCTGAGATCAGTGCCGAGTTTTTATTCACAGGCTTGCAGATGTTGGGGTGAAGTTAACAGTATTTCAAACACACAGGCAAGTCCTTTTTTTTCTGATGTCAGTTTCCAAGGACAACCACCTGCACATGGGACACAGGTGGTTGTTAGCAGAGGCTGTTAGCAGTTGTAAGTAGTTTATTATGTTGCTGCTTTGGGGTTTAGGGCATCACAACATAGGACAAACTTTTACCAACCACACTAAGGACTTATTTATCTTTAAAAACACTTAAGATTCTGCAGGCCACTTAAAGTCTCAGTAAACTTTAAGTGGCCTGCATATATAAAGCATCACAGTGTTTATAACTATGATTATAAAGCATTGCAGAGCAGTATAACACATTATAGTTCCTATAAACATGCTTATAATGTGTTTATAATGTGCTATGAAGAGGGGCTTCATAGAAAGTGTTGCCCTTATTCACATATGGATATAATGTGTAAAAATCCTTCTCACTTCATGGAGGAATGACGTCATCTACTCAGTTAAGGCCAATTGGATAACCTGATTGGTAACCCAAGCGGAGTAGGTGGAGCCAGCCCAATAAATCTACTTATTGGAGTGTTTTGTGCCTCAGATGGTTTATGGTGTCCTCAGTTTGATTTACGGGTCAGGCTCTGTGAGGGCTTAAAAAGTCACACTGAAAGATGAGGGAAATTTAATGTTTTATATTAATCAGCAAATTTATTCAGAGATCCTTTCAAGGTTCTAAAATACACCCGAGGATTTCTTCAGACCATTTTTTAATTCACATGCTTTCTGTTTAATGCAGCCATTCATGGGAGACAACTACTGTGATTCGATCAATAACAGAGCCTTCTGTAACTATGACGGAGGAGACTGCTGCCAATCCACTGTCAAGACCAAGAAGGTTAGTGGCATGTTTTATTCACCTGGAGATAAATTGACCTCACATTTCAGCAGCAGAGGCATGTGGAGCTACGGGGAGGGACTGAATTGTTGGTACCAGAGTATGAGAGGAGAGACTCTTTTATTGCAGTAACACAAGCATGGTTTTACACAACAAAACGACCAATCGAATGCATAGAAAAAGTACAAAACAGCCACGTGCTCCAAAATGTGGAGCAAAGTAAACACAAATAACCAAATTCTTCTCTAGGAAATAAGATATTACAGCACTTGCTTCAAATATGGTAAGGAAGATCAGTTTTAACATGAAACAACAAAAAATGAACTCATCATGCGAGCAGCTGCCTGTCAGCTGTTTTTAAATCAAGCCAAACACACACAGTGCATGATTTATGAAGCTTCCCTCGACAGGACCAAGTTACAAAATTAATATATCCACCTTTTTCTTTTTTTTTTTTTTTTTTTTTTTACATCAAAACATCATCAGTCAGCATGAGCAATTTGTAGTATCATGGTTGCTTGAGCACTCTGCCAGTCAACTAACCATTTTTTCAAGGCAGACTTACAAATAATCAACTCCCTGGTTAAACATTGGAATCAATAAAAATGTATAGTATGGTAATAACTGGAAACTACCAGACATACAATTCCTATATCAGCTCATGATGTCATTAAATGTCCAATTATGTTCAGGATTACCTTTAACATGAAGTGTTTTATTATGAAGTACCCAAAAGCGATAATGGTAAACTTTTTATGTCTTGTCCTTAAAAATCTAATTACAGTTTCCTTTAAACTGTCTGTTTGCCTGTATTGCTAAGGTAAACCTCTAAGTTTAACTTCATATTGAGAAACAAAACACAACAACCACTAGACAGCAGCTGCATGTCAGCTGTAGCATGAGCCCAAGGCACATAGTTGATGAATTTTCCCCAAAATAAAACTAACCTGTATGATATAACATACTTGCAAACTAAATTTTTATGTAATAGAGTTGCTTCACTATATTTTATTTCAAACCTCGATTCAAAAAGAGTTGGGATGTCATTTAGAGATGAAAAAAAAAACAAGATACAGTGATTTCATTCTGATAATGCAAAGCCAAATTCTACACAAGTCACTGCAAAGCTTTACTGTGAAAAAGCACTGGCTTTAGACTGGCTGACAACCAGAGGCGTTGTATTTTGTGTTGGGTACCCTTAACTTGTTGTGGGGATACACTGGCCAGTCAGTAGTCCGAAGTGTCTTCACACCAAATCTTGGCTTATCTCGCTTGGAGCCTCACTAGATAGGACACAAAAACGGTCTCAGGTGCTAGATACAATCCCAATAGTGTCCACAGTAGTTCACATACTCCTGCAGGATTTCCGCTGATTCCTAAAGGTCTTCTGTCCTACAAACTCAATTTTCTTTGCTTTCTTCATTCTTTAAATGTTGTAAGAGGGGACTTTGGTAGCAGAGGAACATGACATATTTTACTAAACTCTCTGTTCACAGAGAAATGAGCTATGCCCCTCAAAACAATCAGTTTTTTTTTAAATCCCTGGGGTTTATTATCTCATAGCTATACAGCCTCCACCTAAAGGCGTGTTTTCTGCTCATCCAAGGCAGACGCCATGACTGTTTTGAAAGTTGTTGCAATGAGGCTAAAATTGTACTGGGAAGGTTGGGGACCCTGCAGCCCCTTCCTCCAGCCATTGTTGGCCCTCAGACAAAGACTTGATCTTGGATCTGGTTCTGGCCACACTGATCAACATTCAGTGTTTGTTCCTTAACTCTGGAGTCAAACATAGCGCTAGAACAAATCCCACCTCCAACATGAGATCTTTTCCATTTCCTGAATCTTAACCCACTTGGACTCTGTCCTCAACCCACTGTCAGTCCAGTACGGTGTGCAGACTGAAGTTACAGAGCTTTGACGTTTTTGAGTGATCATTTCTACCTACTCAAGGTAAGTTTAATGGAAAACACGACTGAATTTACTAGAAGAATGTTGGATTTTGCCTCTTGGAGCAACAGTAAAGACATTCTTCCTTACTTTGCCTTGAGTCCAACTTTAGATTACTGGTAGACAGATTACTGATTCCTTATCCAAGTGAGTGGGAGTTCGTAGACTTCATCAATAGTCTTTGTTTCGTCTTGGTATTTGGTTTCTTAATGTCTAAAACATCCTAAATTTTTGTAATCACATGGAGATTTGTCATTGCAGAGATACTTGGTTGTACATGTAAAGGCAAATAAAGTTGCTTATTTGTTTGTACTTCTTTATCGTGAGGGGTGTTTGTCAGCACTCCCTCAGCTCAGTCATAATCCAGCATTAAGCCGATCTTGACAAAAAGTTCCATCATCCTTTTGGTAGCAGTTCTCTAAGTTCAGGGAGGTGCTCTGTCTCGCTCACTCCAGCCAGCTGCTGGCAAGGAAAATGATTGGAAGTGTATAGTAGCTTCTGTGCTGCAGCATCTGCTCCTCTGGCCTGGCTTGTTTTCTGTGAATCTGGCGAGGGACTTCAGTTGTACTCCTGGCATATCCATCCGTACGTCTGGCTGGATTTATACTGCAGTCTATGTGTCTCACTGGCTCTGTTAGTGCGTCTGACTGGAGAGGCTCTTCATTTCCCCTTTTGGGGCAAAAAGGACAAACAAGAGACGTCTTTTGATGTCTTTCACTGTACAAAGTGTGCATGGTTGCTCCTCTCCTTTGGCCATCTTTGTGCATTTTTGGAACATAGTAGGTGTTAAGGACAAAAACACTCGTGTTCCTTTCTCTTTCAAAGAATGTTTCCAGAGATGGGTTACTTAATGCTGATTAGTTTTTCCTAATTTAAGAACTTTGGCTGCCAGACAACGGCAAAAGAAATACCAAGGCTTTGCTAAAGCAACAAGGTTTTAAAAAAGCAGTGTTGCACATTTTTCAGAGGTCATATCAACAATGTATGTCTGAATTTTCAATTAAAAGTGCCTTTTAGAGCTATGGAAAAGAGACATAGACCTATTTTTAGAAATTTTCAAAATAGTAGTTTCATTAAATTTAAGTCATCCTGCCTTTTCTCCTAAAAGTATACAGAACTGAGCAGATTGACGTTTGAGCCTTGGCCCTTTGCTGCAGGTCTTCCCCAATTCTCTCACGCTCATCCCAACTCTATCCATTGTCTCTTAACTCTATCTAGTAAAGACAAGAAAATTGCAAAAATAATCTTAAAAATAAATGAATTTAAGTTTTTAAACTGAAGAGGCTTTTTTGCTCTGAAAACAGTTTTTTTTAAAATGAAGTGTATATAGACCAGGGTTCAACAACTGGCAGTAGCCCTCCTACTCCCTCAATGTGGCCCGCTATTTGTCTAAAAATGTACTCCGCAAAAAGTTGGTAAACATTATTCCAGCTGATTATTGCTCCCTGCAAAAATTCTAACTGGTGTTGTATATCATTTGAAAGCCTTTTAGTCACCTTTACAATGAAGAACAATTTGTAAAGATCCTGCATTCATGGAAGGAGCAACACAGCAAATGTCTGTGTCGTGCCTAAAATTAAAATGCCAAAATCCCTCCTTCTTTGGTGAATTAAGGGTGAAGAATCAGTCTTCTTGCAGTATTGTCTTCCTAGGATGCCCACTTTATGGTCTGTCTTTGACTTCACCTTTCTCGAGGAACTTGGTCCTAAATTTTGAAATGGTACCAGGGCTGACCAAATAATGCTGCCACTCTGTGTACCAGAACACCAGCTTCCAGTTGGAAAACTTGTTGTTGTACTCAGTGAACATCAGTGTTACCCAACTGGCGATAAATAAGTTCTGCGTGGCCTGACTTAGCTTGAAGTGGCTTGACGTTCCCCCTAAAACGTCAGTTTGTGGATGTGGCTTTATGTAGCAGACTGCCTCCCTGCCTGTCTTCAATCATTTAATTAAACAGGGAATAGCTGTTTATAAAGTATTAAATCAGCAGCTAAAAATGACATTGAGTAATTGTATGGGAGAAGAAGAGAAATAAGGTCAAACTCCATTCATACCTATGGAAAAGCTATTCAGTGCAAGGAATTCTGTCTAAACAGTCAAACAGATTAAAATAACACAAATTGGAACAAAACAAAGAGGCGTCTGAGTAGTTTGAACTGGTAACTACATTATCCTGGCCTTGTATTGGACAGTTGTAAGACAAAATCTTGAGAAGATTTTTCCTACCTGAAGCTGTTTTACATCAGGTTTGTGAAGGATCAAGATGATCCAGATGTCTGTGAAGAAGCTCTTTCCCATAAAGGTTAAACAAATCCTCATCATATATCGTGCACATAACCAACCTATGTCTAGATAGGTCAAAAGGTTCAAGTGTTTTCCCTCCTCTATTCCAAACTTCGGTATCAGATGTAAGGTGGTGTATCCTAAGGTCAATAGAAGCAGGAAAGTGGGTGAGCAGCCCGCTGGGAAGTGACCTCACTCCTGAAGTGGTTTCCCTGCTTTTGATTGACGCTATCTCATCTTTACATCTCCTGGCCCCGATCCAGGGCAGGGGCTCTGCCAGAGCTAGCATAACTCACTTTTACTGACAGACCCTGGTGGGAGGATGGACTCCGTTAAATAGCTACACTGAGGAAAGGTAAAGCAGGCAGATAGGAAGCAAGGTATGGTATTCATTGAGTTAGGATTTGTTTCATAATTCTTCAAAAGGGAGGTACCAGCAGCTAAAATAAACTTACTTTTGGTATAACAGAGGAAATATATAGCTTTAAATTCCAATATTCTCATGACTTTCAGTTCTTTATTTCAAAGGAGGTGACAGAAAGACAAGCTACACATTTTGGTCTCTAAAGTAGGATTGTCACAAGACCAGAATTTTAAACTTTGTATTCTATTTTAACAAAAAACAAGAAAGATTTAGAGGGTTATTTCATTTTTTGCAGTGGGGCAGCTGAGTAGTCTGACATGCCAGATGGACTGTTCAATATATTTGACTAGTCCTTTGGAAACGAGCCCATAAAAAGTGTTTGGGAATAGGCAGAACCTTTCAGTGGCATATCTGGCAGGTTCTTGGACTATCACTCCATCAATTACAGGCCGATCAGATAATGTAGTAGGCTGGTGCTACTGCAGCCGTGTAAAGAACAGAACATGAGCCACTTCGTAGAACAAATTCTCGCCAAACCTGTCCGAAGTGGAGTGAAAATATCTTTTCTTTAGAGACATTTGTTGTGTTGTTATTTGTTTTTAATTTAATAAAGAAAAGCAGTCCAGATCCGAGAAAACTGCCACTGTAGCTATTAGCATCTGTGCTAATCCCTATACAGACAATCACTTCTTGCCTCTTGTCTCACTTGTAGCTCCCACGTAATCCTGCTCCAAAGGACGCTGATTAGGCTGTCCCACTTTGCTCACAGTCATTGTAGATTGGAGCTTGGCAAGATGGATCTGCCAGATTACAGATTCCAAATCAGGCTGATCAACTGCAAGGGAGAAATCCAGAGGCAGACGCAAGATGATAAACTGTATAGTAGTCAGTGATGCCACCAAAAGCCCGTAATTACTTTTAGGTTAAAACTACACACAGAAAAACATTGGAAAAGTAAAATGCTGTAAAAATCTTACTGTAGCGTCAAGTAGAGACATCATTTTTTGTGTAGTTTAAAACTAAAAGTGCATTAAAAACAAGGCTTTCGGTGGCTCCATTGACTGCGATTTAACAGCTGGCGTTTTGCCTCCAGGTATTTCCCCTACATATATGATCATATTTACTAGTGCCAAGGGCCTCCAGCAACCCACTTCAAAAATCGGTTACCAACATACCAAGGGCAATGCAAGTAAATGGTGCAGAACTGCAAATATTCTGCTGGGAATTTTTGACAAAATTTTCTATTAAAAGTGATACGAATATGTGACTGGCAAGCGGTTCAGGGTGTACCCTGCCTCTCGCCCAATGACGGCTGGGATAGGCTCCAGCTGCCCCGAGACCCCGAAAGGGATAAGCGGTATAGAAAATGAATGGATGAATAATACGAATATGTGTATAATGTAAAAAATTGAAAAATGTGGACATTACCACTTTATCAAGGCCAGTAATGACCTTGGGCTCATTTTAGTAGAATAGAAACTAAAAAGCTTCCACTTATTGTGTAAATGAGTGGGGAAACTGACAAATTTTACCGTTTAATTCAGGAGCTGAAACTGTATCACAGCTACTTCAGGGCATACTTGTTCACAACGGCAGACACTTTCTTTCTCCACGCATTGTCATTAAATTCATTATACTTGTTATTTTGATGACTTTGGTTGAATAAAATGGCGAGCTCTGAAACAAACACATTCAAGCTGGGCGCCATGTTGAATGTTTTGACTGACTGAGACGTACGTACCAACATGTGTAGTCAGATGTGGGCTTACTGGAGTAGAAACTTTATAAGCTAAAGGATGAGATGATTTTGCATTTCGAATGTAAAGTTCTTTGACTCTCATGTTCATCTTTTGAATTTAAGACGCCACAGAAATCACCACAGCCCATCTTTTTGACCCTCTTACTGCGCCAGATGGTAGTTCATGTTGTCTCATAAACTTGACTAAATCCATTTACTCTTTATTTTTAATTGTATTTACTATGCTTGGATTCTAATCCTTGTTGAAAACTCTGGCTTGGGTTTACTGCTGCTGCTGTTCTAGGCCAAGGATGCTACATGCCGATGGACAAAAGTAGTGTCTGCAAAACAGGTGTTAGCAGTTCTCTGAAACAATAACTACAGGCAAATAGGGGATCAGATTACCCACTTAGCACTGATCCCTGTCAAAGATGGATTTGGTGACAGATGTTCTTTTCCAACTTTAGGCTATTTACAACAGCAGTATGATGCCATTACCTGGAGCTCAAGAACTCCAGACCTCTTGTCCAAATTTCTACTTAAAGAGCCCTGGCATTGTTTGGAGAAAATACTCTGGCTGGTGTTTTCCACTGGTAGGTCCCCCCGGAAACTATTTGATAAGATACGAAAAATTGCTCTGAAATAACCAATCATAATTTGATTTATCAGTTGCCAGAAGCAAGGGATGAGGAAGGTCACTGCGGGTGAGGAACAAAAGGAAACTGAGGAATGAAGCTGATATGGGAAATTGATATGGGAACAGAGGGAAGCCAGATGTTTAATATAATCCCCTGTGCTTGTTATTTTTCAAGCCCATTACTTAATTGATGTTGCTTGCCTGCATACATGTGTTTCCTAAAGCCATAAGCATACCTAATCTGCTCTAAACTAAATTTAACCTGAATTTTAGTCCAACTTAATTGGCCAGAAAACCCTCCTGATGACTTTTTTCCTGCTGCTTTTATAACACTGCCATTTTTTGTCCACATTTAAATCTCAAGTGTATTTATTATAGTTTAAGTACATGTGTCTGGTGAGGCTCTCTCAGTTGTTTATTCTTCTCAGGCAAAGCTTTTCCTCATAGTCATCCCCATTTGATCAACTCAGTCAAAACAGATTTTTCTTTCTTACTTTTTGCACCTGATTCTGATTTTCTCCAGAACTGAACACATGCGTTGCAGACGACCAAGGTCAAAGTCACATAAAAACCTCCAAAAACAAAACAAAAATGACACAATATATGACAGAGGGAATCTGTAACTCATTTATGTTGCTCCTTCTCGTTGGAGCTGCTGAATGACACACTTGCAGGGTGACAAGTACGGGATGTGTTTTTCTCTTTAGCAGGAAATCAATGTTCTTGCCTAGACCACAAGCGAAGATTTTGTTCCAAATTGTTTAATTGTTCCTAAGTGTCTTTTTTTTGCTCTTGTTATGGATTCTTTTGTCTGTCACATTAGACTTTCTTTTGTCCTGGCATTTATTATACGCACAAACAAATGTTAAATAGTGTTTTGAAAGGCAAGCAATGTTTCACATGTGATTGTGATCAAGACAGCTCGTATAAACATCAAATCTTAGGGTATCAGGGCCAGCATTATTTTTCTGCATATCCAAGCTGTGACAAAGCTCATTCCTTTGTGGGATAGTCTAGTAAAGTTAGTTTGGATAAACAGATTGACAACACAAAAGGCCCCTCGATGTGAAACTATTAAACTTATGGTGGTTTCACAATGGATGCACTTTGTTTGCGTGATTGCCATGGTTTGTTTTGGCAAACATGTTCTCAAGTCAAAGCCATGTCCTTGTGTGTTTGACTGTTAACACCATGTCTTGGGTGTCAATAAATCAAGGCGTGCTTTAGGGTGAATAAAAAAATGAAAATTTTGTCTCTGTCGAGGATCAGATGCAGCTCTCCTTCCCTCCCCTTTGGGAATGCTTGGATCTGAGGGGGCAGGGAGGCTATGGGAATGAGCTGAATGATGTCTGATGGGAGGGAGCAGAAGTATGGAATAAGATTTGTGTCAGTATTATCAAACAATACTTTTCATGAAGCAAACAACACTTTTAAGACACAAACAACATACATGTCCACAGCAGTAGAATATGTTAGAGTTATATGCTATTCTGAAGTTTTCCAAGGTCAGTTATTTATTGCATCAAGTAACTTGTAGGGAGATTTGTTGTAGTTCTTTCTAAACTTTCTTTTGAAGCTTTTTATTGAGATGAAATAAAGAAGACAGCTGTGGCAGTGTGAAGATGCAACCAAAGTGAAGCACACAAGAGCCTCATGTTGCGTCCTTGTTCATAAAATTTATTCAAATTGCTCAGCAACAAGAACAAACTTGGCCCTTTGTCTTGATGCATCACTGTACTTGCACCGTTGTCCACTTGTATACCTCACAAGGGCATTAGATTGTCAGTCAGTGCTGTTAGGCCAAGTCCACACGTCAGCAGTTTTTAATTTTAATGAAGTTTTTCTTACTGTGTTTTCAAAAAAATTCTTGTCCACATAAAAAAAACATAAAATCATTGTTTAACGCTGTTTATTACCTTGAAATTATGTCCGTGATATTCACTTTTTTTTTGCTATTTAAGATAAGATAAGATAAGATAAGATAAGATATCCTTTATTAGTCCCACAGGGTGAAATTCCAAAAATTCTTTTTCTTTCAAAAAGGTGTTTTATTTTCATATCTATTCCTACCACCATGTCCAACTGGTTTTGCAGTTTAACTTGAGTCTATATTAGCTGGTGTTTGCAGGCGTGTTGACGAAATATTTCTTTGTTTATATTTCAAGTTTTAGGCTTTTGATCACCCTTTTACCAAAATTAGCCAAAAATATAAAAGTGATTAGGTCATCCTAGTAACAAAGTGGACCTTCATCTTTCTTCTTTGACTCCAGAAATCTGATCTGGTGGTTCTTGAATCAGATTTGACATTCAACCAAAGTTTGAAGAAAATCCCTAAAAGTGTTCTTGAGTACTGTTAACAAGATCCTTCCCGATGGACAGAACATCCGCTTAAAACATTATTACCATTGCCATAAAACTATCATCTCTGGAATGTAATATATTTTTTTCCAGTGACATGGATTTGACAAATTTCTCTTTTTCTTAACAAACTTGTTTTAGGAATAGAGTCATTAGAAAGTTTTCCAGATTTCCCTCGCTCTCCTTTTCTCTTATCAGTCCACAGTTTAACTCTGATAAGAGCTAAATAACTCAGAGAAAACAGAGCAGAGATGCAAAAAACAGTGCAACTCAACCACTCATTTATTTTCTACCTCTTCCCTTCCCGGCACATGCGCCTCTTCGCTCTTTTCTTTCCATCTAGATTTGTGTATTAAAGAGTTCTGGATGACTTGCTGTGTATTATTCCTCCCCAGGAGCTTTGAAGGTGCAAGGACTGGCTGCACGTAAGGTCACCGCAGGATCTCCCCTTAATAGTTGCAAGCTGTTGGCTGGATTTGGAGAGGCAGGGAGCAGAGGAGGCGAGGGTGTAGAGTGTGGGTTTCTGAGGGTTGCCTGAACTAGACCCCTTTAGTATTTCCCACCCCCATAACCCTCTCTCCCCCCAAGTTTGGGAGGAATTCCTCTCTAGGATGCTGGAAGCGGTATGCAGAGGGCACTACTTATATAGTTATAGGACTTGGCCTCAACTCTGTCTAAATGTTCTTGTAGGTCTTTCTATCTGCGCTGGTGGTGGGTGTAAGTAACCCAACCCCCCCCCCCCCCCCCCCCCCAAAAAAAAATCCTTCACTGCTGTTTACAAGTCGCAGTCTGACACATGTATGATCTACACGTGACTCCCTAAGTGGCACATTTGATGCTGGTGTCAAACTTATGATCCGTGACAGCCACCGTAACCACAGCTTACCATTTAACCTCTCTGTCTCTGGAGATTGTTTCTAATGCCCTTTCAAAAGAAATTCACAAATGTTTCCCAGTCAGCTCTGGCAAGCAGTTAGCAGGCTATGCTATATACAAGACAAGACACTGTTAAATAGAAGAGGTTACATGTCTCATGAATGATTATACCAATGAACAGGTTTATTAATGAGTGAAACGTCTCACAATGCTTATGTAAATATTTCAGTGCATGAAGAAGAGGGAGCTGTTAAAGGGTCAGTCTGGGTTTTTTAAAGTGGGATTGCTTGAGGTCTATGGCACTAGTGAGTAAAGTAAGTAAAGCAACATGTGAGCTTTGGGAAGAGACATTTGGGAGTGGGGCGCTGGTTGATATACAGCAGTCAAAGTGCCACCAAAAGCCTCATGATTACCTCACTTTTAGGTTAAAACTACTCAGAAAACTACGTTGAATCGACAAGATGCTGCCATGAGATTCCCTGTGGTTAGAACTTTTGTGTGTTGCAACATAAAGGTAATGTTTCCCTCCGCCATCAGCTGGTCAGGTCTTCAGAAGAAACAACAAAACACTAACTTCACCAAAACTGAAGTAAAAATGAGTGATTTTGAGTGAGTGATGAAGACATGGCGTGAGTTGTGGGTACGAGAGGATATCTTTATGAACCAGATTGCACAAAGAAAGTACTTTTGCAGATGGAGTCATGGGTAGAAAGAGGAATTGAAAAACTCCTGTGTCAGGTAGGGCTGTAATGTGTTAGTCGACTGGTCAACTCATTGGTCGATAAGTGCTGGGGCAACCAGAACTCTGATTGGTCGACGAATCGTATTTTTTTTCCCGCTTCAATTCAATTTTTCCCGCGGCGATTTACAGTCATCAGGAGGAACATTCCAAGTGCTAATGGGGGTGTTGTTTTCACCACTTTGGATTCGCCCACCATCTGGAGACCTGGCTGGAGACAGGAGGACTGACGAGCGTCTACGTTAGCCTATTCAAGGTCCGGTGCTTTGCTGAGTATTTATTTTTATTTTGAGCATCCTTCTCTACCACCCGCCAAGATGCACTCCGCCGAGCTGCGCCGACCCTGCGCAGGAGGGTTTCCCGTCAGAGTCGGACCCCGCCCCGCCAAGCCGCGCTGTGCCGAGCCGCGCTGCGCCGAGCCATCCCCGCGCTGGAGAGTTTCCCGTCAGAGTCGGACCCCGCCCCGCCAAGATGCGCTCCACTGAGCTGCGCCGAGCTGTCCCCGCGCAGGAGGGTTTCCTGTCAGAGGACGCCTCGCCCCGCCAAGACGCGCTCCGCCGAGCCCCCCCCATTCCGATTAGCCGATTTTAGGTCGACAATTTCAGTGTGTCAGTTGACCAACAAATTCTTTGGTTGATTACAGCCCTAGTGTCAGGAGTAACAGAGCAACTGAGAGCAGAAGTGCCTTTCCTGGACCCATTATTGGAGCTCTTTAGTTTTACAGTAGTGTGATAAGCAAGCACCATGTTGTCTTCACTGCAAGCGAACTGCTCCAAGGTTAATTGGAAGATAGCCCCGACCACTTCTATCAATTGAGCTTGTGAGGTTATATGTACCTAAACATTGATTGATTGCTGTGTTCATACATATTCAAACAAACAGTGCCAAACAGGGAAAGCCCACTTGTATCAGAACAACTCTCCCAAACAATCTAAGTGTAAAAATCACCTAAATGTGGATCCAGGGAGGACAGGAAGATGATTGAACAGTTTATGTGTTTTCTGTGACATTTTCTACCACTGTGGATGTACATAACCTGTTGGATTAAGTTATCTGTTTTTCATTTTCCCATCTGTTTTGGCCAAGATAGAGGTACAAGATATGAATCACAGAAACAATAGGCCCACCTCCTTTTGCAGATATTCTAGATCTGACTTGGTAACATTTATTCACAAACAGCTGCCGTCATGCAAGTAAAATGCTTCCTGTTTGAAATGGACCATAAGCTAACCCCAAACTTCAATGGAGTTTTTCAAGGAAGTGGAGAATTTCAAGGAGTTTAGTGCAGGTGTAAAAGCCCAAATTTCGTTGGGTTAAGTGAAAAAATTATTTCTGCCTATCCGCCCACCTTTACCTCGCCTCCAACTGTGCGTGCATGTTGTATTAAAAGGAAATTCGTTGTTAAAAGACACCAACCCTCCTAAAGTGTGTATGAATAAAGAAATGACCTACTTAAACTCAGAAGTTATTTTGAATCTGAGTGTTGACATGTTTGATCTTGCTGTACAAAATGGCAATTTAAAATGTATGTTAAAGGGAATCCTATCCTTTTTGAGCCAACTTCAAGTGGACAATATAGGAACTGTGCTCTTTTTTAATGCACTTGTACAATGGCTTCACTTTTTAACAACAGATGTTGCTGTTTAGTAAAAACAAAATAGCTCATTCATATTCCTCTGAAAAGTTTCACCTCAAATCTCCTCTTATGTGAACAGCAGAGCAAATTTAATCAACAGGTCTTTATTTTGTGATGCCAGTAGAGGTGCTTAAATAACCTTATTTCCATTGGCAGTGGCACCTGGGTAGTTAAAGGTGAATAAGGGAAGCCCTGCACATACACTTAAGGGATTTTCATTGCACAAATAAGCTTTTTGAATTTTTTTTAGTTTTCCCAGGCCCCTGCAACACATTATTTACCATTAAACAAGCCTCCCTTATTCCAATCTTTGCTGTTTTATCTGTGTGGAGAGTGGGGTTGAGGATAGAAGGGCCAAAACACATCTTGGTGGGAGGGAAAGGAAGGATAATGTGGAGGGAGGAGCAGGGCTTTTCTTCACAGCTGAGCAAAGGTAGTTACACACCAGGGGACGCACACTCCCTGCTGTTTTTAGGGCTTTTGGCTGTTTGCTGATGCTAAGTGCTTGCACTTATTTTGCCAAACCTCGTTATGTGTTATTTTGCTCTAAAGTTGCTGTTTCCCCTTTTTAATCTTATTCATTAGAGCTCTTTTTCTTGCTCAGTCGCATTTTTGTCTCTGTGATTCAAAACTCTTTTCAGTTTTAAGGTAAATATTCTTCATCTACGACCAATTATGTTTCTTAGATTATGCATAGTTTGTTGTTAAGATGTTGGAGTTGGCTGAGACTGCTTACTGTGTAAATGTAGCCTTTGTTGTATCACTCAGTGGCTTGTTTACTGCTAGTTTGGAGCCTCAAGTTTTGTGTTTAAGCATCACAATATAAGTTTTATTTTGGATCTGTATTTGAGACCATTTTTGGCGAGAAAGTAGAACTAAAAAGTAAAAGGAAAATAACCATAGCCATACATCAAAAATACCAGATGATGGTACCGGTAATAGATTGGAGTTGTGAATGTTAAAAAAGCTAAGAGAACAACAGTTAAGTCTTGTTATCCATCAACACAACCTAAGTGGGGGAAGGAAATGACAGGAATTGGGTTACTCAACAAAGGTGGTCTGTTAATACTATATGAGAAAGACTATGCAGAATTACAAACCAGGTATCGTCGACATAAGTCCTATTCTCTCCGCCATTTCAAGCTGTAAAAATTTATGACACTCTGATGCTTTGCCTCCACTATATATGTCCCAGGGACAGAATGGTCCTCCAGAGGCTGTATCAGAGGGGCACTGTTGGACAGAGGGAGGTATGTAGATTCAGCTGGAGGAAGAGTGAGCTACTGCTGCAGTTTTTAGTTCAAAACATGATCTGCTTGGTTAGAACTAACTCACGCCAAAACATGGTGCAAGTAGAGCCAAAATATCCTTTCTACTTAGAAATGATTTCAATATTGATATTTGTTTTTCATTCAGTAAAGAAGTGTGGTCCAGATCTGATAAAAATGCTACTAAACCATTAGCATCTATGCTAACCTCTGTAAAAGCAGAGGTTAGCATAGTCTGAAGCCACTTCCTAATGTTGTCTTGCTTGTTGCTCCCACCTCTTCCTGCTTTAAAGGATATTATTTAGGCCGTGAGTTATGGGTCAAGCACAATCGCTGTAGATTGGAGCTTGGTAAGATGGATCTGACTGATCACAAACACTGACTCAGGCAGATCCAGCTGCACTGCAAGCACGGCACTGTAGCTCAGTCCATAATGGCTTGGACTGGGGACCAAAGACCTGATTGAAACATACTTGGAAGTTGGTTTGATAGCTGGGGAGATGTAAGCTGACATCCTGGGGCAGTGCTGCCTGTTACAGCAGTTGGCAACTCAGCTGAAAGGGCCTCAAGGCTTAGGAGAGGCACCCATCTGCAGGGCCTGGGTGCTGCCACATCTGCACGGCATATTAGAAGGGCACAGCTGAAGTTGGTCTTCTTTGTGTATTTTATTACTTATTCAGCGCTACGATGAGGACAGTGTGGTCACGGGGGGAAGACCTTCCCTAAACATCTGCCCTAAACCTAACCACTCAAGGCTTCTTGCCTAAACCTAACCTTAGGACACCGGCCTAATTTATCCGTCAGCCATAGAGACTCGAGAGAGGTGTGCCCTTCCGGTATGCCGTGCAGATATGGTCTACATATGGGTTCTCTTGAGGCTTAGGATTGGCACTCTAACGCCCTTAAACTTCGTTGCATGAAAACACCTACAAATAAAGTTGACCAGATGATTCATCAGGAATGATGAATGCCAACCTGGCATGTGATTCTAAACCTGACCTGAACCTGTTGTAACACAAAATACAAGGCTGAGGGGAACAAATTCTCTTTTGGAGCACCCCAAGTGGCCACTCGCAGTGTAGTCAGTTGATCAAACTTACAGTTTTTTATAGATATGCTTGTAATATTAATGTAATTGTAGAGTTGTTGACATGTTTTTTTCCTTAAAGGCATCCTGATATATAATTTTAAGACTGACAGATTATTTCTTGCCCTGATTCACTTTAATTACCACTGTTACTTACTAATGAACAGTGTGGTATGCATCCTAAGGTCAGTCAGTTCCCCCTTCCCCAAACCGGTGCCCCTTACACACCTTCTTCACTTTAAGCAGAGGCTGACACGCACATACTGCACACACAGAAATGAGAGGAACTCTGTGTTATTTTGACCTGTTCCTGAGATGGTAGGATGGGGCTCTGACAAGGTCTGCGTTCTTCTGAAGGTCTTTCATGTTGCTGTTAGTGGGTGTCCTCCCCCAGCCCTCCTTCAACCCCAGGACATGGGGCAGTGAGGGCCCCCAGGCCCACAAGGCCAGCCAATCCCATTTCCCAGCCACCCTGAGAGTACCTCAAGTCAGGGCCAGATGTGGCAGCTGGCCCAGCCACCCTGGAGGTCAAGGTCAAAGGAAACCATGTCAAATTTGCCACCCACCATCATTTTCAAGATAGAGAGATAAACAGAAATGGCCTTGGAGGAGAAGTAAGGTGTAGGGGGGCCGTGAGTGGTAGTGGGAAGGTGAGAGGAGTAATAAAGCAAAGTAGAGTGAGGAAGAGACTCTAAAGGAGACAAGGTGAAAGTGTGAAACTGAGACTCTAGATGAGATAGTGTAATTAAACTGAGAAAGGGGTCAGTGAGGAGCAAGGCGCCCCGTGTTCTTGCCTTCAAAATGCCACAGAGGAAACACTGACAGCTGTTTCTGAAGTGTGTCCGGCCCTGGGCTTGTAAAGTCGTCACATGCAGGCCTCATTTTCTCAGAGGAGTCCGGCCACTGCCCACCTGGCCCTCACATTAGGAAACCCCCACACACAAACAACTTATTTTATACCCCATTTCAAAGAGAAGTGTGCGTCACTACTTCTCAGTGACTACCATGCTCCCCCATGTCATTGCACAGACCTGCTGTCTGCAAATGACCGACTCTCAGAACAACTGAAGGTGTTTCCTGTGTGTTACATTTACCACCACCTTTAATGTTTTACACCAACGAAAATTATAAGTAGAATGTTCGTGCGAATGTGTTTTTTGTTCTTTTTTCAGAAATGACCAGAATGACACTATAATAGCTGCTCAATTATGGCAAATTCACAGTCTTGATCAATTTGATCAAGATCTTTTATATTGTTGGAAACCGTGATTATTCACCTTTACAACTAGGTACAACTTGTAAGGATCACGCATTCGTGGAAAGCAACACAGCTAAACATGTGGGTAGCGTCCACAAAAAAGTACAAAAATCCCCTACATTTAGAAGCTGGTTTTCAGGATGCAGAGTGGCAACATTATCTGGTGTTAGCCCTGGTACCATTTCCAAATTTAAGAAGTAGTTCCATGAGACTTGTGAAGTCAAAGACAGATCCCAGACGGGTCATCCCAGGAAGACAGTTCCCTAAAAAGTCAAGTTCCTCACCCTTGCTTCATTGAGGAACCAGAGGCTGTCTTCCTGGGGAAAAGGGGATTTTGGCACATTTTTTGGGAAGCCACCTACACATTTAGCTGTGTTGCTCATTCCAAGAATATGCAATCCTTACAAGTTGTACCTTATGTAAAGGTGATTAACTAGGTTTTCCAATGAAAGTACATACAGTACCAATTGGTATTATAAAAGGGGAGAATTGAACAACCAAATTAACATCTCCAAACTTTTTTTTAAGGAATATACTGTATAGTTACATCCTGTATTTAAACGCAATGACTTACTGATTACGCAACTTTATCTGAAGGTGAATCTTGCAAGACTACTCTTACACTGCCGCTCACACTTGTTCACTCTAACATTCGCTAAGTGATGGTTTAAGTGTCTAGGTGAGTTGTTCCTCAGAATTGGAATTTTGACGAAGCAACTTGGGGTTAAGTGTCTTGCCCAAGGATACATTGACATGTGACAGACGGACAGAGCTTGGCTCGAACCTGCAACCTTCGTATAACTGACAGAGCACTCTATCAGACTGAGCGCCTGACCCCCAAACTGGTGGAGGCTGTAAAGCTGTGGCAGCTTTCCCATTGCTCCTTTTCATTCCAGCCCCATTTTCTTGTCCGAATATGGTCACTTATATGGATCCAAAATGAAAACTACATGTTGACACTCAAAAAGTCAAACTTTAGCAGTAGACAAGCTATGGAGCAACATAAAAATGGCTGCATGACAGTGCAAGATAGGGCAGTTTTCCACATTTTTGACAATGACTTGCTCGGCAATGTTGGAAACGCCTCAGCAGAGGTTTGTGCTCTTGGAGCACCTCTAATTTTTTGTGTATTGTGCTATCTCAATGCCTGATGTGTGATATTTTTTTTCTTGTTATGGTGACAACAAGGCTAAATATGTCAGTAACCTGATACCTTTCACAAAATTCTCTATATTTCTATCCTATTGTGTCATATGCTGCCATATTGTATTTTCCTTCATGTGCTGTCTTGCATCTTAGCTTCTTTCAAAACAGTCAACCTATATTTTTCTGTCCGTTGGATTAATTAATCCCAAAATTGTTTCATAATCATCTTTTTGTTGTGGGAAATTCAACTTTCAGGCAAATCTAAACTTTAGTCCTATAGGAAACAGCCTTCATTAGATTTTCCTCTTTCGAGAAATTTGTATGTTTCTTAAAAATGCCAAGACCCAAAACAATTAACCTTAATGGGAGGCAACCTTTCATAACTCACAATTAGATTTCCATTAATATTTGGCAAACTTGGATTAATTTGGATTTACATGAAGCAAAGAAAGTGACTCAGCTTCAAATCCCTGCCCTTAATATTGATAGTGTGCAACATAATGGACACTACGGTTATGAATGCATCTTTTAGTGGATGAAAGAAGTATCATATTTTTCTTATTCCTTACTAATGCATCCAGTAATTACCTAACTGACCTCTCCCAGTTGGTATGAGCTCATGCTTTAATTTGTGTGATAGCATTGCAGTAGTGTTCTGGGTAATTAAACAGCAGCTACTCCATATTCAGATAATAGCTCAATGATCCAACCCTGGCAGACAACTTTCTCTAATAATACTCAACTAATAGTTTTCTTTGGCATGGGGAAGGCGTTCAGCTAAGTGTCTATGTTTGTTATGTAGCCAGTGTCATTGTTACATTAACTTTGAGGGCAGAGATCCATTGTGCAACAGAAGCAACATCAATCAGCCCTGTCAAAAAGAAGTGACACCATCCACAGCCCCCCCCCCACACATTGATCTGATAAGCCGCCAGGACACAAATGCAGACATGCCCTTGGTCTCCTGCCTGCCTGCCTGCCATGACTTCGACCACATGTGTTCCTTGTTTGGCCTTGAGAGGGGGGAAACACTTTTTGTGTACCCAAGTAGCTGAAGCAGGCCCTCTGAGAGGTGAGCCGACAAGGCGTCAGCAGCTGGTGCTGATGACGCACTGCCAACGTTATCCAGTGATGTCAAATGCCCCCGGCTATGTCCACCAGTCTTCCGGTTTTATTTTCACCTTGACATCAGGGTATCAGAAATCAATGTGTCAAATGTCCTGAGACACTGATGTGTTGTTGGTCTTCTGTGAAGAAATAATGACCTAAAAGTGTTTTTTCCCCATTCAGATTTTTGATTTTTAGTACTGCATAACGTTAAGTTGTACAGTAGTGAGTTCTAACACTGATATGAACCAGTATTTTAGCACCTCTGATTTCATTGTCTCTAAGTCTGCGGGACTTTTGTATGAACAAGGCCAGATGCATTGTTTTTGGGTTTTTGTCAAGGTTGTGGGGAATTTCCTCCAACTGTGCAGAGCATATCACATTTTGGATATCATAGGTCAAAGGTAAATGAATCCAATATTCATCCCTTATGTGTGATATCTCTTAAATGCTTTAAGCAATTTTGTCGAAATTTGCATCAAAGGGATATTTCAGTATTTTTGGAGCTGGGTTGTATCAGGTACTTGACAATCGTCAGGGAAGTGGTTGAAAGGGCTCCAAGCACAGCTGTACCTTTAAAGAGAACAAGTTGAGATGACCACTAAAGAACACTGCTACTGGCGTGTACAGTTATTTCACGTAACTGAGTGAGTCTTACGTAAAAACAAGCCACAAAACCATATTGAGTGGAAGCCACATCCCTTGAGTTTTATTTGTGACTTTCATACATTTTTGTCTCAGAAGTCTTTTCTAGCAGACAAGTACATTTCAGATGGATCCAATTCACCACTGAGGAGGAGTTCATCTTAAAATACACCCTGAAAACCCTTGTGACTGTATTCCAATTTTTTAAATCAGAAATAAATTGGGGAAAGTTTGTGTTGTGTTTACTATATGGGCAAAGGAAGCTTGCTTTGGCTTTGGCTTTGGCTTGACAGATATGGCTCCCACTTTCATCCCACTAGACTTAACGTGCTGCTGGGGATGAATTTTGAAATATTAGGGTCCCACAAATAGTGCTGATTGAGGATTTTTACTTGTGCTGAAAAACTTACAAAAGTAGTATTCCTTTGTGAAGATTGTTTTGATTACCAAAACATTAAGTGTCACTACCCACAGAATGCTAACTTTGTATTTGCCTTCAAAATGACATCATCCCTTCAGCCATCTATTGTTTTAAGCATGTCCAGCACAGCACAGCAAGAACTGCTGCTCCTAACTGGCTGGCAGATGTCTGTTGTTCTTCTGTAACCAAACACCTTTCACACTCTTTGTTCCTTTTGTTCTTATTAATTATTGCAATAGCATGGAGGCTTCAGAGTCCAGCAGTTTAGCTCTTTAGTCTAGGTACACGTTGTACCCAGAGTTATTGTACCCATTACAAATTGGCCTAATGAAAACCACCCTAATTTAATTTCAGGCCTGTTTGATATTAGAAAGAGTCTGCTCTACATAAACTATGGGGAAAGTTAGCCAGCATGTGTGTGTGTGTTTGTGTAACCAAATACAAGAGAAATTTGGAAAGCCCATATCTACTTTAAACATTATACAATAGTAAATATAGACACATAGCAGGCCAAAATGAGTAATCTTAGTGATAAATATCTAAACACTTTTAAATATAAATAGAAATGTGGTTAACTGAACAGACCTTTCTTCCATTTCAGTACTTCCAAGAAACAAAACTGTGAAATCTGATATCATTTGTCTTCATGCGTCGGCTCTCTCGCAGATTCAAAATCAGTGAAGTTCTTAAAAATGTTTCTTTGTGTGCCAGGCAAAGCTAACACGCTGCTAGACCATAGGTATATTACTCATCAGCCTTTTTAATTGATTTGTTTTCATAATTTGCTGCATTCCTGTCTGGAAACTTCATCTTTATTTAATACTATGCAAAGTCAGTCCATTTTTTTTGTTACTGTCATGGTAAATCTCCAAATACATATTCCACAAGAGTTTTGCCAAAAACTGGTAAAGTTCCACTCCCCCAAGGGCTAAAAGTAGCTCCTATTCTGGCATTTATCCATCCATAAAGAAAATCACTTTCTTGTGTTTACTATGAGAATATACATACTTTTATGAATGTACAGTCATCCGTGACATACATATTTAACAGTGAGGCATTAGAGCCTTCCTGAGCTCACATGATAATATCCTTGACAGAATGATGTTGGTTGTTAATGCACCACCACTTAAGGCATCAAAGGTCACAGGCATTCAATGTTGGTTTGTCTTTACTGCTTACTTACAGAGATTTTTCTTGGTTCTCTGTATTTTGCTGATATTATGGACTATAGATTATAAAAAATCTCTAGTTATTAAAGTGTTGAACTGTTTGCTGACACAGTGGTTCATAAAGTGGTGAACCTTGCACCATCCTTGCTTGTGAACAACTGAGCATTTCAGGGATGCTTGGTTATGCCCAATCATGACACTCATCTGTTCCATTTATCCTGTTCACCTGTGGAATGATCCAAACTTTTTGGGAACATGTAACAAGAATCAAACTCAAAACGAGTAAATATTTGCAGAAAAAGCAATGAAGTTTATCAAGTTGAACATAATACAGCTTGTCTTGATAGTGTATTCAGTTGAATATGGATAGAAAAAAAATTGCAGATTATTGTATTCTGTTTTTATTTATGTTTTAGACAACGTCCCAACTTCATTGGATTGTTCTTTCATGGGCTAAAACTATTCCTGCTTGATTACCTGTTTTGGTAACTTGGAACCTTGACTGATCCATGAAATCAGTGGTTTGGCTTTGAAACAATACATCATTGAGATCCCCATTGAAAGATTTCCTTCTTCTTTCTCTCCATCCCAGGTGATTCCATTCCCAATGTCCTGCGACATCCGGGATGAATGCTCCTGTCGAGATCCCAATGCCATAGAGAACAGAAAGGATGAGCATGTCCACTCCCTGGGGTGACCAACCTGAGCGGGGACCTCTGTTCAACGTCCCAGGACCCTTCGCATCGACACAACACAGCCAGAGCGGCCGAGGCTGACCCTCCTCCTCGTCCTCCATCATCCTCCTCCTCCTTCCTCTCGGCCTCTGATTTCCTGCACATGCTGCTTAACAGGCATACCTCTTCATCCATCTAGCCATCCATCCATCCATACTGCAACCCCGACCAGCTACAACAATATTCGCCTCCACATCACAGGAAGATCTAGAATAGAGGCTGGGACTCATGAGTCTCCACAAAAAAACTTCATTTCTCAGCTTAAAGGAAAGTAACCCCTGCAATATCATCATAAAAACAGATATAGCAAGGAGAAAAAAATACATGAAACTGACTTTTTTTTCTGGAAGCATAAGAAAACAAAAAAACAAATAACCAAGCCTAGGTAGCATGCCTTTTGTTCAGTTTTGTGCTGGCTTCAGTGTCTATTTTAGTGACCTCGCTCTACAATCACGTGATTGAACCAAAGGTAAATCAAAAATGTGCAAAGTAGGGGATTGAGTTGGTGTTGGCTCTGGTTTTTCGCAAATATGAAGGAAATCAAACTCTAAAGACACTTTGGAGGCATGTTTTTTTATTTTCAGGAGAGGCTAGAGGTTTGCGCTTACATCATTCCTGGTTTAGAACTGGTTAATCACTCTGTATCTGTGTATCCTGTTCCTGTAAAGTGTGTTCCTTTGTAGGCACCTTTGAGGTTATTCTGAGCTTGGTGGGGAATGAGACAGCCATATTGTTAAGTTTAAAGCCACAGATTCAACACAAAAGCAAAATTAGATGCATTTTTTCCTGGCGATTTTATACTTAAATACGTTTTCAGCATGGCTTCTGCTACCGTGTTTGCTGCTACTCGCCATCTTCACATCATAATATGGGTCAGACAGCGTTGTCTGCCTTGCTGCTTTCTAAACCTCGATTTAGCATCCATTCACGCTTGCATGTTAGTCTATAACACCTTCAGAGAATACATATTGATGCACTAAGAACTTTAAAGAAACCCAGAACCTCACTTACAAGTCCCGCTCGACCTAACTACCCATTGAAAATAACAATACATACATTGACCACGACTATAAGAATGTCAGCGATAACACCTCACTTAAGGTTGGGAGGTCGATTTTACTTTCAGTTTGAGCTCTTCCCTCATGATTCTAAATGTTTAAACTAAAAATAAAATCACCCCCCGCCTTGCTAAGAATGTAGCTTGTCAAGAGTGTGCGGCTTTTATTTTTCTAATGCACAGTCCTCCATAGCACAGTAACACACTTAAAGGAATAAAGGGCTGGAGAAAGCCTGTACTCATGGTTGTTTTGGATTCTTAGCTGTAGCTCGGCAGGCGATAATGTACATGAAAATGGCATTTGGATGTATATTTCAACACAGCATTTGCAGTCACAATATGATCAATGTAATATTCTCTGCTGGGTATTGTTAGTCGATTAATTGAACCATAAGTCTGTACTAAAAGTGCACTTCCTGTAAGCACTTTTTCAGTATTGTAATCCTGGGTGTCCGTCCCCACCAATGAACTTCTTTAGATGATATGGCTGCTATAAGAGCTTTTTATTTTATTACTCATCATTCCAGACACATACACACCAGTTTTCATCATGCACATTAAGTAATGATGGCTGCTTGGCATTATTGGTCCAAAAGATTTTTGCTGCTCCTGTTCGGCTGCATCCATAGTCGCGGTAACAATCTGCATCACTTTCACTTTGGGCCAATGGCACAGTCCCTCTGACTCATATTAGGCTGCTATAGCATTCCATATCAATCTCATAAATCTTTGGACTCAACAGGTTGTACGAGTGGCAATGTAAGACCAATTTCAATGAAGTGAAGAAACAAACATGCAGAGAAAGTTTGAAGGTATTATTTTCCACCTAAAAAGATATCATGTAAATATTATTATATGTTCTTTATGGACAGGAGCGTTGAAAATGTTTTATGATTTTATTTCATGTATTTACTTTTTTTTTTTTTTTTTTACAAAATGTCATATTTAATCAGTGTTTGTATTATTGACCTCAGTTACTGCACTTTTTAGTTTCCATGTAAGAAGAAAAAGTATATCTTTCAAAAAAATGTTTAGAAGCTGCTATTGTCCGAATGGTGATCTGAAACAAACTGTATGATATGCGGTCCTTTTTAACTCCCTGTGTCGCTATTAGCTTTCCTGTCTTTTGTCTTTTATTTGTATCTGGACGTACTTACTCCTCTGCAGTCTGAACTGGCTTTTGCTTTCAATGTAATCAATTATGTAGAGAGGTATTGTCACTAAGAACCAGCCATCCATACAAAGTCCCTCCAATATTAGGCTACATATAAGTCCATCCTGTTCAAGTTTTCTTTTAAAGCACCAAATCAAGTCAAAATTGATGTCATTTACCTTCAAGCACAGAACCATTAGAGTCACAACTCTGAAAAATATGACCTTATCCAAATAATGAGCATGCACTTGGACCCTCTGCAAGTGCTTCAGAAAGACAAGACCTGTAGCAGGACCAAATAACTTTTATGGATTCAACGTTGGCTATAAATGCTTTTTGTTTTGTTCCTCATTCCAGACACCTTAAGGACTCAAAAACACAAATCTACCAATGAGCCTTGGCAGGCTGAAATCTGAGCAGAGCCAGACACATTAGTAGACAATACCTGTGGCAGTTATACATGTTATCAAAAAAAAAAAAAAAAAACTTCAACAAAAGAGCAGATGCTCTCAGAGGCAGAAACTTCAAGCAGAGAGGGACTCTGATGGGAAGGTGGTATGTTCGGTCCACCAATGGGCAAACACTTGGAATGTTGGCAAGTGCTTCATAAAAGGCAGAGACTTTTAGCAGGACCAAATGACTACTATGGATAAAATGTCAATAATAAAAGCTTTTTAATTTTCTTCCTTATTCAAGACATGGTAAAAGAAGACAAAGGACTCAAAACGTGCATCCGCCAATGAGCCTCAACAGGATCAGACCTTGAGCAGAGCCAGACTCATCATAAGACAGCCGTCTTCAGCAACAATTGTATGCTTTATTCCCCAATGATCCATTATGCTCTCAGAAGCAGAAATTTTTAACAGAGGGGCTCATCTATCTGCTCCAACAGCATGTTAAGTCCACCAATGTTAGCATCATAATATGATTCTTTGACCCTGAAAACCCACACCTAGCACTCGGAATCATGTTGATATCACTATTAGTTTGCCAGGTATTGAACAAAAATGATAGTTCGGTACGGGGGTTACCTGGAACACCACCAAAATCATCCAATCATTTTTTAAGTAGGGCCATTTCCAACATCTCCTGAAAATTTTACCAAAAACTGTCCAGTAATTTTTACGTAATCTTGATAACAAACAGACAAACAAACATACACCATACACAATTCAAACACTGGCAAGTGCTTAAAAAGTCAAACCTCAATCAGATCCTTGCTCATTGGTGGATAGCCATTTGCTTCAGCAAAACTGGCTATGGATTTTTAAAAAATTGCGTGCAATCTGTTGTGAAAAAAATCCCGCCTGAGTAAAAGGGCCTTTAGGTTGTATTAATGAACAATGTGATAGAGAAACCAAGATGTTTCAAAAGAAGTAAAAGATAACACCACATGAAGGAACTTTCTGACCTCGAAGGCCTCATCAGAATCATTAATCTCAAAAATTTATTCAACACCCTAGGCCACTTTCACACCAAACAAAATCTGGTTCACTTTTTTGGAAACTTTGATTCATTTGGGCCTTTGTAAATGCTCAAACGAACTCTGTTGTGGACCAGAGAGCCATACTCTGGTCAGTTAAAAAACAAAGACCTTGGCTTTCTTCCAAGCGAACCAGATTTCAGCTCTCGGTGGTGTTAAGGCCATTCAAACAAGCAAGGACCAAAGTGAACCCAAAAAGCAGGATATTATGGCTTAAAAATTTGGCTAAATACAACAACAGTTGGCAAGCTGTTCGCTGACAATATGAAGCAGGGAGTGGCTAATGTTAGCATTGCTAGCGCTGCCAGCCTCCTACAACTCCTTGTGAAAAACAGTTACAAATCGCCTCAGTAAAAATGCCATTTTCATTTGAGCAGCCTAAATACAACTTTATCTTTATTTTATCACTCAAAATACTTCCAAGCTGCTTTGAGCTAAACATTGTTATTACTCGAAGCCAGTTGTTTTGCAACAGGAGGCCAGATGGCAGGAACAAAGGCAGCAGCTATGGGTTACTATATTACACAACATTTGATTAAGTGCAGTGTGAAAGAAAACCAGAGTGAAAAATGTAACTAATCTCGCAACTTCACCCCCAAACTGAAGGGAATTTTAGGTACGAATGCAACCTAAGACAAAACACATGTATTGCCATGGTTGACCAAATTAGACATGTTAACGTAATATAAGTATTACTTACAACAAATACTGCTGCTTCACAAGGAAGTGTTTCCAGTGGGGGGAGTATAACCTGCTGTTACCTCACTATGCCGATGACATGCATGTTTACTCTTATGTATTCTCCATCTAGCTGTTTGAATAGATGAATCTGAATTCTATCACCAGGTCCTTTGTTTCAAGGCCCAAATCTGATCAAATATAACTACAACTATCCTTCTTAACAGTTACTTGACAATTCTTGATACCAAAACAACCAATACTATCACAACGGCATCAGAATGTGACTACATGTCAGTATAGAGATTACCCATAAGCCATTTCAAATGAGATATTCATGGAAGGAAGTATAAGATGTACTGGATGAGGACATCATCTCTCTACTGTAGTCATCACAGGATCCCTTGCTGTACCTCATGCCTGTAATGTTTGCTGCTTCTATATTTTTGGTATTTTAGTGACATTTTTTGCGTCTCATAACAATGGTGTAAATAGTAGAACTATTTATTGAGAGTGTTATACTTTTTTAAGTTATATTTAATGTCCATGTAAGTTATTTTTTACATTGTTCATATAAACAAAAAGAAAAAAACATGATCGGTTGTGAGTCAAAACTGTCATTCATGTCTGTCGTTTTGCAAAATCGTGTCAGATCATTGAACACTCCTCACAACCATGCAAGAACTCGTCTCATTGGTCAATGGACACTTGCTTGCGTCTCAATGAGAATTCAACACATGTTCAATGTAACTGAGTGCAGTGTATCCTCTTTTCCCTTTAAAACCAGAATGTAAAGTTTTTTATTTTCATATTTTTTTTAAGAAGTGCACACATTAGCCATATGTACAAGGAGTTTGTGAAAAGAGAACCAAGTATCCGATGTTCAACATGATGTAACAGATGTTTTTGAGGGATGAATGCACGGCACACGGCATATATGTACACAGCCAGCTGAGGGCAGGAGATAACGGGCATAAAAGAGGGATCAAAAGTGGAGAAAAAGGAGGAGTGGAGGTCAAAAGTGGAGGCAGTGATGGTTGAAAGGAGGGAGCGAGAAGCTGGAAGGTGTGTGGGGGGACTGGGGGAGGACGGGCGGGCTGCTTTTCCTGGCCTGTCGAGCTATTTGTCCAGGTGTGAAAATGTGTACTCACAGAGGCTGCCCCTGGGCAAAGGGGTGGCCGCTGCCGACTGGCAACAAGCCGAGGCCAATGAGTCAGAGTTTCTCCTGGGGGGTGGCAGCCATCCCTCCATCCGTCCATCCATCCATCCATCCATCCCGGGACTCCCGCCCCTTGCTCCCTCCGACACACACTGCCTCATCTGTCACTGTCAGGTAAACTTGAGCGGGGCTGCCAGGGTCAAGCTGGCCCTGTAAAAACGCGAGAGGATGTTTGCCCAGCTTTAATGTCGCCTTTTGAAGTTAGGCTGAAGGAACACAGCTCCTCCTCACCTTGGGAGCCTATGCTTTATCACCTAATATGATTCGTACAGCAGCCTTTTTTTTAATTGACAGGCTTTGATACCTCTCCACAGTCACTCCTTTGTTTCTAATTTAACACCTGATTGTTGTTGTCTAAAAATGGCTGAAAACTTTGTAGTATAGAAGTCATTACAAAGGCGGGGGGGTGGGGGTACGGAAGAGCGTCTGAAGCCCTTATATATTTTTTTGCTCAGATCATTGTGGAGAAAAATACTGATGTGCCATCTTGTTGTAAGACATTTTCTTTTGTGTATTGTAACACATGAAGTACCTCTCACAGGCCTCTGGTTATAGAATGGTCCACATATGTCTGTTTCCTAACCCCTTGATGAATTAAAAAAGGTGAAATGTCCCTTTTTTTCTAAGTGGGAAGTACAAAAAAAAGTGTATTTACATATTATATGGATATCTAGTGGTATTACTGCAATGTTTCGTACCCGATTGCTCAACAAATATATTTTAAGATGTAAATAATATTATATGATGATTGTATTTGCAAAACCATGTACTAACTGTTTGGGAGTAGCTCTTGGATTGATTTTTATCATAACTATATACAAAGAGATGAACCGTGAATATGTTGTGCATTGTGTCAAAGTATCACCTGCAAGACAAAAATATAAAAAAAAAGACCTGTGATGCTTTACCACACCACTCGCTGTCAGCATTTATTTGTCCATAATGGCTTAGTACAAGCACTGTTGTCAGTCATCTAAACCATGAATCATGAAGAGTTATTTATTTGTTGCCAAGATGAATAAAATCGTACCGGTCATTTCTGGGTCTTAGGAGTCTAGTAATCAAACTGGACTGATCTTTGTTTAGCATACAACAGCTCTAATTTTTCCTCACTCCATACTGTATATTGTCCAGTCTTAACCCCAATGCCTTTGTGTTTGCTGAAAACTTCACCAACACTGTAAGGGGCGCCGTTGGACCTCCCATGGCCTCCTCTGTTTTCGGTTTCTTATATACAGTATGCACTTTTTCAGGCACATAATACAAAACATTGGACTTTTTTATGTTACAGTTGATGTTTCTCTCTGTTTTTTTTTTTCACAGTTGCAATTATATATTTTTTGGTGCTCTGGTACATGGCAAAACATGTCTGATGTGTACTATATTTTCATAAGGAAGAGTCATAAAGATGAGTATCATGTTCATTTTTGCTGTCATTTATTGTGTAGAAATAAAACACTGGTTAAAGTGAACATAAACTGGAGGAGTTTGGATCCATTATTTCAGTGTTCAAATGTTCTTTGTTTGAATTCTGCCACCAGGGGCACTCAATCAAAACACAAATCAGTAAAGCAGCAAAATGGCAGCTTCCAGGACAAGCTCCAAAATCCTGTGTAGTCATCTTTGATGGAAGGACCTAGTGTCTTAAAGGGATACGCCAACATTTTCTTTGTTTTCATATCTTGCTTCACTCCCAAGTCCATGACAAGCAGATAGACACCATTCTGTCAACTGTGCATGCAGTAACAAGGAAGAGACTGGCAGAGCTTGCCCACCGCTTACTAGCGTAGCTCAAACACTGGGAGCCAATGGGTAGCTTTGGCCTGCCTCTGCGTACAGTCATCAGATAAACTCTTTGTTAACTGTAAACGGTCCTGTGTGCTTGTGAGTCTTTTTTTTTTTTTTTTTTTACCAAGTTATGTAATGTTATCTATTTTTAGACAAAGATTAGCACTTCATGTGATTTTTGAAAGAAATACATATGAAACTGAACTGTAGGGCGCATGTGCAAACCACTGCAGACATGCTGGTAAGTAGGTCAACAAAACAAGGCCTCTGTTTATGAGAAGAAGAAGATTGGTGCTAAGGATTATGGACAACTTGTGAAAGAGGACAAGGATGATTTCTTCAGGGTTTTGTTTCGTATGTAATTCTTTTGAAAACAACATAAACTGCTACTCTTAGTCCCTCTAAACTTGGTTTAAAGTTGTTGAAGGGTTTATCTGATGACTGTAGGAAGAGGCAGGCTAAAGCTACCCATTGACTCCCAGTGTTTGAGCTAAGTTAATTCACAGTATGTGAGCTCTCATGAGAAGTGAAGCTGGAAGGAGAGCAAAATGGGTAAGAAACAATGGAGCCGTGGAACAGAAAAGGCAAAAAACTAAAACTGAGAAAGAGACTGAGGTAAGTCCATTTTGAGCCAAATATGACCAAACCGTCTGCACTAGCATGTTTTTCGGCCTGTTTTACACCTAAAAAGTCATGTTTGAGAACACTTTTTTCGGGGTCCGACATGGAAAAACGTCATATGTTAGCCTTACTGTTTTTTCAAATCCTGAGCTGAGAGAAAAAGGCTCATAAGTCCAGTTTGAAGCTAAATATGAGCGAACCGTCTGCACCAGCATGTTTTTCAGCCTGTTTTACACCCAAAAAGTCATGTTTTAGCATATTTTTTTTTGGGGTCCGACATGGAAAAAAGTCATATGTTAGCCTTAGTGTTTTTTCAAATCCTGAGCTGAGACAAAAAGGCTCATAAGTCCATTTTGAAGCAAAATATGAGCGAACCGTCTGTACCAGCATGTTTTTCGGCCTATTTTACACCCAAAAAGTCATGTTTGAGCATATTTTTTTTCGGGGGTCCGACATGGAAAAAAGTCATATGTTAGCCTTAGTGTTTTT